>JAEVFF010000158.1:154298-253601 GCA_018901945.1 Pugionium dolabratum
GAGTAAAAGCTTATAAATGAAAAATAATATAAGGCATCACACGTTGTCGTATCTAGTTCATTTTCAAAATTTGTCACAATATAGAAAATTAAACTAGATTAATGTGGGCATTGGATTAGTGTCATTATGAGCTACAAATCAAAATTTATGGACGATTTAGTGTAGACATATCAAACTGATTGGCTAGATAAAATGATCATTGTAAACTGATTGTTGGTGCTGATTGACTAAACGCTTGTAAATGAAGAATAATACATGGCATCACAACGTTTGGGATGGACTAGATTACTAGAACGCTTTGTCATATCTATATTGTCACAATATAGAAAATTGAGCTAGCATAACATGGGCATTGTATTCGTGTCCTTTTGAGCTCTAAATCAAAAGTTACGGACGATTTAGTGCGGACAAGTCGAGTTGATCGGCCAGTAAAAAGTGATCACTCTAAACTGACCATTGGTGCTCATTGAGTGTAAAGACTTATAATTTGAAGCATAATGTTTGGCATCACACAGTTTCGGATAGATTGGATTACTTGGACGCTTTGTCGTATCTAGTTCTGTCTAAAATTTTGTCACAATATAGAAAATTGAATTAGGTTAATGTGGGTAACTGATTGTTGTCATTCTGAGTTAAAAACAAAGGTTATGGACGATATAGTGCAGACATTTAAGGTGATCGGCCAGTTAAAATGATCATTCTAAATTGATCGTTGGTTCTCATTGAGTAAAAGCTTATAAATGAAGAATAATGAATGGCATCACGCAGTTTCGGATGGAATGGATTACTTGCACGCTTTGTTGTACCTATTTCTAGCTCAAATTTTGTCACAATATAGAAAATTGAGCTAGTTTAAAATGGGCATTGGATTCATGTCATTATGAGCTCTAAATCAAAAGTTACGGACAATTTAGTGCGGATATGTCAAGTTGATCGGCCAGTTAAAGTGATCATTCTAAACTGATCATTGGTACTCATTGAGTAAAGGCTTATATATGGAGCATAATGCATTGCATCACACAGATTTGGATAGATTGGATTACTTGGATGCTTTTGTCGTATCTATTTCTGGCTCAAATTTTGTTGCACTATAGAAAATTGTGTTAGCTTAACGTGGGCATTGGATTCGTGTGTTTCTGAGCTCTAAATCAAATGTTATGGACAATTTAGTGCGGACATGTCAAGTTTATCGGCAAGTTAAAATGGTCATTCTAAACTGATCATTGGTGCTCATTAAGTAAAGACTTATAATTGAGGCATAAAGCATGGTATCACGCAGTTCGGGATAGATTGGATTACTTGGATGCTCTGTCGTATCTAGTACTGTTTCAAATTTTGTCACAATATAAAAAATTAAACTAGCTTAATGTAGGCATTGGATTCGTGCCATTCTGAGCTATAAATCAAAAGTTACGGACGATATAGTGCATACATGTCAAGTTGATCGACTAGTTAAAGTGATCATTCTAAAGTGATCATTGGTGCTTATTGAGTAAAGGCTTATAAATGGAGCATAATGCATGGCATGACACATTTTTGCATAGATTGGATTACTTGGACGGTTTTGTCGTATCTATTTATGTCTCAAATTTTGTTACACTATAGAAAATTGAGCTAGTTTAACGTGGGTTTTGGATTCGTGTGTTTCTGAGCTCTCAATCAAAAGTTATGGACGATTTAGTGCGGACATGTCAAGTTGATCGGCGAGTTAAAATGATCATTCTAAACTGATCATTGGTTCTCATTAAATAAAAGCTTATAAATGAGGCATAAAGCATGGCATCACGCAGTTTAGGATATATTGGATTACTTGGATGCTTTGTCGTATCTAGTTCTGTTTCAAATTTTGTCACAATATGGGAAATTAAACTAGCTTAATGTGGGCATTGGATTCGTGTCATTCTGAGCTATAAATCAAACGTTATTAACGATTTAGTATAGACATGACAAGTTGATCGGCAAGTTAAAATGGTCATTCTAAACAGATCTTTGGTGTTCATTGAGTAAAAGCTTATAAATGAAAGATAATGCATGGCATCATGCTGTTCGGGATGGATTGGAATACTTGGACGCTTTGTCGTATCTATTTTTGTCTAAAATTTTGTCACAATATTGAATATTGAGCTAGCTTAATGTGGGCATTGGATTCGTGTCATTCTTAGCTCTAAATCAAAAGTTAGGGACGATTTAGTGCGGACATGTCTGGATGATCGGCCAGTTAAAGTGATCATTCTAAACTGATCATTCGTGCTCATTAAGAAAGGCTTGTAAATGAAGCATAATGCATGACATAACACAGTTTTGGATAGATTGGATTACTTGGACGCTTTGTCGTCTCTATTTCCGTCTCAAATTTTGTCAAAATATAGAAAATTGGGCTTGTTTAACGTGGCCATTGGATTTGTTTCATTCTGAGCTCTAAATTAAAAGTTACGGACGGTTTAGTGTAGACATGTCAAGGTTATCGGCCAGTTAATATGATTATTCTAAACTGATCATTGGGGCTCATTGAGTAAACACTTATAAATGAAGCATAATGCATGGCATCACACAATTTGGGAGATTGGATTAGTTGGACGCTTTTCGTATCTTGTTATGTCTCAAATTTTGTCACAATATTGAAAATAGAACTAGCTTAATGTGGGTATCAGATTTATGTCATTATGAGATAAAATCAAAATTTATGGACGATTTAGTGTAGATATGTCAAATTGATATGCCAAACGCTAGTTAAAATGATCATTGTAAATTGATTATTGGTGCTGATTGAGTAAAGGCTTATAAGTGAAGAATAATGCATGGCATCACACCGATTGGTATGGACTGGATTACTAGAACGCTTTGTCGTATCAATTTATTTTTCAAATTTTATCACAATATAGAAAATTGAGATAGCTTAACGTGGGCATTGTATTCGTGTCAGTCTGAGCTCTAAATCAAAAGTTACGGACGATTTAAGGCGGACATGTCAAGTTGATCGGCCAGTCAAAAGTGATCATTTTAAAGTGATCGTTGGTTCTCATTGAGTAAAAGCTTATAAATGAAGAATAATGCATGGCATCACGCAGTTTCGGATGGAATGGATTACTTGCACGTTTTGTCGTATCTATTTCTAGCTCAAATTTTGTCAAAATATAGAAAATTGAGCTAGCTTAAAGTAGGCATTGGATTCATGTCATTCTGAGCTCTAAATAAAAAGTTACGGACGATTTAGTGCGGACATGTCAAGTTGATCGTCCAGTGATTATTCTAAAGTGATCATTGGTGCTCATTGAGTAAGGGCTTATAAATGGAGCATAATGCATGGCATCACACAGTTTTGGATAGATTGGATTACATGGACGCTTTTGTCGTATCTATTTATGTCTCATATTGTGTTACACTATAGAAAATTGTGCTAGCCTAACGTGGGCATTGGTTTCATGTGTTTCTGAGCTCTAAATCAAAAGTTCTGGGCGATTTACTGGGGACATGTCAAGTTTATCGGCGAGTTAAAATGGTCATTCAAAACTGATCATTGGTGCTCATTAAGTGAAGACTTATAATTGAGGCATAAAGCATGGTATCACGCAGTTCGGGATAGATTGGATTACTTGGATGCTTTGTCGTATCTAGGACTGTTTCAAATTCGTCACTATATAGAAAATTAAACTAGTTTAATGTGGGCATTGGATTCGTGTCATTCTTAGCTATAAATCAAAATTTATTGACGATTTATTACAGACATAATAGGTTGATCGGCTAGTTAAAATGATCATTATAAACTGATCATTGGTGCTCATCGAGTAAAAGCTTATAAATGAAAAATAATGCGTGGCATCACGCAATTTTGTCACAATATAGAAAATTAATCTAGATTAATGTGGGTATTGGTTTCGTGTCATTTTGAGCTACAAATAAAAATGTATGGACGATTTAGTGTAGACATGTCAAGTTGATCGGCCACTTAAAATAATCATTCTAAACATATCATTGGTGCTCATTGAGTAAACGCTTATAAATGAAGAATAATGAATGACATCAAGTAGTTTGGATAGATTGGATTACTTGGACGCCTTGTCGTCTCTAATTCTATCTCAAATTGTGTCAAAATATAGAAAATTGAATTTGCTAATCATGGAAATTGGATTCGTGTCATTCGGAACTCTAAATCAAAAGGTACGGATGATTTAGAGTGGATATGTCAAGTTGATCGGCCAGTTGATATGATTATTCTAAACTGATCGTTGGTGCTCATTGAATAAAGGCTTGTAAATGAAGCACAATGCATGACATCACGCATTTTGGGATAGATTGGATTACTTGAATGATTTTCGTATCTACTTCTGTCTCAAAGTTTGTCACAATATAGAAAATTAAACTAGCTTAATGTGGTCATTGGATTCGTGTCATTCTGAGCTACAAATAAAAATTTATAGACGATTTAGTGCAGACATGTCAAGTTGATCGTCTAGTTAAAACAATCATTTTAAATTGATCATTGGTGCTTATTGAGTAAAAGCTTATAAATAAAGAATAATGCATGGCATCATGCAGTTTGGGATGGACTGGATTACTTGGAAGCTTTGTCGTATCTATTTCTGTCTCAAATTTTTTTACAGTATAGAAAATTGAGCTAGCTTAACTTGGGCATTAGATTCGTGTGTTTCAGAGCTCTAAATCAACTGTTATGCACGAGTTGGTGCGGACATTTCAAGTTGATCGGCAAGTTTAAGTAATAATTCTAAACAGATCATTGGTTCTCATTAAGTAAATTCTTATAAATAAGGCATAAAGCATGGCATCAATCAGTTGGGGATAGATTGGACTATTTGGATGCTTTGTCGTATCTAGTTTTGTCTCAAATTCTGCCATAACATAGAAAATTGAGCTAGCGTAACGTATGCATTGGATTCGTGTCATTCCGAGCTCTAAAACAAAAGTTATGGTTAATTTAGTGTAGACAAGTCAAGTTGATCGGCCAATGAAAGTGGTCATTTTAAACTTATCATTGGTGCTGATTGAGTAAACGCTTATAAATGAACCATAATGCATAGCATCACACAGTTTTGGATAGATTGGATTACTTGGATGCTTTGTCGTATTTATTTCTTTTTGAAATTTGGTGACACTTAATGTGGGTATTGGATCCGTGTGTTTCATGTGGGCATTGGATTCATGTGTTTCTAAGCTCTAAATCAAAAGTTACAGACGATTTAGTGCTGACATGCATGTCAAGTTGATCAGCAAGTTAAAATGATCCCTCCAAACTGATCAATGGTGCTCATTAAGTAAAGGCTTACAAATGAGGCATAAGGCATGGCATCGCAATTTGGGATAGATTGGATTACTTTGATGCTTTGTTGTATCAAGTTCTATTTCAAATTTTGTCACAATATAGAACATTGAACTAGCTTAATGTGGGCATTGGATTTGTGTCATTATGAGCTATAAATCAAAAGTTATGGATGATTTATTGCATACATGACAAGTTGATCGGACAGTTAAAATGACCATTTTGAACGGATTATTGGTGCTCATTGTGTAAAAGCTTATAAATGAAAAATAATGCATGCCAACGCGCACTTTGCGAAGGATTAGATTACTTGGATGCTTTGTCGTATCTATTTCTGTCCCAAATTTTGTCACAATATAAAAAAATTAGCTAGTTTAACGTGGGCATTGGATTCGTGTCACTCTGAGCTTTAAATCAAAAGTTACAAACGATTTAGTGCGGACATGTCAAGTTCATCGGCTAGTTAAAGTAATTATTCTTAACTGATCATTGGTGTTTATTAATAAAAGGCTTATAAATGAAGCATAAAGCATGTCATCACACAGTTCGATATAGATTGGATTACCTGGATGCTTTGTCGTATTTATTTATGTCTCAAATGTTGTTACAATATAGAAAATTGAGCTAGCTTAACATGGACATTGGATTCGTGTCATTCTGAGTTTTCAATCAAAAGTTACGGACAATTTACTGCGGACATGTCAAGTTGAATGGCCAGTAAAAGTGATCATTCTAAACAGATCATTGGTGTTCATTAAGTAAAGGCTTATTAATGAAGAATAATGCATGGTATCACGCAATTTGGGATGGACTGGATTACTTGGGTAGTCTGTCGTATCTATATGTGTCTTAAATTTTGTCATAATAATGAAAATTGGGTAAGCGTAACGTGGGCATTGGATTTGTGTCATTCGGAGCTCTAAATCAAAAGTTATGGACGATTTAGTGCATATATGTCAAGTTGATCGGCCAATTAAAGTTATCATTCTAAACTAATTGGTGATCATTCTAAGCTAATCATTGGTGCTCATTGTGTAAAGGCTTATAAATGGAGCATAATGCATGGCATCACACTGTTTTGGATAGACTGGATTGCTTGGATGCTATGTCGTAACTAGTTCCGCCTCAAATTTTGTCACAATATAAAAAATGGAACTAGCTTAATTTGGGCAATTGATTTGTGTCATTCTGAGCTATAAATCAAAGTTATGGACGATTTAGTGCAGAAATGACAAGCTGATTGGCCAGTTAAAATGATCATTCTAAACAAATCAGTGGTGCTCATTGAGTAAAAGCTTATAACTGAGGAATAAGGCATTGTATCACGCATTTTGGGATAAATTGGATTAGTTGGATGCTTTGTCGTATCTATTTTTGTCTCAAATTTTGTCACAATATAGAAAATTGAGCTAGATTAATGTGGGCAATTGATACGTGTCATCCTGAGCTATAAATCAAAAGTTATGGATAATATAGTGCAGACATGTCAAGTTGATCGGCCAGTTAAAATGATCATTCTAAATTGGTCGTTGGTGCTCATTGAGTAAAAGCTTATGAATGAAGAATAATGCATGGCATCACGCATTTGTGGATGGACGGGATTACTTGGACGCTTTGTCGTATCTATTTCTGTCTCAAATTTTGTTACACTATATAATATTTAGCTAGCTTAACGTGGGTATTGGATTCGTGTGTTTTGAGGCTCTAAATCAAAAGTTATGGACCATTAAGTGCGGACATCTCAAGTTGATTGGTGAGTTAAAATGATCATTCTAAACGTATCATTGGTGCTCATTGAGTAAAGGCTTATAAATGAAGCATAATGCATGGCATCACATAGTTTTTGACAGATTGGATTAGTTGTACGCTTTTTCGTATCTAGTTTGGTTTCAAATTGAGTCACAGTATAGAAAATAGAACTAGCTTAATGTGGGCATTGGATTCGTGTCATTTTAAACTGATCATTGGTGCTCATTGAGTAAAAGCTTATAAATGAAGAACAATGCAAGGCCTCACGCAGTTTGGGATAGAGTGGATTATTTGGATGCTTTGTCATATCTTTTTCTCTCTCAAATTTTGTTACACTATAGAAAATTGAGCTAGCTTAACGTGGGTATTGGATTCGTGTGTTTTTGAGCTATAAATCAAAAGTTAAGGACGTTTTAGTACGGATATGTTAAGTTGATCGGCTAGTTAAAATGATCATTCTAAACGTATCATTGGTGCTCATTAAGTAAAGGCTCATAAATGAAGCATAAAGCATGCCAGCAAGTAGTTTGGATAGATTGGATTATTTGGACGCTTTGTCGTCTCTATTTCTGTCTCAAATTTTATCAAAATATAGAAAATTGAGCTAGCTTAACGTGGGCATTGGATTCGTGTCGTTCTGAGCTCTAAATCAAAAGTTACAAACGATTTAGTGCAGAATTTTCAAGTTGATCGGCCACTTAAAGTGATCATTTTAAACTGATCATTGGTGCTCACCCAGTAAAGGGTTATAAATGAAGCATAATGCATGGCACCATGCAGTTTGGGTTATATCAGATTACTTGTAGAACAATTGAACTAGATTAATGTGGGCATTAGATTCGTGTCATTCTGAGCTATAAATCAAAAATTATGGACGATATAGTGCAGACCAGTTAAATGAAGATTGGATTACTTGGACGCTTTGTCGTATATATTTCTGTCTCAAATTTTGGTACACTATAGAAAATTGAGACAGCTTAACCTGGACATTGGATTCGTTTCATTCTGAGCTATAAATCAAAAGTTATGAACGATTTAGTGCAGACATGACAAATTGATCAGCCAGTTAAAATGATCATTCTAAATTGATCATTAGTGCTCATTGAGCAAAAGGTATAAATGAAAAATAATGCATGGCATCACACAGTTTGGGAAGGATTGGATGACTTGGATGCTTTGTTGTATCTATTTATGTCTCAAAATTTGTCACAATATAGAAAATTGAGCTAACTTAACATTGGCATTTGATTAGGGTCATTCCGAGTTCTAAATCAAAAGTTACAGACGATTTAGTGCGGACATGTCAAGTTGATCGGCCTGTTAAAGTGATCATTCTAAACTGACCAATGGTGCTGATTGAGTAAAGGCTTATAAAAGAAGTATAAAGCATGGTATCAACTAGTTTGGATAGATTGGATTACTTCGACGCTTTGTCGTATCTAGTTCTATTTCAAATTTTGTCACAATATAGTAAATTGAACTAGCTTAATGTGGGCAATTCATTCGTGTCATTCTGAGCCATAAATCAAAAGTTATGGACGATTTAGTGCACACATGACGAGTTGATCGGCCAGTTAAAAAGATCTAGTTCGCTTTGAGTAAAAGCGTATAAATAAAAACTAATGCATGGCATCCCGCAATTTGGGAAGGTTTGGATTACTTGGATGCTTTGTCGTATCTATTTATTTCTCAAATTTTGTCACAATATAAAAAATTAAGCTAGTTTAACGTCGGCATTTGATTCTGGTCATTCTGAGTTCTAAATCAAAATTTACGAACGATTTAGTGCGGACATGTCAAGTTGATCGGCCAGTTAAAGTGATCATTCTAAAATGATCTTGGTGCCCATTGAGTAAAGACTTATAAATGCAACATACTGCATGGCATCACAATGTTTTGGATAGATTGGATTACTTGGAGGCTTTGTCATATCTATTTCCCTCCCAAAATTGGGCTAGCTTAAAGTAGGCATTGGATTCGTCTGTTTCTGAGCTCTAAATCAAAAGTTACAGACGATTTATTGCGGACATGTCAAGTTGATCGGCGAGTTGAAATGATCATTCTAAACTGATCATTGGCGCTCATTAAGTAAGGCTTATAAATGAGGCATAAAGAATGGGATCATGCAATTTGGGATAGATTGGATTACTTGGACGCTTTGTCATATCTAGTTATGTTTTAAATTTTGTCACGATATAGAAAATTGAACTAGCTTAATGTGGGGAATGGATTCGTGTCATTCTGAGCTATAAATCAAAAGTTATGGACGATTTAGTGCAGATATGACAAGTTGATCGGCCAGTTAAAATGATCATTCTAAACTGATCAATGGTGTTCATTGAGTAAAAGCTTATAAATGAAAAATAAATCATGGCATCAAGCAATTTGAGATGGATTGGATTACTTGGACGCTTTATCATGTCTACTTCTGTCTTAAATTTTGTTATAATATAGAATATAGCTAGCTTAATGTGGGCATTGGATTCGTGTCATTATAAACTCTAAATCAAAAGTTACAGACAATTTAATGCGGACATGTAAAGTTGAGTGACAAGTTAAACTGATTATTCTAAACAGCTCATTGGTGCTCATTAAGTAAAAGCTTATAAATGAAGCATAAAGCATGGCATCAAGTAGTTTGGATAGATTGGATAACTTGGACGCTTTGTCGTCTCTATTTCTATCTTATACTTTTTCAAAATATAAAAAAATTGAGATTGCTTAACGTAGGCATTGGATTCGTATCATTTTGAGCTATAAATCAAAAGATACGGATGATTTAATGTGGACATGTCAAGTTGATCGGCCAGGTAATATGATTATTTTAAATTAATCGTTGGTGCTCATTGAGCAAAAGCATATAAATGAAAAATAATGCATGGCATCACGCAGTTTGGGATAGATTGGATTACTTGGACGCTTTCTTATTTTCTATTTCTGTCTCAAATGTTTTCACGATATAGAAAATTAAGCTAGCTTAACGTCGGCATTTTATTCGTGTCACTCTGATTCTAAAACAAAAGTTACGGACGATTTAGTGCGGGCTTGTCAAGTTGATCGGCCACTTAAAGTGATCATTCTAAAGAGATCATTGGTGCTGATTGAGTAAAGGATTATAAATGAAGCATAATGCATGGCATCACACAGTTTTGGTAGATTAGATTACTTGGATGCTTTGTCGTATCTATTTCTGTCTCAAATTTTCTTACACTATCAAAAATTGAGCTAGTTTAACGTGGGCATTGGATTCGTATGTTTTTGAGCTCTAAATCAAAAGTAAGGGACGAGTTAGTGCGGATATGTCAAGTTGATCGGCGAGTAGAAGAGATCGTTCTAATTTGATCATTAGTGCTCATTCAGTGAGGCTTATAAATGAGGCATACAGCATGGCATAATACAGTTTGGGATAGATTTGACGACTTGGACGCTTTGTCGTATAAAGTTTGGTTTTAAATTTTGTCACAATACAGAAAATTGAACTAGATTAACGTGGGCATTGGATTCGTGACATTCGGAGTTATAAATCAAAAGTTGTGGATGATTTTGTGCGGACATGTCAAGTTCATCGGCCAGTTAAAATGATCATTCTAAACTGATCATTGGTGCTCATTGAGTAAAAGCTTATAAATGAAAAATAATGCATGGCATCACACAATTTGCGATGGATTGGATTACTTGAACGCTTTGTCGTATCTATTTCTATCTCAAAGTTTGTCACAATATAGAAAATTGAGCTAGCTTAACGTGGGCATTGGTTTCGTTTCATTAGGGGCTCTAAATAAAAAGTTTGGGACAATTTAGTGTGGACATGTCAAGCTGAGTGGAAAGTTAAAGTGATCATTCTAAACTGATCATTGGTGCTGATTGAGTAAAGCCTTATAAATAAAGCATAAAGCATGGTATCAAGTAGTTTGGATATATTGGATTACTTGGAGACTTTTTCATCTCTATTTCTATCATAAATTTTGTCCAAATATTGAAAATTGAGCTTCCTTAACGTTGCATTGGATTCGTGTCGTTCTAAGCTCTAAATCAAAAGTTACTGATGATTTAGTGCAGACATGTCAAGTTGATTGGCCAGTTAGAGTGATCATTCTAAAGTGATCATTAATGCTGAATGAGTAAAGGCTTATAAATGAAGCATAATGTATGGCATAACACAATTTTGGATAGATTGGATTACTTGGATGCTTTGTCGTATCTATTGCTCTATCAAAGTTTTTTACACTATAGAAGATTGAGCTAGCTTAACGTGGGCATTGGATTCGTGTGTTTCTGGGCTCTAAATCAAAAGTTACCGATGATTTAGTACGGACATGTCAAGTAGATTGGCGAGTTGAAATGATCATTCTAAATTGATCATCGGTGCTCATTAAGTAAGGCTTATAAATGATGCATAAAGCATGGCATCAAGTAGTTTGGATAGATTGGATTACTTGGATGCTTTATCATCTCTATTTCTATCTTAAATTTTTGTCAAAATATAAAAAATTGAGATTGCTTAACGTGGGCATTGGATTCATGTCATTCTGAGTTCTAAATCAAAAGTTATGGACAATTTAATGCGGACGTGTCAAGTTGAGTGCCAAGTTAAAGTGATCATTCTAAATAGATCATTTGTGCTAATTGAATAAAGGCTTATAAATGAATCATAATGCATGGCATCAAGTAGTTGGGATAGATTGGATTACTTGGATGCTTTGTCGTATCTAGTTCTGTGTTAGATTTTGTCACAACATAGAAAATTTAACTAGCTTAATATGGACAATTGATTCGTGTCATTATAAGCTATAAATCAAAAGTTATTGACGATTTTGTGCTCATTGAGTAAAAGCTTAATAATAAAAAATAATGCATGGCATAACACAGTTTGGGATGAATTAGATTTTTTGGACGCTTATAAATGAAAAATAAATCATGGCATCAAGCAATTTGAGATGGATTGGATTACTTGGATGCTTTATCATATCTACTTTTGTCTCAAATTTTGTCATAATATTGAAAATTAAGCTAGCTTAATGTGGGCATTGGATTCGTGTCATTATAGACTCTAAATCAAAAGTTACGGACAATTTAATGCGGACATGTAAAGTTGAGTGACAAGTTAAACTGATTATTCTAAACAGCTCATTGGTGCTCATTAAGTAAAGGCTTATAAATGAAGCATAAAGCATGGCATCAAGTAGTTTGGATAGATTGGATTCCTTGGACGCTTTGTCGTCTCTATTTCTATCTTATACTTTGTCAAAATATAAAGAATTGAGATTTCTTAACGTAGGCATTGGATTCGTATCATTTTGAGCTATACATCAAAAGATACGGATGATTTAATGTGGACATGTCAATTTGATCGGCCAGGTAATATAATTCTTTTAAACTAATCGTTGGTGCTCATTGAGCAAAAGCATATAAATGAAAAATAAGGCATGGCATCACACAGTTTGGGATAGATTGGATTACTTGGACGCTTTGTTATTTTCTATTTCTGTGTCAAAAGTTTTCACAATATAGAAAATTAAGCTAGCTTAACATCGGCATTTGATTAGTGTCACTCTGATTCTAAAACAAAAGTTACGGACGATTTAGTGCGGGCATGTCAAGTTGATCGGCCACTTAAAGTGATCATTCTAAACTGATCATTGGTGCTGATTGAGTAAAGGATTATAAATGAAGCATAATGCATGGCATCACACAGTTTTGGTAGACTAGATTACTTGAATGCTTTGTCGTATCTATTTCTGGCTCAAATTTTTTTACACTATCAAAAATTCATCTAGTTTAACATGGGCATTGGATTCGTATGTTTTTGAGCTCTAAATCAAAAGTTAGGGACGAGTTACTGCGGATATGTCAAGTTGATCGGCGAGTTAAAGAGATCGTTCTAATTTAATCATTAGTGCTCATTAAGTGAGGCTTATAAATGAGGCATACAGCACGGCATAATACAGTTTGGGATAGATTTGATTACTTGGACGCTTTGTCGTATCAAGTTTGGTTTTAAATTTTGTCAAAATACAGAAAATTGAACTAGATTAATGTGCGCATTGGATTCGTGACATTCAGAGTTATAAATCAAAAGTTGTGGACGATTTAGTGTGGACATGTCAAGTTCATCGGCCAGTTAAAATGATCATTCTAAACTGATCATTGGAACTCATTGAGTAAAAGCTTATAAATGAAAAATAATGCATGGCATCACACAGTTTGTGATGGATTGGATTACTTGAACGCTTTGTCGTATCTATTTCTATCTCAAAGTTTGTCACAATATAGAAAATTGAGCTAGCTTAACGTGGGCATTGGTTTCCTGTCATTAGGGGCTCTAAATAAAAAGTTTCGGACAATTTAGTGTAGACATGTCAAGTTGAGTGGAAAGTTAAAGTGATCATTCTAAACTGATCATTGGTGCTGATTGAGTAAAGGATTATAAATGAAGCATAATGCATGGCATCACGCAGTTTGGGATATATTGGATTACTTGGATGCTTTACCGTATACTTTGTCACAATATAGAAAATTGAGCTAGCTTAACATCAACATTTGATTAGGGTCATTCCGAGTTTTAAATCAGAAGTTACAGACGATTTAGTGCGGACATGTCAAGTTAATCGGCCTGTTAAAGTGATCATTCTAAACTGATCAATGGTGCTGATTGAGTAAAGCCTTATAAATTAAGCATAAAGCATGGTATCAAGTAGTTTGGATAGATTGGATTACTTGGAGACTTTTTCATCTCTATTTCTACCATAAATTTTGTCCAAATATTGAAAATTGAGCTTCCTTAACGTGGGCATTGGATTTGTGTCATTCTAAGCTCTAAATCAAAAGTTACTGACGATTTAGTGCAGACATGTCAAGTTGATTGGCCAGTTAGAGTGATCATTCTAAAGTGATCATTAATGCTGAATGAGTAAAGGCTTATAAATGAAGCATAATGCATGGCATAACACAATTTTGGATAGATTGGATTACTTGGATGCTTTGTCGTATCTATTGCTTTATCAAAGTTTTTTACACTATAGAAGATTGAGCTAGCTTAACATGGGCATTGGATTCGTGTGTTTCTGGGCTCTAAATCAAAAGTTACCAACAATTTAGTACGGACATGTCAAGTAGATCGGCGAGTTGAAATGATCATTCTAAGTTGATCATCGGTGCTCATTAAGTAAGGCTTATAAATGATGCATAAAGCATGGCATCAAGTAGTTTGGATAGATTGGATTACTTGGATTCTTTGTCATCTCTATTTCTATCTTAAATTTGTCAAAATATAGAAAATTGAGATTGCTTAACGTGGGCATTGGATTCGTGTCATTCTGAGTTCTAAATCAAAAGTTATGGACAAAATGCGGACGTGTCAAGTTGAGTGCCAAGTTAAAGTGATCATTCTAAATAGATCATTTGTGCTAATTGAGTTAAGGCTTATAAATGAATCATAATGCATGGCATCAAGTAGTTGGGATAGATTGGATTACTTGGATGCTTTGTCGTATCTAGTTCTGTGTTAGATTTTGTCACAACATAAAAAATTTAACTAGCTTAATGTGGACAATTGATTCGTGTAATTATGAGCTATAAATCAAAAGTTATGGATGATTTTGTGAAGAAATGACAAGTTGATCTGCCAGTTAAAATGATCATTCTAAACTGATCATTGGTGCTCATTGACTAAAAGCTTAATAATAAAAAATAATGCATGGCATAACAGAGTTTGGGATGAATTAGATTTTTTGGACGCTTATAAATGAAAAATAAATCATGGCATCAAGCACTTTGAGATGGATTGGATTACTTGGACGCTTTATCATATATACTTCTGTCTCAAATTTTGTCATAATATAGAAAATTAAGCTAGCTTAATGTGGGCATTGGATTCGTGTCATTATAAACTCTAAATCAAAAGTTACGGACAATTTAATGCGGACATGTAAAGTTGAGTTACAAGTTAAACTGATTATTCTAAACAGCTCATTGGTGCTCATTAAGTAAAGGCTTATAAATGAAGCATAAAGCATGGCATCAAGTAGTTTGGATAGATTGGATTCCTTGGACGCTTTGTCGTCTCTATTTCTATCTTATACTTTGTCAAAATATAAAAAATGGAGATTGCTTAATGTAGGCATTTTGAGCTATAAATCAAAAGATACGGATGATTTAATGTGGACATGTCAAGTTGATCGGCCAGGTAATATGATTATTTTAAACTAATCGTTGGTGCTCATTGAGCAAAAGCATATAAATGAAAAATAATGCATGGCACCACGCAGTTTGGGATAGATTGGATTACTTGGACTCTTTGTTATTTTCTATTTCTGTCTCAAATGTTTTCACAATATAGAAAATTAAGCTAGCTTAACGTCGGCATTTGATTCGTGTCACTCTGATTCTAAAACAAAAGTTACGGACGATTTAGTGCGGGCATGTCAAGTTGATCGGCCACTTAAAGTGATCATTCTAAACAGATCATTGGTGCTGATTGAGTAAAGGATTATAAATGAAGCATAATGCATTGCATCACACAGTTTTTGTAGATTAGAATACTTGGATGCTTTGTCGTATCTATTTCGGTCTCAAATTTTTTTACACTATCAAAAATTGAGCTTGTTTAACGTGGGCATTGGATTCGTATGTTTTTGAGCTCTAAATCCAAAGTTAGGGACGAGTTAGTGCGGATATGTCAAGTTGATCGGCGAGTTAAAGAGATCCTTCTAATTTGATCATTAGTCCTCATTAAGTGAGGCTTATAAATGAGGCATACAGCATGCCATAATACAGTTTGGGATAGATTTGATTACTTGGACGCTTTGTCGTATCAAGTTTGGTTTTAAATTTTGTCACAATACAGAAAATTGAACTAGATTAATGTGGGCATTGGATTCGTGACATTCGGAGTTATAAATCAAAAGTTGTGGACGATTTAGTGCGGACATGTCAAGTTCATCGGCCAGTTAAAATCATCATTCTAAACTGATCATTGGTGCTCATTGAGTAAAAGCTTATAAATGAAAAATAATGCATGGAATCACACAGTTTGCGATGGATTGGATTACTTGAACGCTTTGTCGTATCTATTTCTATCTCAAAGTTTGTCACAATATAGAAAATTGAGCTAGCTTAACGTGGGCAATGGATTCCTGTCATTAGGGGCTCTAAATAAAAAGTTATGGACAATTTATTGTGGACATGTCAAGTTGAGTGGAAAGTTAAAGTGATCATTCTAAACTGATCATTGGTGCTGATTTAGTAAAGGATTATAAATGAAGCATAATGCATGGCATCACGCAGTTTAGGATAGATTGGATTACTTGGATGCTCTATCGTATACTTTGTCACAATATAGAAAATTGAACTAGCTTAACATCAACATTTGATTAGAGTCATTCCGAGTTTTAAATCAAAAGTTACAGACGATTTAGTGCGGACATGTCAAGTTAATCGGCCTGTTAAAGTGATCATTCTAAACTGATCAATGGTGCTGATTGAGTAAAGCCTTATAAATAAAGCATAAAGCATGGTATCAAGTAGTTTGGATATATTGGATTACATGGAGACTTTTTCATCTCTATTTCTATCATAAATTTTGTCCAAATATTGAAAATTGAGCTTCCTTAACATGGGCATTGGATTCGTGTCATTCTAAGCTCTAAATCAAAAGTTACTGACGATTTAGTGCGGACATGTCAAGTTGATTGGCCAGTTAGAGTGATCATTCTAAAGTGATCATTAATGCTGAATGAGTAAAGGCTTATAAATGAAGCATAATGCATGGCATAACACAATTTTGGATAGATTGGATTACTTGGATGCTTTGTCGTATCTATTGCTCTATCAAAGTTTTTTACACTATAGAAGATTGAGCTAGCTTAACGTGGGCATTGGATTCGTGTGTTTCTGGACTCTAAATCAAAAGTTACCGACGATTTAGTACGGACATGTCAAGTAGATTGGCGAGTTGAAATGATCATTCTAAATTGATCATCGGTGCTCATTAAGTAAAGCTTATAAATGATGCATAAAGCATGGCATCAAGTAGTTTGGATAGATTGGATTACTTGGATGCATTATCATCTCTATTTCTATCTTAAATTTTTGTCAAAATATAAAAAATTGAGATTGCTTAACGTGGGCATTGGATTCGTGTCATTCTGAGTTCTAAATCAAAAGTTATGGACAATTTAATGCGGACGTGTCAAGTTGAGTGCCAAGTTAAAGTGATCATTCTAAATAGATCATTTGTGCTAATTGAGTAAAGGCTTATAAATGAATCATAATGCATGGCATCAAGTAGTTGGGATAGATTGGATTACTTGGATGCTTTGTCGTATCTAGTTCTGTGTTAGATTTTGTCACAACATAAAAAATTTAACTAGCTTAATGTGGACAATTGATTCGTGTCATTATAAGCTATAAATCAAAAGTTATTGACGATTTTGTGCTCATTGAGTAAAAGCTTAATAATAAAAAATAATGCATGGCATAACACAGTTTGGGATGAATTAGATTTTTTGGACGCTTATAAATGAAAAATAAATCATGGCATCAAGCAATTTGAGATGGATTGGATTACTTGGATGCTTTATCATATCTACTTTTGTCTCAAATTTTGTCATAATATTGAAAATTAAGCTAGCTTAATGAGAGCATTGGATTCATGTCATTATAGACTCTAAATAAAAAGTTACGGACAATTTAATGCGGACATGTAAAGTTGAGTGACAAGTTAAACTGATTATTCTAAACAGCTCATTGGTGCTCATTAATTAAAGGCTTATAAATGAAGCATAAAGCATGGCATCAAGTAGTTTGGATAGATTGGATCCTTGGACGCTTTGTCGTCTCTATTTCTATCTTATACTTTGTCAAAATATAAAAAAATTGAGATTGCTTAACGTAGGCATTGGATTTGTATCATTTTGAGCTATAAATCAAAATATACGGATGATTAAATGTGGGCATGTCAAGTTGATCGGCCAGGTAATATGATTATTTTAAACTAATCGTTGGTGCTCATTGAGCAAAAGCATATAAATGAAAAATAATGCATGGCATCACGCAGTTTGGGATAGATTGGATTACTTGGACGGTTTGTAATTTTCTATTTCTGTCTTATATGTTTTCACAATATAGAAAATTAAGCTAGCTTAACGTCGGCATTTGATTCGTGTCACTCTGATTCTAAAACAAAAGTTACGGACGATTTAGTGCGGGCATGTCAAGTTGATCGGCCACTTAAAGTGATCATTCTAAACTGATCATTGGTGCTGATTGAGTAAAGGATTATAAATGAAGCATAATGCATGGCATCACACAGTTTTGGTAGACTAGATTACTTGGATGCTTTGTCGTATCTATTTCTGGCTCAAATGTTTTTACACTATCAAAAATTCATCTAGTTTAACATGGGCATTGGATTCGTATGTTTTTGAGCTCTAAATCAAAAGTTAGGGACGAGTTACTGCGGATATGTCAAGTTGATCGGCGAGTTAAAGAGATCGTTCTAATTTAATCATTAGTGCTCATTAAGTGAGGCTTATAAATGAGGCATACAGCACGGCATAATACAGTTTGGGATAGATTTGATTACTTGGACGCTTTGTCGTATCAAGTTTGGTTTTAAATTTTGTCAAAATACAGAAAATTGAACTAGATTAATGTGGGCATTGGATTCGTGACATTCGGAGTTATAAATCAAAAGTTGTGGACGATTTAGTGTGGACATGTCAAGTTCATCGGCCAGTTAAAATGATCATTCTAAACTGATCATTGGAACTCATTGAGTAAAAGCTTATAAATGAAAAATAATGCATGGCATCACACAGTTTGTGATGGATTGGATTACTTGAACGCTTTGTCGTATCTATTTCTATCTCAAAGTTTGTCACAATATAGAAAATTGAGCTAGCTTAACGTGGGCATTGGTTTCCTGTCATTAGGGGCTCTAAATAAAAAGTTTCGGACAATTTAGTGTAGACATGTCAAGTTGAGTGGAAAGTTAAAGTGATCATTCTAAACTGATCATTGGTGCTGATTGAGTAAAGGATTATAAATGAAGCATAATGCATGGCATCACGCAGTTTGGGATATATTGGATTACTTGGATGCTTTACCGTATACTTTGTCACAATATAGAAAATTGAGCTAGCTTAACATCAACATTTGATTAGGGTCATTCCGAGTTTTAAATCAAAAGTTACAGACGATTTAGTGCGGACATGTCAAGTTAATCGGCTTGTTAAAGTGATCATTCTAAACTGATCAATGGTGCTGATTGAGTAAAGCCTTAGAAATTAAGCATAAAGCATGGTATCAAGTAGTTTGGATAGATTGGATTACTTGGACACTTTTTCATCTCTATTTCTACCATAAATTTTGTCCAAATATTGAAAATTGAGCTTCCATAACGTGGGCATTGGATTTGTGTCATTCTAAGCTCTAAATCAAAAGTTACTGACGATTTAGTGCAGACATGTCAAGTTGATTGGCCAGTTAGAGTGATCATTCTAAAGTGATCATTAATGCTGAATGAGTAAAGGCTTATAAATGAAGCATAATGCATGGCATAACACAATTTTGGATAGATTGGATTACTTGGATGCTTTATCGTATCTATTGCTCTATCAAAGTTTTTTACACTATAGAAGATTGAGCTAGCTTAACATGGGCATTGGATTCGTGTGTTTCTGGGCTCTAAATCAAAAGTTACCGACGATTTAGTACGGACATGTCAAGTAGATCGGCGAGTTGAAATTATCATTCTAAGTTGATCATCGGTGCTCATTAAGTAAGGCTTATAAATGATGCATAAAGCATGACATCAAGTAGTTTGGATAGATTGGATTACTTGGATTCTTTGTCATCTCTATTTCTATCTTAAATTTGTCAAAATATAGAAAATTGAGATTGCTTAACGTGGGCATTGGATTCGTGTCATTCTGAGTTCGAAATCAAAAGTTATGGACAAAATGCAGAAGTGTCAAGTTGAGTGCCAAGTTAAAGTGATCATTCTAAATAGATCATTTGTGCTAATTGAGTTAAGGCTTCTAAATGAATCATAATGCATGGCATCAAGTAGTTGGGATAGATTGGATTACTTGGATGCTTTGTCGTATCTAGTTCTGTGTTAGATTTTGTCACAACATAAAAAATTTAACTAGCTTAATGTGGACAATTGATTCATGTAATTATGAGCTATAAATCAAAATTTATGGATGATTTTGTGAAGAAATGACAAGTTGATCTGCCAGTTAAAATGATCATTCTAAACTGATCATTGGTGCTCATTGACTAAAAGCTTAATAATAAAAAATAATGCATGGCATAACACAGTTTGGGATGAATTAGATTTTTTGGACGCTTATAAATGAAAAATAAATCATGGCATCAAGCACTTTGAGATGGATTGGATTACTTGGACGCTTTATCATATATACTTCTGTCTCAAATTTTGTCATAATATAGAAAATTAAGCTAGCTTAATGTGGGCATTTGATTCGTGTCATTATAAACTCTAAATCAAAAGTTACGGACAATTTAATGCGGACATGTAAAGTTGAGTGACAAGTTAAACTGATTATTCTAAATAGCTCATTGGTGCTCATTAAGTAAAGGCTTATAAATGAAGCATAAGGCATGGCATCAAGTAGTTTGGATAGATTGGATTCCTTGGACACTTTGTCGTCTCTATTTCTATCTTATACTTTGTCAAAATATAAAAAATTGAGATTGCTTAACGTAGGCATTGGATTCGTATCATTTTGAGCTATAAATCAAAAGATACGGATGATTTAATGTGGACATGTCAAGTTGATCGGCCAGGTAATATGATTATTTTAAACTAATCGTTGGTGCTCATTGAGCAAAAGCATATAAATGAAAAATAATGCATGGCATCACGCAGTTTGGGATAGATTGGATTACTTGGACTCTTTGTTATTTTCTATTTCTGTCTCAAATGTTTTCACAATATAGAAAATAAAGCTAGCTTAACGTCGGCATTTGATTCGTGTCACTCTGATTCTAAAAAAAAAAGTTACGGACGATTTAGTGCGGGCATGTCAAGTTGATCGGCCACTTAAAGTGATCATTCTAAACTGATCATTGGTGCTGATTGAGTAAAGGATTATAAATGAAGCATAATGCATTGCATCACACAGTTTTGGTAGATTAGAATACTTGGATACTTTGTCGTATCTATTTCGGTCTCAAATTTTTTTACACTATCAAAAATTGAGCTAGTTTAACGTGGGCATTGGATTCATATGTTTTTGAGCTCTAAATCAAAAGTTAGGGACGAGTTAGTGCGGATATGTCAAGTTGATCGGCGAGTTAAAGAGATCCTTCTAATTTGATCATTAGTCCTCATTAAGTGAGGTTTATAAATGAGGCATACAGCATGCCATAATACAGTTTGGGATAGATTTGATTACTTGGACGCTTTGTCGTATCAAGTTTGGTTTTAAATTTTGTCACAATACAGAAAATTGAACTAGATTAATGTGGGCATTGGATTCGTGACATTCGGAGTTATAAATCAAAAGTTGTGGACGATTTAGTGCGGACATGTCAAGTTCATCGGCCAGTTAAAATGATCATTCTAAACTGATCATTGGTGCTCATTGAGTAAAAGCTTATAAATGAAAAATACTGCATGGCATCACACAGTTTGCGATGGATTGGATTACTTGAACGCTTTGTCGTATCTATTTCTATCTCAAAGTTTGTCACAATATAGAAAATTGAGCTAGCTTAACGTGGACATTGGTTTCGTGTCATTAGGGGCTCTAAATAAAAAGTTTCGGACAATTTAGTGTGGACATGTCAAGTTGAGTGGAAAGTTAAAGTGATCATTCTAAACTGATCATTGGTGCTGATTGAGTAAAGGATTATAAATGAAGCATAATGCATGGCATCACGCAGTTTGGGATAGATTGGATTACTTGGATGCTTTATCGTATACTTTGTCACAATATAGAAAATTGAGCTAGCTTAACATCAACATTTGATTAGGGTCATTCCGAGTTTTAAATCAAAAGTTACAGACGATTTAGTGCGGACATGTCAAGTTAATCGGCCTGTTAAAGTGATCATTCTAAACTGATCAATGGTGCTGATTGAGTAAAGCCTTATAAATAAAGCATAAAGCATGGTATCAAGTAGTTTGGATATATTGGATTACTTGGAGACTTTTTCATCTCTATTTCTATCATAAATTTTGTCCAAATATTGAAAATTGAGCTTCCTTAACGTGGGCATTGGATTCGTGTCATTCTAAGCTCTAAATCAAAAGTTACTGACGATTTAGTGCGGACATGTCAAGTTGATTGGCCAGTTAGAGTGATCATTCTAAAGTGATCATTAATGCTGAATGAGTAAAGGCTTATAAATGACGCATAATGCATGGCATAACACAATTTCAAATAGATTGGATTACTTGGATGCTTTGTCGTATCTATTGCTCTATCAAAGTTTTTTACACTATAGAAGATTGAGCTAGCTTAACATGGGCATTGGATTCGTGTGTTTCTGGGCTCTAAATTAAAAGTTACCGACGATTTATTATGGACATGTCAAGTAGATCGGCGAGTTGAAATGATCATTCTAAATTGATCATCAGTGCTCATTAAGTAAGGCTTATAAATGATGCATAAAGCATGGCATCAAGTAGTTTGGATAGATTGGATTACTTGGATGCTTTGTCATCTCTATTTCTATCTTAAATTTTGTCAAAATATAGAAAATTGAGATTGCTTAACGTGGGCATTGGATTCGTGTCATTCTGAGTTCTAAATCAAAAGTTATGGACAATTTAATGCGGACGTGTCAAGTTGAGTGCCAAGTTAAAGTGATCATCCTAAATAGATCATTTGTGCTAATTGAGTAAAGGCGTATAAATGAATCAGAATGCATGGCATCAAGTAGTTGGGATAGATTGGATTACTTGGATGCTTTGTCGTATCTAGTTCTGTGTTAGATTTTGTCACAACATAAACAATTTAACTAGCTTAATGTGGACAATTGATTCGTGTCATTATGAGCTATAAATCAAATGTTATGGACGATTTTGTGCTCATTGAGTAAAAGCTTAATAATAAAAAATAATGCATGGAATAACACAGTTTGGGATGAATTAGATTTTTTGGACGCTTATAAATGAAAAATAAATCATTGCATCAAGCAATTTGAGATGGATTGGATTACTTGGACGCTTTATCATATCTACTTCTGTCTCAAATTTTGTCATAATATAGAAAATTAAGCTAGCTTAATATGGGCATTGGATTCGTGTCATTATAAACTCTAAATCAAAAGTTACGGACAATTTGATGCGGACATGTAAAGTTGAGTGACAAGTTAAACTGATTATTCTAAACAGCTCATTGGTGCTCATTAAGTAAAGGCTTATAATGAAGCATAAAGCATGGCATCAAGTAGTTTGGATAGATTGGATTCCTTGGACGCTTTGTCGTCTCTATTTCTATTTTATACTTTGTCAAAATATAAAAAATTGAGATTGCTTAACGTAGGCATTGGATTCGTATCATTTTGAGCTATAAATCAAAAGATACGGATGATTTAATGTGGACATGTCAATTTGATCGGCCAGGTAATATAATTCTTTTAAACTAATCGTTGGTGCTCATTGAGCAAAAGCATATAAATGAAAAATAATGCATGGCATCACGCAGTTTGGGATAGATTGGATTACTTGGACGGTTTGTTATTTTCTATTTCTGTGTCAAAAGTTTTCACAATATAGAAAATTAAGCTAGCTTAACGTCGGCATTTGATTCGTGTCACTCTGATTCTAAAACAAAAGTTACGGACGATTTAGTGCGGGCACGTCAAGTAGATCGGCCACTTAAAGTGATCATTCTAAACTGATCATTGGTGCTGATTGAGTAAAGGATTATAAATGAAGCATAATGCATGGCATCACACAGTTTTGGTAGATTAGATTACTTGGATGCTTTGTGGTATCTATTTCTGTCTCAAATGTTTTTACACTATCAAAAATTGAGCTAGTTTAACGTGGGCATTGGATACGTATGTTTTTGAGCTCTAAATCAAAAGTTAGGGACGAGTTAGTGCGGATATGTCAAGTTGATCGCCGAGTTAAAGAGATCGTTCTAATTTGATCATTAGTGCTCATTAAGTGAGGCTTATAAATGAGGCATACAGCATGGCATAATACAGTTTGGGATAGATTTGATTACTTGGACGCTTTGTCGTATCAAGTTTGGTTTTAAATTTTGTTACAATACAGAAAATTGAACTAGATTAATGTGGGCATTGGATTCGTGACATTCGGAGTTATAAATCAAAAGTTGTGGATGATTTAGTGCGGGCATGTCAAGTTCATCGGCCAGTTAAAATGATCATTCTAAACTGATCATTGGTGCTCATTGAGTAAAAGCTTATAAATAAAAAATAATGAATTGGCATTACGCAGTTTGCGATGGATTGGATTACTTGAACGCTTTTTAGTATCTATTTCTATCTCAAAGTTTGTCACAATATAGAAAATTGAGCTAGCTTAACGGGAGCATTGGTTTCGTTTCTTTAGGGGCTCTAAATAAAAAGTTTTGGACAATTTAGTGTGGACATGTCAAGTTGAGTGGAAAGTTAAAGTGATCATTCTAAACTGATCATTGGTGCTGATTGAGTAAAGGATTATAAATGAAGCATAATGCATGGCATCATGCAGTTTGGGATAGATTGGATTACTTGGATGGTTTATCGTATACTTTGTCACAATATAGAAAATTGAGCTAGCTTAAAATCAACATTTGATTAAGGTCATTCCGAGTTTTAAATGAAAAGTTACAGACGATTTAGTGCGGACATGTCAAGTTAATCGGCCTTTTAAAGTGATCATTCTAAACTGATCAATGGTGCTGATTGAGTAAAGCCTTATAAATAAAGCATAAAGCATGGTATCAAGTAGTTTGGATATATTGGATTACTTGGAGACTTTTTCATCTCTATTTCTATCATAAATTTTGTCCAAATATTGAAAATTGAGATTCCTTAACGTGGGCATTGGATTCGTGTCATTCTAAGCTCTAAATCAAACGTTACTGACGATTTAGTGCGGACATGTCAAGTTGATTGGCCAGTTAGAGTGATCATTCTAAAGTGATCATTAATGCTGAATGAGTAAAGGCTTATAAATGAAGCATAATGCACGGCATAACACAATTTTGGATAGATTGGATTACTTGGATGCTTTGTCGTATCTATTGCTCTATCTAACTTTTTTACACTATAGAAGATTGAGCTAGCTTAACGTGGGCATTGAATTCGTGTGTTTCTGGGCTCTAAATCAAAAGTTACCGATGATTTAGTACGGACATGTCAAGTAGATCGGCGAGTTGAAATGATCATTCTAAATTGATCATCGGTGCTCATTAAGTAAGGCTTATAAATGATGCATAAAGCATGGCATCAAGTAGTTTGGATAGATTGGATTACTTGGATGCTTTGTCATCTCTATTTCTATCTTAAATTTTGTCAAAATATAAAAATTGAGATTGCTTAACGTGGGCAATGGATTCGTGTCATTCTGAGTTCTAAATCAAAAGTTATGGACAATTTAATGCGGACGTGTCAAGTTGAATGCCAAGTTAAAGTGATCATTCTAAATAGATCATTTGTGCTAATTGAGTAAAGGCTTATAAATGAATCATAATGCATGGCATCAAGTAGTTGGGATAGATTGGATTACTTGGATGCTTTGTCGTATCTAGTTATGTGTTAGATTTTGTCACAACATAAACAATTTAACTAGCTTAATGTGGACAATTGATTCGTGTCATTATGAGCTATAAATCAAATGTTATGGACGATTTTGTGCTCATTGAGTAAAAGCTTAATAATAAAAAATAATGCATGGAATAACACAGTTTGGGATGAATTAGATTTTTTGGACGCTTATAAATGAAAAATAAATCATTGCATCAAGCAATTTGAGATGGATTGGATTACTTGGACGCTTTATCATATCTACTTCTGTCTCAAATTTTGTCATAATATAGAAAATTAAGCTAGCTTAATGTGGGCATTGGATTCGTGTCATTATAAACTCTAAATCAAAAGTTACGGACAATTTAATGCGGACATGTAAAGTTGAGTGACAAGGTAAACTGATTATTCAAAACAGCTCATTGGTGCTCATTAAGTAAAGGCTTATAAATGAAGCATAAAGCATGGCATCAAGTAGTTTGGATAGATTGGATTCCTTGGACGCTTTGTCTCTATTTCTATCTTATACTTTGTCAAAATATAAAAAATTGAGATTGCTTAACGTAGGCATTGGATTCGTATCATTTTGAGCTATAAATCAAAAGATACAGATGATTTAATGTGGACATGTCAAGTTGATCGGCCAGGTAATATGATTATTTTAAACTAATCGTTGGTGCTCATTGAGCAAAAGCATATAAATGAAAAAAATGCATGGTATAACGCAGTTTTGGATAGATTGGATTACTTGGACGCTTTGTTATTTTCTATTTATGTCTCAAATTTTGTCACAATATAGAAAATTGAGCTAGCTTAACGTCGGCATTTGATTCAGGTCATTCTGATTTCTGAATCAAAATTTATGGACGATTCTGTGCGGACATGTCAAGTAGATCGACCAATTAAAGTTATCATTCTATACTATCATTGGTACTAATTGAGTAAAGGCTCATAAATGAAGCATAATGCATGACATCACACAGTTTTGGATAGATTGGATTATTTGGATGCTTTGTCGTATCTAGTTCTGTTTCAAATTTTGTCACAATGTAGAAAATTGAACTAGCTTAATGTTGGCATTGGATTCACGTCATTCTGAGCCATAAATCAAACGTAATGATCGATATAGCGCAAATATGTCAAGTTGATCGGCCAGTTAAAATGATCATTCTAAACTAATCGTTGGTGCTCATTGAGTAAAAGCTTATAAATGAAAATAATACATGGCATCACGCATTTTTGGATAGACTGCATTGCTTAGACGCTTTTTCCTATCTATTTTTGTCTCAAATTTTGTCATAATATAGAAAATCGAGCTAGCTTAACGTGGGATTGGATTCGTATCATTCTGAGCTCTAAATCATAAGTAATGGACAATTTAATGCAGACATGTCAAGTTGACCGGCCAGTTAAAGTGATAATTCTAAACTGATCATTGGTGCTCATTGAGTAAAAGCTTATAAATGAAAAATAATGCATGGCATCACGCAGTTTGGGATAGACTGGGTTACTTGGACGATTTGTCGAATCTAGTTCTGTGTTAAATTTTGTCATAATGTAGAAAATTGAACTAGCTTAATGTTGGCATTGGATTCACGTCATTCTGAGCCATAACTCAAAAGTAATGAACGATATAGCGCAAATATGTCAAGTTGATCAGCCAGTTAAAATGATCACTCTCAACTGATCATTTGTGCTCATTAAGTAAGGCTTATAAATGGGGCATAAAGCATGGCATCACACAGTTTGGGATAGATTGGATTACTTGGATGCTTTGTCATATCTAGTTTTATTTCAAATTTTGTCACAATATAGAAAATTTAACTAGCTTAATGCAGGCAATTAATTCGTGTCATTCCGAGCTAGAAATCCAAACTTATGGACAGTTTAGTGCAGGCATGACAAGTTGAACGCACAGTTAAAGTGATCATTGGTGCTTATTGAGTAAAAGCTTATAAATGAAAAATAATGTATGGCATCCCATAGTTTGGGAATGTTTGGATTACTTGGACGCTATGGCGTATCTATTTAAGTCTCCAATTTTGTCAAAATATATAAATTTGAGCTAGTTTAACGTCGACATTTGATTCGGGTCATTTGAGTTCTAAATCAAAAGCTGTGGACGATTTAGTGCCGACATGTCAAGTTGATCGGCGAGTTAAAGTGATCATTCTAAACTGATCATTGGTGATGATTGAGTAAAGGCTTATAAATGAAGCATAATGCAAGTAGTTTGGATAGATTGGATTATTTGGACGGTTTGTCGTCTTTATTTCTCTATCAAATTTTGTTACACTATATAAAATTGAGCTCGAATAACGTGGGCATTGGATTAGTGTCATTCTGACCTATAAATCAAAGTTACGGACGATTTAGTGTGGACATGTTAAGTTGATTGTCCAGTTAATATGATTATTCTAAACTTATCATTGGTGCTCATTGAGTAAAGCTTATAAATGAAAAATAATGCATGGCATCACGCAGTTTGGGATGGATTGGATTACTTGCACGCTTTTTCATTTCTATTTTGGTCTCAAATTTTCTCACAATATCGAAAGTTAAGCTAGCTTAACGTCGGCATTTGATTTGTGTCATTCTGAGTTCTAAATCAAAAGTTACAGACGATTTAGTGCGGACATGTCAAGTTGATTGGCCAGTTAAAGTGATCATTATAAACTGATTATTCGTGCTGATTGAGTAAATGCTTATAAAGGAAGCATAATGCATAGAATCACACATTTTTGGATAGATTGGATTACTTGGAAGCTTTGTCGCATCAAATTTTGGTACAATATAGAAAATTGAGCTAGCTTAACGTGTGCATTGGATTCGTGTCATTCTGCGCTATAAATCAAAAGTTATGGACGATTTAGTGCATACATGACAAGTTGATCGGCCAGTTAGAATGAGCATTCTAAACTGATCATTGGTGATCATTGAGTAAATGCTTATAAATGAGAAATAATGCATGGCATCACACTGTTTGGGAAGGATTGGATTACATGGATACTTTGTCGTATTTGTTTAGGTCTCAAAATATGTCACAATATAGAAAATTGAGCTAGCTTAACATCAAAATTTGATTAGGGTCATTCAGAGTTTTAAATCAAAAGTTACAGACGATTTAGTGCGGACATGTCAAGTTTATCGGCCAGTTAAAGTGATCATTCTAAACTGATCAATGGTGCTGATTGAGTAAAGCCTTATAAATGAAGCATAAAGCATGGTATCAAGTAGTTTGGATATATTGGATTACTTGGAGACTTTTTCATCTCTATTTCTATCTTAAATTTTGTCCAAATATTGAAAATTGAGCTTGCGTAACGTGGGCATTGGATTCATGTCATTCTAAGCTTTAAATTAAAAGTTACTGCCGATTTAGTGCGGACATGTCAAGTTGATTGGCCAGTTAGAGTGATCATTCTAAAGTGATCATTAATGCTGAATGAGTAAAGGCTTATAAATGACGCATAATGCATGGCATAACACAATTTCAAATAGATTGGATTACTTGGATGCTTTGTCGTATCTATTGCTCTATCAAAGTTTTTTACACTATAGAAGATTGAGCTAGCTTAACATGGGCATTGGATTCGTGTGTTTCTGGGCTCTAAATTAAAAGTTACCGACGATTTATTATGGACATGTCAAGTAGATCGGCGAGTTGAAATGATCATTCTAAATTGATCATCAGTGCTCATTAAGTAAGGCTTATAAATGATGCATAAAGCATGGCATCAAGTAGTTTGGATAGATTGGATTACTTGGATACTTTGTCATCTCTATTTCTATCTTAAATTTTGTCAAAATATAGAAAATTGAGATTGCTTAACGTGGGCATTGGATTCGTGTCATTCTGAGTTCTAAATCAAAAGTTATGGATAATTTAATGCGGACGTGTCAAGTTGAGTGCCAAGTTAAAGTGATCATCCTAAATAGATCATTTGTGCTAATTGAGTAAAGGCGTATAAATGAATCAGAATGCATGGCATCAAGTAGTTGGGATAGATTGGATTACTTGGATGCTTTGTCGTATCTAGTTCTGTGTTAGATTTTGTCACAACATATACAATTTAACTAGCTTAATGTGGACAATTGATTCGTGTCATTATGAGCTATAAATCAAATGTTATGGACGATTTTGTGCTCATTGAGTAAAAGCTTAATAATAAAAAATAATGCAAGGAATAACACAGTATGGGATGAATTAGATTTTTTGGACGCTTATAAATGAAAAATAAATCATTGCATCAAGCAATTTGAGATGGATTGGATTACTTGGACGCTTTATCATATCTACTTCTGTCTCAAATTTTGTCATAATATAGAAAATTAAGATTGCTTAATGTGGGCATTGGATTCGTGTCATTAAAAACTCTAAATCATAAGTCACGGACAATTTAATGCAGACATGTAAAGTTGAGTGACAAGTTAAACTGATTATTCAAAACAGCTCATTGGTGCTCATTAAGTAAAGGCTTATAAATGAAACATAAAGCATGACATCAAGTAGTTTGGATAGATTGGATTCGTTGGACGCTTTGTCTCTATTTCTATCTTATACTTTATCAAAATATAAAAAATTGAGATTGCTTAACGTAGGCATTGGATTCGTATCATTTTGAGCTATAAATCAAAAGATACGGATGATTTAATGTGGACATGTCAAGTTGATCGGCCAGGTAATATGATTATTTTAAACTAATCGTTGGTGCTCATTGAGCAAAAGCATATAAATGAAAAATAATGCATGGCATCACGCAGTTTGGGATAGATTGGATTACTTGGACGGTTTGTTATTTTCTATTTCTGTGTCAAAAGTTTTCACAATATAGAAAATTAAGCTAGCTTAACGTCGGCATTTGATTCGTGTCACTCTGATTCTAAAACAAAAGTTACGGACGATTTAGTGCGGGCACGTCAAGTAGATCGGCCACTTAAAGTGATCATTCTAAACTGATCATTGGTGCTGATTGAGTAAAGGATTATAAATGAAGCATAATGCATGGCATCACACAGTTTTGGTAGATTAGATTACTTGGATGCTTTGTGGTATCTATTTCTGTCTCAAATGTTTTTACACTATCAAAAATTGAGCTAGTTTAACGTGGGCATTGGATACGTATGTTTTTGAGCTCTAAATCAAAAGTTAGGGACGAGTTAGTGCGGATATGTCAAGTTGATCGCCGAGTTAAAGAGATCGTTCTAATTTGATCATTAGTGCTCATTAAGTGAGGCTTATAAATGAGGCATACAGCATGGCATAATACAGTTTGGGATAGATTTGATTACTTGGACGCTTTGTCGTATCAAGTTTGGTTTTAAATTTTGTTACAATACAGAAAATTGAACTAGATTAATGTGGGCATTGGATTTGTGACATTCGGAGTTATAAATCAAAACTTGTGGACGATTTAGTGCGGGCATGTCAAGTTCATCGGCCAGTTAAAATGATCATTCTATACTGATCATTGGTGCTCATTGAGTAAAAGCTTATAAATAAAAAATAATGAATTGGATTACGCAGTTTGCGATGGATTGGATTACTTGAACGCTTTTTAGTATCTATTTCTATCTCAAAGTTTGTCACAATATAGAAAATTGAGCTAGCTTAACGGGAGCATTGGTTTCGTTTCTTTAGGGGATCTAAATAAAAAGTTTTGGACAATTTAGTGTGGACATGTCAAGTTGAGTGGAAAGTTAAAGTGATCATTCTAAACTGATCATTGGTGCTGATTGAGTAAAGGATTATAAATGAAGCATAATGCATGGCATCATGCAGTTTGGGATAGATTGGATTACTTGGATGGTTTATCGTATACTTTGTCACAATATAGAAAATTGAGCTAGCTTAAAATCAACATTTGATTAAGGTCATTCCGAGTTTTAAATGAAAAGTTACAGACGATTTAGTGCGGACATGTCAAGTTAATCGGCCTTTTAAAGTGATCATTCTAAACTGATCAATGGTGCTGATTGAGTAAAGCCTTATAAATAAAGCATAAAGCATGGTATCAAGTAGTTTGGATATATTGGATTACTTGGAGACTTTTTCATCTCTATTTCTATCATAAATTTTGTCCAAATATTGAAAATTGAGATTCCTTAACGTGGGCATTGGATTCGTGTCATTCTAAGCTCTAAATCAAACGTTACTGACGATTTAGTGCGGACATGTCAAGTTGATTGGCCAGTTAGAGTGATCATTCTAAAGTGATCATTAATGCTGAATGAGTAAAGGCTTATAAATGAAGCATAATGCACGGCATAACACAATTTTGGATAGATTGGATTACTTGGATGCTTTGTCGTATCTATTGCTCTATCTAACTTTTTTACACTATAGAAGATTGAGCTAGCTTAACGTGGGCATTGAATTCGTGTGTTTCTGGGCTCTAAATCAAAAGTTACCGATGATTTAGTACGGACATGTCAAGTAGATCGGCGAGTTGAAATGATCATTCTAAATTGATCATCGGTGCTCATTAAGTAAGGCTTATAAATGATGCATAAAGCATGGCATCAAGTAGTTTGGATAGATTGGATTACTTGGATGCTTTGTCATCTCTATTTCTATCTTAAATTTTGTCAAAATATAAAAATTGAGATTGCTTAACGTGGGCAATGGATTCGTGTCATTCTGAGTTCTAAATCAAAAGTTATGGGCAATTTAATGCGGACGTGTCAAGTTGAATGCCAAGTTAAAGTGATCATTCTAAATAGATCATTTGTGCTAATTGAGTAAAGGCTTATAAATGAATCATAATGCATGGCATCAAGTAGTTGGGATAGATTGGATTACTTGGATGCTTTGTCATATCTAGTTATGTGTTAGATTTTGTCACAACATAAACAATTTAACTAGCTTAATGTGGACAATTGATTCGTGTCATTATGAGCTATAAATCAAATGTTATGGACGATTTTGTGCTCATTGAATAAAAGCTTAATAATAAAAAATAATGCATGGAATAACACAGTTTGGGATGAATTAGATTTTTTGGACGCTTATAAATGAAAAATAAATCATTGCATCAAGCAATTTGAGATGGATTGGATTACTTGGACGCTTTATCATATCTACTTCTGTCTCAAATTTTGTCATAATATAGAAAATTAAGCTAGCTTAATGTGGGCATTGGATTCGTGTCATTATAAACTCTAAATCAAAAGTTACGGACAATTTAATGCGGACATGTAAAGTTGAGTGACAAGGTAAACTGATTATTCAAAACAGCTCATTGGTGCTCATTAAGTAAAGGCTTATAAATGAAGCATAAAGCATGGCATCAAGTAGTTTGGATAGATTGGATTCCTTGGACGCTTTGTCTCTATTTCTATCTTATACTTTGTCAAAATATAAAAAATTGAGATTGCTTAACGTAGGCATTGGATTCGTATCATTTTGAGCTATAAATCAAAAGATACGGATGATTTAATGTGGACATGTCAAGTTGATCGGCTAGGTAATATGATTATTTTAAACTAATCGTTGGTGCTCATTGAGCAAAAGCATATAAATGAAAAATAATGCATGGTATAACGCAGTTTTGGATAGATTGGATTACTTGGACGCTTTGTTATTTTCTATTTATGTCTCAAATTTTGTCACAATATAGAAAATTGAGCTAGCTTAACGGCGGCATTTGATTCAGGTCATTCTGATTTCTGAATCAAAATTTATGGACGATTCTGTGCGGACATGTCAAGTAGATCGACCAATTAAAGTTATCATTCTATACTGATCATTGGTACTAATTGAGTAAAGGCTCATAAATGAAGCATAATGCATGACATCACACAGTTTTGGATAGATTGGATTATTTGGATGCTTTGTCGTATCTAGTTCTGTTTAAAATTTTGTCACAATGTAGAAAATTGAACTAGCTTAATGTTGGCATTGGATTCACGTCATTCTGAGCCATAAATCAAACGTAATGATCGATATAGCGCAAATATGTCAAGTTGATCGGCCAGTTAAAATGATCATTCTAAACTAATTGTTGGTGCTCATTGAGTAAAAGCTTATAAATGAAAATAATACATGGCATCACGCATTTTTGGATAGACTGCATTGCTTAGACGCTTTTTCCTATCTATTTTTGTCTCAAATTTTGTCATAATATAGAAAATCGAGCTAGCTTAACGTGGGATTGGATTCGTATCATTCTGAGCTCTAAATCATAAGTAATGGACAATTTAATGCAGACATGTCAAGTTGACCGGCCAGTTAAAGTGATAATTCTAAACTGATCATTGGTGCTCATTGAGTAAAAGCTTATAAATGAAAAATAATGCATGGCATCACGCAGTTTGGGATAGACTGGGTTACTTGGACGATTTGTCGAATCTAGTTCTGTGTTAAATTTTGTCATAATGTAGAAAATTGAACTAGCTTAATGTTGGCATTGGATTCACGTCATTCTGAGCCATAACTCAAAAGTAATGAACGATATAGCGCAAATATGTCAAGTTGATCAGCCAGTTAAAATGATCACTCTCAACTGATCATTTGTGCTCATTAAGTAAGGCTTATAAATGGGGCATAAAGCATGGCATCACACAGTTTGGGATAGATTGGATTACTTGGATGCTTTGTCATATCTAGTTTTATTTCAAATTTTGTCACAATATAGAAAATTTAACTAGCTTAATGCAGGCAATTAATTCGTGTCATTCCGAGCTAGAAATCCAAACTTATGGACAGTTTAGTGCAGGCATGACAAGTTGAACGCACAGTTAAAGTGATCATTGGTGCTTATTGAGTAAAAGCTTATAAATGAAAAATAATGTATGGCATCCCATAGTTTGGGAATGTTTGGATTACTTGGACGCTATGGCGTATCTATTTAAGTCTCCAATTTTGTCAAAATATATAAATTTGAGCTAGTTTAACGTCGACATTTGATTCGGGTCATTTGAGTTCTAAATCAAAAGCTGTGGATGATTTAGTGCCGACATGTCAAGTTGATCGGCGAGTTAAAGTGATCATTCTAAACTGATCATTGGTGATGATTGAGTAAAGGCTTATAAATGAAGCATAATGCAAGTAGTTTGGATAGATTGGATTATTTGGACGGTTTGTCGTCTTTATTTCTCTATCAAATTTTGTTACACTATATAAAATTGAGCTCGAATAACGTGGGCATTGGATTAGTGTCATTCTGACCTATAAATCAAAAGTTACGGACGATTTAGTGTGGACATGTTAAGTTGATTGTCCGGTTAATATGATTATTCTAAACTTATCATTGGTGCTCATTGAGTAAAGCTTATAAATGAAAAATAATGCATGGCATCACGCAGTTNTTTGTCACAATACAGAAAATTGAACTAGACTAATGTTGGCATTGAATTCGTGACATTCGGAGTTATAAATCAAAAGTTGTGGACGATTTAGTGCGGACATGTCAAGTTCATCGGCCAGGTAAAATGATCATTCTAAACTGATCATTGGTGCTCATTGAGTAAAAGCTTATAAATGAAAAATACTGCATGGCATCACACAGTTTGCGATGGATTGGATTACTTGAACGCTTTGTCGTATCTATTTCTATCTCAAAGTTTGTCACAATATAGAAAATTGAGCTAGCTTAACGTGGACATTGGTTTCGTGTCATTAGGGGCTCTAAATAAAAAGTTTCGGACAATTTAGTGTGGACATGTCAAATTGAGTGGAAATTTAAAGTGATCATTCTAAATTGATCATTGGTGCTGATTGAGTAAAGGATTATAAATGAAGCATAATGCATGGCATCACGCAGTTTGGGATAGATTGGATTACTTGGATGCTTTATCGTATACTTTGTCACAATATAGAAAATTGAGCTAGCTTAACATCAACATTTGATTAGGGTCATTCCGAGTTTTAAATCAAAAGTTACAGACGATTTAGTGCGGACATGTCAAGTTAATCGGCCTGTTAAAGTGATCATTCTAAACTGATCAATGGTGCTGATTGATTAAAGCCTTATAAATAAAGCATAAAGCATGGTATCAAGTAGTTTGGATAGATTGGATTACTTGGAGACTTTTTCATCTCTATTTCTATCATAGATTTTGTCCAAATATTGAAAATTGAGTTTCCTTAACGTGGGCATTGGATTCGTGTCATTCTAAGCTCTAAATCAAAAGTTACTGACGATTTAGTGCGGACATGTCAAGTTGATTGGCCAGTTAGAGTGATCATTCTAAAGTGATCATTAATGCTGAATGAGTAAAGGCTTATAGATGACGCATAATGCATGGCATAACACAATTTCAAATAGATTGGATTACTTGGATGCTTTGTCGTATCTATTGCTCTATCAAAGTTTTTTACACTATAGAAGATTGAGCTAGCTTAACATGGGCATTGGATTCGTGTGTTTCTGGGCTCTAAATTAAAAGTTACCGACGATTTAGTATGGATATGTCAAGTATATCGGCGAGTTGAAATGATCATTCTAAATTGATCATCAGTGCTCATTAAGTAAGGATTATAAATGATGCATAAAGCATGGCATCAAGTAGTTTGGATAGATTCGATTACTTGGATGCTTTGTCATCTCTATTTCTATCTTAAATTTTGTCAAAATATAGAAAATTGAGATTGCTTAACGTGGGCATTGGATTCGTGTCATTCTGAGTTCTAAATCAAAAGTTATGGACAATTTAATGCGGACGTGTCAAGTTGAGTGCCAAGTTAAAGTGATCATCCTAAATAGATCATTTGTGCTAATTGAGTAAAGGCGTATAAATGAATCAGAATGCATGGCATCAAGTAGTTGGGATAGATTGGATTACTTGGATGCTTTGTCGTATCTAGTTCTGTGTTAGATTTTGTCACAACATATACAATTTAACTAGCTTAATGTGGACAATTGATTCGTGTCATTATGAGCTATAAATCAAATGTTATGGACGATTTTGTGCTCATTGAGTAAAAGCTTAATAATAAAAAATAATGCATGGAATAACACAGTTTGGGATGAATTAGATTTTTTGGACGCTTATAAATGAAAAATAAATCATTGCATCAAGCAATTTGAGATGGATTGGATTACTTGGACGCTTTATCATATCTACTTCTGTCTCAAATTTTGTCATAATATAGAAAATTAAGCTAGCTTAATATGGGCATTGGATTCGTGTCATTATAAACTCTAAATCAAAAGTTACGGACAATTTGATGCGGACATGTAAAGTTGAGTGACAAGTTAAACTGATTATTCTAAACAGCTCATTGGTGCTCATTAAGTAAAGGCTTATAATGAAGCATAAAGCATGGCATCAAGTAGTTTGGATAGATTGGATTCCTTGGACGCTTTGTCGTCTCTATTTCTATCTTATACTTTGTCAAAATATAAAAAATTGAGATTGCTTAACGTAGGCATTGGATTCGTATCATTTTGAGCTATAAATCAAAAGATACGGATGATTTAATGTGGACATGTCAATTTGATCGGCCAGGTAATATAATTCTTTTAAACTAATCGTTGGTGCTCATTGAGCAAAAGCATATAAATGAAAAATAATGCATGGCATCACGCAGTTTGGGATAGATTGGATTACTTGGACGGTTTGTTATTTTCTATTTCTGTGTCAAAAGTTTTCACAATATAGAAAATTAAGCTAGCTTAACGTCGGCATTTGATTCGTGTCACTCTGATTCTAAAACAAAAGTTACGGACGATTTAGTGCGGGCACGTCAAGTAGATCGGCCACTTAAAGTGATCATTCTAAACTGATCATTGGTGCTGATTGAGTAAAGGATTATAAATGAAGCATAATGCATGGCATCACACAGTTTTGGTAGATTAGATTACTTGGATGCTTTGTGGTATCTATTTCTGTCTCAAATGTTTTTACACTATCAAAAATTGAGCTAGTTTAACGTGGGCATTGGATACGTATGTTTTTGAGCTCTAAATCAAAAGTTAGGGACGAGTTAGTGCGGATATGTCAAGTTGATCGCCGAGTTAAAGAGATCGTTCTAATTTGATCATTAGTGCTCATTAAGTGAGGCTTATAAATGAGGCATACAGCATGGCATAATACAGTTTGGGATAGATTTGATTACTTGGACGCTTTGTCGTATCAAGTTTGGTTTTAAATTTTGTTACAATACAGAAAATTGAACTAGATTAATGTGGGCATTGGATTCGTGACATTCGGAGTTATAAATCAAAAGTTGTGGACGATTTAGTGCGGGCATGTCAAGTTCATCGGCCAGTTAAAATGATCATTCTAAACTGATCATTGGTGCTCATTGAGTAAAAGCTTATAAATGAAAAATAATGCATGGCACCACGCAGTTTGCGATGGATTGGATTACTTGAACGCTTTTTAGTATCTATTTCTATCTCAAAGTTTGTCACAATATAGAAAATTGAGCTAGCTTAACGGGGGCATTGGTTTCGTGTCATTAGGGGCTCTAAATAAAAAGTTTCGGACAATTTAGTGTGGACATGTCAAGTTGAGTGGAAAGTTAAAGTGATCATTCTAAACTGATCATTGGTGCTGATTGAGTAAAGGATTATAAATGAAGCATAATGCATGGCATCATGCAGTTTGGGATAGATTGGATTACTTGGATGCTTTATCGTATACTTTGTCACAATATAGAAAATTGAGCTAGCTTAAAATCAACATTTGATTAGGGTCATTCCGAGTTTTAAATCAAAAGTTACAGACGATTTAGTGCGGACATGTCAAGTTAATCGGCCTTTTAAAGTGATCATTCTAAACTGATCAATGGTGCTGATTGAGTAAAGCCTTATAAATAAAGCATAAAGCATGGTATCAAGTAGTTTGGATATATTGGATTACTTGGAGACTTTTTCATCTCTATTTCTATCATAAATTTTGTCCAAATATTGAAAATTGAGCTTCCTTAACGTGGGCATTGGATTCGTGTCATTCTAAGCTCTAAATCAAAAGTTACTGACGATTTAGTGCGGACATGTCAAGTTGATTGGCCAGTTAGAGTGATCATTCTAAAGTGATCATTAATGCTGAATGAGTAAAGGCTTATAAATGAAGCATAATGCACGGCATAACACAATTTTGGATAGATTGGATTACTTGGATGCTTTGTCGTATCTATTGCTCTATCAAAGTTTTTTACACTATAGAAGATTGAGCTAGCTTAACGTGGGCATTGGATTCGTGTGTTTCTGGGCTCTAAATCAAAAGTTACCGATGATTTAGTACGGACATGTCAAGTAGATCGGCGAGTTGAAATGATCATTATAAATTGATCATCGGTGCTCATTAAGTAAGGCTTATAAATGATGCATAAAGCATGGCATCAAGTAGGTTGGATAGATTGGATTACTTGGATGCTTTGTCATCTCTATTTCTATCTAAAAGTTTGTCAAAATATAAAAATTGAGATTGCTTAACGTGGGCAATGGATTCGTGTCATTCTGAGTTCTAAATCAAAAGTTATGGACAATTTAATGCGGACGTGTCAAGTTGAGTGCCAAGTTAAAGTGATCATTCTAAATAGATCATTTCTGCTAATTGAGTAAAGGCTTATAAATGAATCATAATGCATGGCATCAAGTAGTTGGGATAGATTGGATTACTTGGATGCTTTGTCGTATCTAGTTCTGTGTTAGATTTTGTCACAACATAAACAATTTAACTAGCTTAATGTGGACAATTGATTCGTGTCATTATGAGCTATAAATCAAATGTTATGGACGATTTTGTGCTCATTGAGTAAAAGCTTAATAATAAAAAATAATGCAAGGAATAACACAGTATGGGATGAATTAGATTTTTTGGACGCTTATAAATGAAAAATAAATCATTGCATCAAGCAATTTGAGATGGATTGGATTACTTGGACGCTTTATCATATCTACTTCTGTCTCAAATTTTGTCATAATATAGAAAATTAAGCTAGCTTAATGTGGGCATTGGATTCGTGTCATTATAAACTCTAAATCAAAAGTTACGGACAATTTAATGCGGACATGTAAAGTTGAGTGACAAGTTAAACTGATTATTCAAAACAGCTCATTGGTGCTCATTAAGTAAAGGCTTATAAATGAAGCATAAAGCATGGCATCAAGTAGTTTGGATAGATTGGATTCCTTGGACGCTTTGTCTCTATTTCTATCTTATACTTTGTCAAAATATAAAAAATTGAGATTGCTTAACGTAGGCATTGGATTCGTATCATTTTGAGCTATAAATCAAAAGATACGGATGATTTAATGTGGACATGTCAAGTTGATCGGCCAGGTAATATGATTATTTTAAACTAATCGTTGGTGCTCATTGAGCAAAAGCATATAAATGAAAAATAATGCATGGTATAACGCAGTTTTGGATAGATTGGATTACTTGGACGCTTTGTTATTTTCTATTTATGTCTCAAATTTTGTCACAATATAGAAAATTGAGCTAGCTTAACGTCGGCATTTGATTCAGGTCATTCTGATTTCTGAATCAAAATTTATGGACGATTCTGTGCGGACATGTCAAGTAGATCGACCAATTAAAGTTATCATTCTATACTGATCATTGGTACTAATTGAGTAAAGGCTCATAAATGAAGCATAATGCATGACATCACACAGTTTTGGATAGATTGGATTATTTGGATGCTTTGTCGTATCTAGTTCTGTTTCAAATTTTGTCACAATGTAGAAAATTGAACTAGCTTAATGTTGGCATTGGATTCACGTCATTCTGAGCCATAAATCAAACGTAATGATCGATATAGCGCAAATATGTCAAGTTGATCGGCCAGTTAAAATGATCATTCTAAACTAATCGTTGGTGCTCATTGAGTAAAAGCTTATAAATGAAAATAATACATGGCATCACGCATTTTTGGATAGACTGCATTGCTTAGACGCTTTTTCCTATCTATTTTTGTCTCAAATTTTGTCATAATATAGAAAATCGAGCTAGCTTAACGTGGGATTGGATTCGTATCATTCTGAGCTCTAAATCATAAGTAATGGACAATTTAATGCAGACATGTCAAGTTGACCGGCCAGTTAAAGTGATAATTCTAAACTGATCATTGGTGCTCATTGAGTAAAAGCTTATAAATGAAAAATAATGCATGGCATCACGCAGTTTGGGATAGACTGGGTTACTTGGACGATTTGTCGAATCTAGTTCTGTGTTAAATTTTGTCATAATGTAGAAAATTGAACTAGCTTAATGTTGGCATTGGATTCACGTCATTCTGAGCCATAACTCAAAAGTAATGAACGATATAGCGCAAATATGTCAAGTTGATCAGCCAGTTAAAATGATCACTCTCAACTGATCATTTGTGCTCATTAAGTAAGGCTTATAAATGGGGCATAAAGCATGGCATCACACAGTTTGGGATAGATTGGATTACTTGGATGCTTTGTCATATCTAGTTTTATTTCAAATTTTGTCACAATATAGAAAATTTAACTAGCTTAATGCAGGCAATTAATTCGTGTCATTCCAAGCTAGAAATCCAAACTTATGGACAGTTTAGTGCAGGCATGACAAGTTGAACGCCCAGTTAAAATGATCATTGGTGCTTATTGAGTAAAAGCTTATAAATGAAAAATAATGTATGGCATCCCATAGTTTGGGAATGTTTGGATTACTTGGACGCTATGGCGTATCTATTTAAGTCCCCAATTTTGTCAAAATATATAAATTTGAGCTAGTTTAACGTCGACATTTGATTCGGGTCATTTCAGTTCTAAATCAAAAGCTGTGGACGATTTAGTGCCGACATGTCGGCGAGTTAAAGTGATCATTCTAAACTGATCATTGGTGATGATTGAGTAAAGGCTTATAAATGAAGCATAATGCAAGTAGTTTGGATAGATTGGATTATTTGGACGGTTTGTCGTCTTTATTTCTCTATCAAATTTTGTTACACTATATAAAATTGAGCTTGAATAACGTGGGCATTGGATTAGTGTCATTCTGACCTATAAATCAAAAGTTACGGACGATTTAGTGTGGACATGTTAAGTTGATTGTCCAGTTAATATGATTATTCTAAACTTATCATTGGTGCTCATTGAGTAAAGCTTATAAATGAAAATTAATGCATGGCATCACGCAGTTTGGGATGGATTGGATTACTTGCACGCTTTTTCATTTCTATTTCGGTCTCAAATTTTCTCACAATATCGAAAGTTAAGCTAGCTTAACGTCGGCATTTGATTTGTGTCATTTTGAGTTCTAAATCAAAAGTTACAGACGATTTAGTGCGGACATGTCAAGTTGATTGGCCAGTTAAAGTGATCATTATAAACTGATCATTCGTGCTGATTGAGTAAATGCTTATAAAGGAAGCATAATGCATAGAATCACACATTGTTGGATAGATTGGATTACTTGGACGCTTTGTCGCATCAAATTTTGGTACACTATAGAAAATTGAGCTAGCTTAACGTGTGCATTGGATTCGTGTCATTCTGCGCTATAAATCAAAAGTTATGGACGATTTAGTGCATACATGACAAGTTGATCGGCCAGTTAGAATGAGCATTCTAAACTGATCATTGGTGATCATTGAGTAAATGCTTATAAATGAGAAATAATGCATGGCATCACACAGTTTGGGAAGGATTGGATTACATGGATACTTTGTCGTATTTGTTTAGGTCTCAAAATATGTCACAATATAGAAAATTGAGCTAGCTTAACATCAACATTTGATTAGGGTCATTCCGAGTTTTAAATCAAAAGTTACAGACGATTTAGTGCGGACATGTCAAGTTTATCGGCCAGTTAAAGTGATCATTCTAAACTGATCAATGGTGCTGATTGAGTAAAGCCTTATAAATGAAGCATAAAGCATGGTATCAAGTAGTTTGGATATATTGGATTACTTGGAGACTTTTTCATCTCTATTTCTATCTTAAATTTTGTCCAAATATTGAAAATTGAGCTTGCTTAACGTGGGCATTGGATTCATGTCATTCTAAGCTTTAAATTAAATGTTACTGACGATTTAGTGCGGACATGTCAAGTTGACCGGCCAGTTAGAATGATCACTCTAAACTGATCATTGGTGCTTATTGAGTAAAAGCTTATTAGTGAAAAATAATGGAGGCATAACACAGTTTGGGAAGAATTAGATTTTTTGGACGTTTTGTCGTATCTATTTATGTCTCAAATTTTGTCACAATGTAGAAAATTGAACTAGCTTAATGTTTGCATTGTATTCACGTCATTCTTAGCCATAAATCAAATGTAATGGACGATATAGCGCAAATATATGAAGTTGATCGGCCAGTTAAAATGATCGTTCTAAACTGATTGTTGGTGCTCATTGAGTAAAAGCTTATAAATGAAAAATAATACATGGCATCACGCAGTTTGGGATACTGGATTAGTTAGGCTATTTGTCCTATCTATTTTTGTCTCAAATTTTGTAATAATATAGAAAATTGAGCTAGCTTAACGTGGGCATTGGATTCGTATTATTCTGAGCTCTAAATCACAAGTTATGGACAATTTAGTGCACACATGTCAAGTTGATCGGCCAGTTAAAGTGATCATTCTAAACTCATCATTGGTGATCATTGAGTAAAAGCTTATAAATGAAAAATAATGCATTGCATCACGTAGTTTGGGATGGATTGGATTACTTGGAAGCTTTATCATATCTACTTTTGTCTCAAATTTTGACATAATATAGAAAATTAAGCTAGCTTAACGTGGGCATTGGATTCTTGTCAATCTGAGCTCTAAATCAAAAGTTACATACAATTTAATGCGGACAAGTCAAGTTGGTGGCAAGTTAAAGTGATCATTCTAAACAGATCATTGGTGCTCATTAAGTAAAGGCTTATAAATGAAGCATAAAGCATGGCATCAAGTAGTTTGGATAGATTGGATTACTTGGACGCTTTGTCATCTCTATTTCTATCTTAAATTTTTTCAAAATATAGAAAATTGAGATTGCTTAACGTAGGCATTGGATTCGTGTCATTCTGAGATATAAAAAAAACGTTACGGACGATTTTGTGTGGACTTGTGAAGTTGATCGGCCAGTTAATATGATTATTTAAAAAATATCATTGGTGCTCATTGAGTAAAAGCTTAGAAATGAAAAATAGTGCATGGCATCACTCAGTTTGGGATGGATTGGATTACTTGGACGCTTTGTTGTTTTCTATTTCTGTCTCAAATTGTGTCACAATATAGAGAATTGAGCTAGTTTAACGTCGGCATTTGAATCGTGTCATTCTAACTTCGAAATCAAAAGTTATGGACTATTTAGTGCGTACATGTCAAGTTTATCGGCCAGTTAAAGTGATCATTTTAAAGTGATCATTCTAAACTGATCATTGGTATTAATTGAGTAAAGGCTTATTAATGAAGCATAATGTATGGTATCAGGCAGTTTGGAAAAGATTGGGTTACTTGGACAATTTGTCGAATCTAGTTCTGTGTTAAACTTTGTCACAATGTAGAAAATTGAACTAGCTTAATGTTGGCATTAGATTCACGTCATTCTGAGCCATAAATCAAAAGTAATGGACGGTATAGTGCAAATATGTCAAGTTGATCGGCCAGTTAAAATGATCATTCTAAACTAATCATTGGTGCTCATTAAGTAAGGCTTATAAATGAGGCATAAAGCATGGCATCACGCATTTTGGGATAGATTGGATTACTTGGATGCTTTGTCAAATCTAGTTCTATTTCAAATTTTGTCACAATATAGAAAATTTAACTAGCGTAATGCAGGCAATGGATTCGTGTCATTCTGAGCTATAAATCCAAACTTATGGACAATTTAGTGCTGGAATGACAAGTTGAACGGCCAGTTAAAATGATCATTCTAAAACGATCATTGGTGCTCATTGCGTAAAAGCTTATAAATGAAAAATAATGTATGGCATCCCATAGTTTGCGAAGGTTTGGATTACTTGGACGCTATGGCGTATCTACTTAAGTCTCAAATTTTTTCAAAATATATAAAATTGAGCTAGTTTAATGTCGACATTTGATTCGGGTCATTCGGAGTTCTAAATCAAAAGTTACGGACGATTTAGTGCAGACATGTCAAGTTGATCGGCGAGTTAAAGTGATCATTCTAAACTGATCATTGGTGATGATTGAGTAAAGGCTTATAAATGAAGCATAATGCAAGTAGTTTGGACATATTTGATTATTTGGACGGTTTGTCGTCTTTATTTTTCTATCAAATTTTGTTACACTATAGAAAATTGAGCTTGAATAACGTGGGCATTGGATTAATGTCATTCTGACCTATAAATCAAATGTTATGGACGATTTAGTATGGACATGTTAAGTTGATTGTCCAGTTAATATGATTATTCTAAACTGATCATTGGTGTTCATTGAGTAAAACCTTATAAATGAAAAATAACGTATGGCATCACGCAGTTTGGGATGGATTGGATTACTTGCACGCTTTTTCGTTTCTATTTCTGTCTCAAATTTTCTAACAATATCGAAAGTTAAGCTAGTTTAACGTCGGCATTTGATTTGTGTCATTCTGAGTTCTAAATCAATAGTTACAGACGATTTAGTGCGGACATGTCAAGTTGATTGGCCAGTTAAAGTGATCATTCTAAACTGATCATTCGTGCTGATTGAGTAAACGCTTATAAAGGAAGCATAATGGATAGAATCACACATTTTTGGATAGATTGGATTTCTTGGCTGCTTTGTCGTACATATTTATGTCTCAAATTTTGGTACACTATAGAAAATTGAGCTAGCTTAACGTGTACATTGGATTTGTGTCATTCTGAGCTATAAAGTTGAGAAAGCATCCAAGTTAATCGACATTTGATTAGGGTCATTCCGAGTTTTAAATCAAAAGTTACAGACGATTTAATGTGGACATGTCAATTTGATCGGCCAGTTAAAGTGATCATTCTAAACTGATCAATGGTGCTGATTGAGTAAAGCCTTATACATGAAGCATAAAGCATGGTATCAAGTAGTTTGGATATATTGGATTACTTGGAGACTTTTTCGTCTCTATTTCTATCTTATATTTTCTCCAAATATAGAAAATTGAGCTTGCTTAACGTGGTCATTGGATTCGTGTCATTCTAAGCTCTAAATCAAAAGTTACTCATGATTTAGTGCGGACATGGCAAGTTGATTGGCCAGTTAGAGTGATCATTCTAAACTGATCATTAATGCCGAATGAGTAAAGGCTTATAAATGAAGCATAATGCATGGCATCACACAACTTTGGATAGATTGGATTACTTGGATGCTTTGTCGTATCTATTTCACTATCAAATTTTGTTACACTATAGAAAATTGAGCTAGCTTAACGAGAGCATTGGATTCGTGTGTTTCTGAGCTCTAAATCAAAAGTTACGGACATGTCAAGTGGATCGGCGAGTTGAAATGATCATTATTGATCATTGGTGCTCATTAAGTAAGGCTAATAAATGATGCATAAAACATGGCATCAAGTAGTTGGGATATATTAGATTACTTGAACGATTTGTCGTATCTAGTTCTGTTTCAATTTTTTGTCAAAATATAGAAAATTGAGATTGCTTAACGTGGGCATTGGATTTGTGTCATTCTGAGTTCTACATCAAGAGTTAGGGACAATTTAATGTGAACGTGTCAAGTTGAGTAATAAGTTAAAGTGATCATTCTAAACAGATCATTGTTGCTCATAAAGTAAAGGCTTATAAATGAAGCATAAAGCATGGCATCATGTAGTTGGGATAGATTGGATTAGTTGAACGATTTTTCGTATCTAGTTCTGTTTTAAATTTTGTCACAACATTGAAAATTGAACTAGCTTAATGTTGGCATTGGATTCGCATCATTCTGAGCCATAAATAAAAGTAATAGACGATATAGCGCAAATAAGTCAAGTTGATCGGCCAGTTAAAACGATCATTCTAAACTGATCGTTGTTGCTCATTGAGTAAAAACTTATAAATGAAGAATAATGCATGGCATCACGCAGTTTCGGATAGACTGGATTACTTAGACGCTTTTTCGTATCTATTTTTGTCTCAAATTTTGTCTTAATATAGAAAATTGAGCTAGCTTAACGTGGGAATTAGATTCGTCTCATTCTGAGCTGTAAATAAAAAGTTACTGATGATTTAATGCGGACATGTCAAGTTGATTGGCCAGTTAAAGTGATCATTCTAAACTGATCATTGGTGTTGATTGATTAAAGGCTTATAAATGATGCATAATGCATGGCATCACACAGTTCTGGATAGATTGGATGACTTGGATGCTTTGTCTTATCTATTTCTATCTCAAATTTTGTTGTACTAAAAAATATTTAGCTAGCTTAATGTGGCCGTTGAATTTGCGTGTTTCTGAGCTCTAAATCAGAAGTTACGGACGATTTAGTGCGGACATATCAGGTTGATCGGCGAGTTAAAATGATCATTATAAACTGATCATTGGTGCTCATTAAGTAAGGCTTATAAATGAGGAATATCATTCTTGTCATTCTGAGCTATAAATCAAAAGTGATGGACGATTTAGTGCAAACATGAAAAGTTGATCGGCTAGTTAAAATGATCATACTAAACTAATCATTGGTGCTCACTAAGTAAAAGCTTATAAATGAAAAATAATGCATGGCGTAGTTTGGGATGGATTGGATTACTTGGACTCTTTTTCATATCAATTTTTGTCTCAAATTTTGTCACAATATAGAAAATTGAGCTAGCTTACGTGGGCATTGGATTCGTGTCATTCTGAGCTCTAAATAAAAAGTTACGGACAATTTAGTGTGGACATGTCAAGTTAAGTGGCAAGTTAAAGTGATCATTCTAAACAGATCATTGGTGCTCATTGAATAAATGCTTATAAATGAAGCATAAAGCATGGCATTAAGTTGTTTGTATAGATTGTATTACTTGGACGATTTGTCATCTCTATTTCTATCTTAAAGTTCGCCAAAACATAGAAAATTGAGCTTGCTTTACGTGGGCATTGGATTTGTGTCATTCTGAGATATAAATCAAAAGTTATGGACGATTTAGTGTGCACATATCAAGTTGATCAGCCAATTAATATGATTATTCTAAACTGATCATTGGTGCTCATTGATTAAAAGCTTGTAAATGAAAAATAATGCATGGCATCACGCAGTTTGGGATGGATTGGATTACTCGGATGCTTTGACATATCTATTTGAGTCTCAAATTTTGTCACAATATAGAAAATTGAACTAGCTTAATGTGGGCATTGGATTCGTGTCATACTGAGCAACAAATCAAAAGTTATGGAAGATTTAGTGCACACATGTCAAGTTGATCGGCCAGTTAAAATGATCATTCTAAATTGATCATGGTGCTCATTGAGTAAACCCTTATAAATGAAGCATAATGCATGGCATCACGCAGTTTGAGATAGAGTATTGAATTACATGGACGCTTTGTCGTATCTAGTTCTGTCTCAAATTTGTCACAATATAGACAATTGAACTAGCTTAATGTGGGCAATTGATTAGTGTCAATCATACCTATAATTCAAAAGTTATGGACGATTTAGTGCATACATGACAAATTGATTGGCCAGTTAAAATGATCATTCTAAACTGATCATTGGTGCTTATTGAGTAAAAGCTTATAAATTGAAAATAATGCATTGCATCATGCAAATTGGGATGGATTGGATTATTTGGACGATTTATCGTATCTATTTCTATCTCAAATTTTCTCATAGTATAAAATATTGAGTTAGCATAACATGAACATTGGATTCGTGTCATTCTTAGCTCTAAATCAAAAGTTACATACGATTTAGTGCGGACATGTCAAGTTGATCGGCCAGTTAAAATGATCATTATAAACAGATCATTGGTGCTCATTGAATAAAGGTTTATAAATGAAGCATAATGCATGGCATAATACAATTTTTTATAGATTGGATTACTTGGACGCCTTGTCTTATCTATTCATGACTCAAATTTTGTTACAATATAGAAAACTTAGCTACCTTAATGTGGGCATTGGATTCGTGTCATTCTGAGCTCTAAATAAAAAGTTACGGACAATTTAGTGTGGACATGTCAAGTTAAGTGGCAAGTTAAAGTGATCATTCTAAACAGATCATTGGTGCTCATTGAATAAATGCTTATAAATGAAGCATAAAGCATGGCATTAAGTTGTTTGTATAGATTGTATTACTTGGACGATTTGTCATCTCTATTTGTATCTTAAAGTTCGCCAAAACATAGAAAATTGAGCTTGCTTTACGTGGGCATTGGATTTGTGTCATTCTGAGATATAAATCAAAAGTTATGGACGATTTAGTGTGCACATATCAAGTTGATCAGCCAATTAATATGATTATTCTAAACTGATCATTGGTGCTCATTGATTAAAAGCTTGTAAATGAAAAATAATGCATGGCATCACGCAGTTTGGGATGGATTGGATTACTCGGATGCTTTGACATATCTATTTGAGTCTCAAATTTTGTCACAATATAGAAAATTGAACTAGCTTAATGTGGGCATTGGATTCGTGTCATACTGAGCAACAAATCAAAAGTTATGGAAGATTTAGTGCACACATGTCAAGTTGATCGGCCAGTTAAAATGATCATTCTAAATTGATCATGGTGCTCATTGAGTAAACCCTTATAAATGAAGCATAATGCATGGCATCACGCAGTTTGAGATAGAGTATTGAATTACATGGACGCTTTGTCGTATCTAGTTCTGTCTCAAATTTTGTCACAATATAGACAATTGAACTAGCTTAATGTGGGCAATTGATTAGTGTCAATCTTACCTATAATTCAAAAGTTATGGACGATTTAGTGCATACATGACATATTGATTGGCCAGTTAAAATGATCATTCTAAACTGATCATTGGTGCTTATTGAGAAAAAGCTTATAAATTGAAAATAATGCATTGCATCACGCAAATTGGGATGGATTGGATTATTTGGACGCTTTATCGTATCTATTTCTATCTCAAATTTTCTCATAGTATAAAATATTGAGTTAGCATAACATGAACATTGGATTCGTGTCTTTCTTAGCTCTAAATAAAAAGTTACATACGATTTAGTGCGGACATGTCAAGTTGATCGGCGAGTTAAAATGATCATTATAAACAGATCATTGGTGCTCATTGAATAAAGGTTTATAAATGAAGCATAATGCATGGCATAATACAATTTTTTATAGATTGGATTACTTGGACGCCTTGTCTTATCTATTCATGACTCAAATTTTGTTACAATATAGAAAACATAGCTACCTTAATGTGGGCATTGGATTCGTGTCATTCTGAGCTCTGAATAAAAAGTTACGGACAATTTAGTGTGGACATGTCAAGTTAAGTGGCAAGTTAAAGTGATCATTCTAAACAGATCATTGGTGCTCATTGAATAAATGCTTATAAATGAAGCATAAAGCATGGCATTAAGTTGTTTGTATAGATTGTATTACTTGGACGATTTGTCATCTCTATTTGTATCTTAAAGTTCGCCAAAACATAGAAAATTGAGCTTGCTTTACGTGGGCATTGGATTTGTGTCATTCTGAGATATAAATCAAAAGTTATGGACGATTTAGTGTGCACATATCAAGTTGATCAGCCAATTAATATGATTATTCTAAACTGATCATTGGTGCTCATTGATTAAAAGCTTGTAAATGAAAAATAATGCATGGCATCACGCAGTTTGGGATGGATTGGATTACTCGGATGCTTTGACATATCTATTTGAGTCTCAAATTTTGTCACAATATAGAAAATTGAACTAGCTTAATGTGGGCATTGGATTCGTGTCATACTGAGAAACAAATCAAAAGTTATAGAAGATTTAGTGCACACATGTCAAGTTGATCGGCCAGTTAAAATGATCATTCTAAATTGATCATGGTGCTCATTGAGTAAACCCTTATAAATGAAGCATAATGCATGGCATCACGCAGTTTGAGATAGAGTATTGAATTACATGGACGCTTTGTCGTATCTAGTTCTGCCTCAAATTTTGTCACAATATAGACAATTGAACTAGCTTAATGTGGGCAATTGATTAGTGTCAATCTTACCTATAATTCAAAAGTTATGGACGATTTAGTGCATACATGACAAATTGATTGGCCAGTTAAAATGATCATTCTAAACTGATCATTGGTGCTTATTGAGTGAAAGCTTATAAATTGAAAATAATGCATTGCATCACGCAAATTGGGATGGATTGGATTATATGGACGCTTTATCGTATCTATTTCTATCTCAAATTTTCTCATAGTATAAAATATTGAGTTAGCATAACATGAACAATTCATTCGTGTCATTCTTAGCTCTAAATCAGAAGTTACATACGATTTAGTGCGGACATGTCAAGTTGATCGGCCAGTTAAAATGATCATTATAAACAGATCATTGGTGCTCATTGAATAAAGGTTTATAAATGAAGCATAATGCATGGCATAATACAATTTTTTATAGATTGGATTACTTGGACGCCTTGTCTTATCTATTCATGACTCAAATTTTGTTACAATATAGAAAACTTAGCTACCTTAATGTGGGCATTGGATTCGTGTCATTCTTAGCTCTAAATCAAAAGTTACGGACAATTTAGTGTGGACATGTCAAGTTAAGTGGCAAGTTAAAGTGATCATTCTAAACAGATCATTGGTGCTCATTGAATAAATGCTTATAAATGAAGCATAAAGCATGGCATTAAGTTGTTTGTATAGATTGTATTACTTGGACGATTTGTCATCTCTATTTCTATCTTAAAGTTCGCCAAAACATAGAAAATTGAGCTTGCTTTACGTGGGCATTGGATTTGTGTCATTCTGAGATATAAATCAAAAGTTATGGACGATTTAGTGTGCACATATCAAGTTGATCAGCCAATTAATATGATTATTCTAAACTGATCATTGGTGCTCATTGATTAAAAGATTGTAAATGAAAAATAATGCATGCCATCACGCAGTTTGGGATGGATTGGATTACTCGGATGCTTTGACATATCTATTTGAGTCTCAAATTTTGTCACAATATAGAAAATTGAACTAGCTTAATGTGGGCATTGGATTTGTGTCATACTGAGCAACAAATCAAAAGTTATGGAAGATTTAGTGCACACATGTCAAGTTGATCGGCCAGTTAAAATGATCATTCTAAATTGATCATGGTGCTCATTGAGTAAACCCTTATAAATGAAGCATAATGCATGGCATCACGCAGTTTGAGATAGAGTATTGAATTACAAGGACGCTTTGTCATATCTAGTTCTGTCTCAAATTTTGTCACAATATAGACAATTGAACTAGCTTAATGTGGGCAATTGATTAGTGTCAATCTTACCTATAATTCAAAAGTTATGGACGATTTAGTGCATACATGACAAATTGATTGGCCAGTTAAAATGATCATTCTAAACTGATCATTGGTGCTTATTGAGTAAAAGCTTATAAATTGAAAATAATGCATTGCATCACGCAAATTGGGATGGATTGAATTATTTGGACACTTTATCGTATCTATTTCTATCTCAAATTTTCTCATAGTATAAAATATTGAGTTAGCATAACATGAACATTGGATTCGTGTCATTCTTAGCTCTAAATCAAAAGTTACATACGATTTAGTGCGGACATGTCAAGTTGATCGGCCAGTTAAAATGATCATTATAAACAGATCATTGGTGCTCATTGAATAAAGGTTTATAAATGAAGCATAATGCATGGCATAATACAATTTTTTATAGATTGGATTACTTGGACGCCTTGTCTTATCTATTCATGACTCAAATTTTGTTACAATATAGAAAACTTAGCTACCTTAATGTGGGCATTGGATTCGTGTCATTCTTAGCTCTAAATTAAAAGTTACACATGATTACGTGCGGACATGTCTAGTTTACTGGCAAGTTAAAATGATCATTCTAAACTGATCAATGGTGCTCATTGAGTAAAGGCTTATAAATGAAGCATAATGTCTGACATCACACAGTTTTGGATAGATAGGATTACTTGTACACTTTACGGTATCTAGTTCTGTTTCAAATTTTGTCACAATATAAAAAATTGAACTAGCTTATTGGGGATATTGGATTCGTGTCATTCTGAGCAATAAATCAAAAGTTATGGACGATTTAGTACCTACATGACAAGTAGATCGGCAAATTAATATGATCATTCTAAACTGATCATTGGTGCTCATTGAGTAAAAGCTTATAAATGGAAAATAATACATTGCATAACGTAGATTGGGTTGGATTGGATTACTTGGACGCTTTATCGTATCTATTTCTATCTCAAATTTTCTCATAATATAAAAAATTGAGTTAGCGTGGCATGGGCATTGGATTCATATCATTCTTAGCTCTAAATCAAAAGTTATAGACGATTTAGTGCGGACATGTCAAGTTGATCGGCCAGTTAAAGTGGTCATTCTAAACTGATCACTGGTGCTTATTGAATAAAGGTTTATAAATGAAGCATAATGCATGGCATCACGCAGTTTGGGATAGATTGGATTACTTGGATGCTTTTGTGTATTAGTTTTGTTTTAAATTTTGTCACAATATAGAAAATTGAACTAGCTTAATGTTGGCATTGGATTCGTGTCATTCTGAGATATAATTCAAAATTTATGTACAGTTTAATGCAGAAATGACAAGTTGATCGGACAGTTCAAATGATCATTCTAAACTAATCATTGGTGCTCATTGAGTAAAAGCTTATAAATTTAACATAATGCATGGCATCATGCATTTTAGGATGTATTGGATTACTTGGACGCTTTGTCGTATCTATTTGTCTCAAATTTTGACACAATATAGAAAATTGAGCTAGCTTAATGTACGCATTGGATTCGTGTTATTCAGAGCTCTAACTCAAAAGTTACGAACGATTTAGTGTAGACACATCAAGTTGAGTGGCCAGTTAAAGTGATCATTCTAAACTGATTATTGTTGCTCATTAAGTAAAGGCTTATAAATAAAGCAAAAAGCATGACATCAAGTAGTTTGGCTAGACTGGATTACTTGGATGCTTTGTCGTCTCTATTTTTGTCTCATATTTTGTCAAAATATAGAAACTTGAGCTAGGTTAACGTGGGTATTGGAATAGTGTCATTCTGAGCTATAAATCAAAAGTTATGGATGATTTAGTGTGGACGTGTCAAGTTGATCGGCCAGTTAATATGATTAATTTAAACTAATCATTGGTGTTCATTGAGTAAAGGTTTATAAATGTACCATAATGCATGGTATCACGGAGTTTGGGATAGATTGGATTATTTGGATGTTTTGTCATATCTATTTCTATCTCAATTTTTGTCATAATAAAGAAAACTGAGCTAGCGTATCGTGGACATTGGATTCGTGTCATTCTGATCTCTAAAGCAAAAATTTCAAACGATTTAGTGCGGACATGTCAAGTTTATCAGCGAGTTAAAATGATTATTCTAAACTGATCATTGGTGCTCATTGAGTAAAAGCTTATAAATGAAAAATAATGCATGGCATCACATAATTTGGGATGGATTGGATGACTTGGACGCTTTGTAATATCTATTTCTATCTCAAATTTTGTCAAAAAAAGAAAACTGAGCTGTCGTAATGTGGGCATTGGATTCGTGTCATTCTTATCTCTAAAGCAAAAATTACGAACGATTTAGTGCGGACATGTCAAGTTTATCAGCGAGTTAAAGTTATCATTCTAAACTGATAATTGGTGCTCATTGAGTAAAGGCTTATAAATAAAGCATAACGCATGGAACCCCACAGTTTGGGATAGATTGGATTACTTGGATGCTCTGTCGTATCTAGTTCTATCTCAAATTTTGTCACAATATAGAAATTGAAATAGCTTAATGTGGGCATTGGATTTGTGTCATTTTGAGCTATAAATCAAACGTTATGGATGATTTAGCGCATGACATGTCAAGTTGATCTGTCAGTTAAAATGGTCATTCTAAATTGATCATTGGTGTTCATTGAGTAAAAGCTTATAAATGAAAAATAATGCATGGCATCACGCAGTTTGGGTTATATTGGATTACTTGGGAGCTTTGTTGTATCTAGTTTTGTTTCAAATTTTGTCACAATATAGAAAATTGAGCTAGCTTAACTTGGGCATTGGATTCGTGTCATTATGAGCTCTAAATCAAAAGTTACTGACGATTTAGTGCAGACATGTCAAGTGATCGGCCAGTTAAAGTGATCATTCTAAACTGAACATTGGTGCTCATTGAGTAAAGGCTTATAAATGAAGCATAATGCATTGCATCACGCATTTTGGATGGACTGGATTACTTGGACGCTTTATCGTATCTATTTCTCTCTCAAATTTTGTCACAATATAGAAAATTGAGCTAGCTTAACTTGGGCATAAGATTCGTGTCATTCTGAGCTCTAAATCAAAAGTTATGGACGATTTTGTAAGGAAATGTCAAGTTGATCAGCTTGCTAAAGTGATCATTCTAAACTGATAATTGGTGCTCATTTATTAAAGGCGTATAAATGAAGTATAACGCATGGCATCACGCAGTTGGGTTATATTGAATTACTTGGGAGCTTTGTCGTATCTAGTTTTTTTTCAAATTTTTTCACAACATAGAAAACTGAACTAGCTTAATGTGGGCATTGAATTTGTATAATTCTGAGCTATAAATCAAAGTTATGGACAATTAGTGCAAACATGTTAAGTTGATCGGTCACTTAAAATGATCATTCTAAACTGACATTGGTGCTCACTCAGTAAAACCTTATAAATGAAGAATAATGCATGGCATCACGCAGTTTGGGATATATTGAATTACTTGGACGCTTTGTCGTATATAGTTCTGTTTTAAATTTTGTCATTGTATAGACAATTGAACTAGATTAATGTGGGCATTGGATTCGTGTTATTCGGAGATATAAATCAAAAGTTATGGACGATTCAGTGCAGACATGACAATTTGATTGGCCAGTTAAAATAATCATTCTAAACTGATCATTGGTGCTCACTAAGTAAAAGCTTATAAATGAAAAATAATGCATTGCATCACGCAGTTTCAATGGATTGGATTACTTGGATGCTTTGTCGTGTCTATTTCTATCTCATATTTTGTCACAATATAAAAAATTGAGCTCGCTTAACATGGGCATTTAATTTGTGTCATTCTAAGCTCTACATCAAAATATACAAATGATTTAGTGCGGACATGTCAAGTTGATTGGCCAGTTAAAATGTTCATTCTAAACTGATCATTGGTGCTCATTGAGTAAAGTCTTATAAATGAACCATAATGCATGACATCGCGTAGTTTGGGATAGATTGCATTACTTGGACGCCTTGTCATATTTAGTTATGTCTCAAAATTTGTCACAATATAGAAAATTGAACTAGCTTAATGTGGGCATTGGATTCATTTCATTATGAGCTATAAATCAAAATTTATGGACAATTTAGTGCAGATATGTCAAGTTGGTCCGCTAGTTAAAATGATCATTCTAAACTGATAATTGGTGCCCATTGCTTATAAATAAAAAAATGCATGGCATCACAGAGATTGGGATGGATTCGATTATTTGGACGTTTTGTCGTATCTATTTCTGTCTCAAATTTTGTCTTAATAAAGAAAATTGAGCTAGATTAACGTGGGCATTGGATTGTGTCATTGTGAGCTCTAAATCAAATGTTACGGACGATTTAGTGCAGAAATTGCAAGTTGATCGGCCCATTAAAGTGATCATTCTACTGGTCATAGGTGCTCATTGAGTAAAGGCTTATAAATGAAGCATAAGGCATGGCATCACACAGTTTGGTATAAATTGGATTACTTGGATGCATTTTCGTATCTAGTTCAGTCTCAAATTTTGTCACAATATAGAAAATTGAGCTAGCTTATCGTGTGCATTGGATTCGTGTCATACAGAGCTATTAAAAAAAGTTACGGACGATTTAGTGCGGGCATGTCAAATTGATCGGCAATTTAAAGGGATCATTCTAAACTGATGATTGGTGCTCATTTAGTAAAGGCTAATAAATGAAGCATAATGCATGGCATCGCCCAGTTTTTGATAAATTGGATTACTTGTACGCTTTTTCGTCTCTGTTTCTGTCTCAAAATTTATGAAAATATAGAAAATAGAGCTAGCGTAACGTGGGCATTGGATTCGTTTCATTTTGAGCTCTAAATAAAAAGTTACGGACGATCTAGTGTGGACATGTCAAGTTGATGTGCTAGTTAAAGTGATCTTTCTAAACTGATCATTGGTCCTTATTATGTAAAGGCTTATAAATGAAGCATAATGGATGGCATCACACAGTTATGGGTAGATTGGATTACTTGAACGTTTTGTGGTTTCTATTTTTGTCTCACATTTTGTTACACTATCGAAAATTTAGCTAGCTTAACGTAGGCATTGGATTCGTGTGTTTCTGAGATCTAAATCAAAAGTTACTAACGGTTTAGTGCGGACATGTCAAGTTTATCGGCGAGTTAAAATGAGCATTCTAAACTGATCATTGGTGCTCATTAAGTAAAGGTTTATAAATGAAGCAGAAAGCATGACATCACACAGTTTTGGATATAATAGATTACTTGAACGCTTTTTCATCTCTATTTCCGTCTCAGATTATGTAAAANAATTTTGTTACAATATAGAAAACTTAGCTACCTTAATGTGGGCATTGGATTCGTGTCATTCTGAGCTCTAAATAAAAAGTTCCGGACAATTTAGTGTGGACATGTCAAGTTAAGTGGCAAGTTAAAGTGATCATTCTAAACAGATCATTGGTGCTCATTGAATAAATGCTTATAAATGAAGCATAAAGCATGGCATTAAGTTGTTTGTATAGATTGTATTACTTGGACGATTTGTCATCTCTATTTCTATCTTAAAATTCGCAAAAACATAGAAAATTGAGATTGCTTTACGTGGGCATTGGATTTGTGTCATTCTGAGATATAAATCAAAAGTTATGGACGATTTAGTGTGCACATATCAAGTTGATCAGCCAATTAATATGATTATTCTAAACTGATCATTGGTGCTCATTGATTAAAAGATTGTAAATGAAAAATAATGCATGCCATCACGCAGTTTGGGATGGATTGGATTACTCGGATGCTTTGACATATCTATTTGAGTCTCAAATTTTGTCACAATATAGAAAATTGAACTAGCTTAATGTGGGCATTGGATTTGTGTCATACTGAGCAACAAATCAAAAGTTATGGAAGATTTAGTGCACACATGTCAAGTTGATCGGCCAGTTAAAATGATCATTCTAAATTGATCATGGTGCTCATTGAGTAAACCCTTATAAATGAAGCATAATGCATGGCATCACGCAGTTTGAGATAGAGTATTGAATTACATGGACGCTTTGTCGTATCTAGTTCTGTCTCAAATTTTGTCACAATATAGACAATTGAACTAGCTTAATGTGGGCAATTGATTAGTGTCAATCTTACCTATAATTCAAAAGTTATGGACGATTTAGTGCATACATGACAAATTGATTGGCCAGTTAAAATGATCATTCTAAACTGATCATTGGTGCTTATTGAGTAAAAGCTTATAAATTGAAAATAATGCATTGCATCACGCAAATTGGGATGGATTGGATTATTTGGACGACTTTATCGTATCTATTTCTATCTCAAATTTTCTCATAGTATAAAATATTGAGTTAGCATAACATGAACATTGGATTCGTGTCATTCTTAGCTCTAAATCAAAAGTTACATACGATTTAGTGCGGACATGTCAAGTTGATCGGCCAGTTAAAATGATCATTATAAACAGATCATTGGTGCTCATTGAATAAAGGTTTATAAATGAAGCATAATGCATGGCATAATACAATTTTTTATAGATTGGATTACTTGGACGCCTTGTCTTATCTATTCATGACTCAAATTTTGTTACAATATAGAAAACTTAGCTACCTTAATGTGGGCATTGGATTCGTGTCATTCTTAGCTCTAAATTAAAAGTTACACATGATTACGTGCGGACATGTCTAGTTTACTGGCAAGTTAAAATGATCATTCTAAACTGATCAATGGTGCTCATTGAGTAAAGGCTTATAAATGAAGCATAATGTCTGACATCACACAGTTTTGGATAGATAGGATTACTTGTACACTTTACGGTATCTAGTTCTGTTTCAAATTTTGTCACAATATAAAAAATTGAACTAGCTTATTGGGGATATTGGATTCGTGTCATTCTGAGCAATAAATCAAAAGTTATGGACGATTTAGTACCTACATGACAAGTTGATCGGCAAATTAAAATGATCATTCTAAACTGATCATTGGTGCTCATTGAGTAAAAGCTTATAAATGGAAAATAATACATTGCATAACGTAGATTGGGTTGGATTGGATTACTTGGACGCTTTATCGTATCTATTTCTATCTCAAATTTTCTCATAATATAAAAAATTGAGTTAGCGTGGCATGGGCATTGGATTCATATCATTCTTAGCTCTAAATCAAAAGTTATAGACGATTTAGTGCGGACATGTCAAGTTGATCGGCCAGTTAAAGTGGTCATTCTAAACTGATCACTGGTGCTTATTGAATAAAGGTTTATAAATGAAGCATAATGCATGGCATCACGCAGTTTGGGATAGATTGGATTACTTGGATGCTTTTGTGTATTAGTTTTGTTTTAAATTTTGTCACAATATAGAAAATTGAACTAGCTTAATGTTGGCATTGGATTCGTGTCATTCTGAGATATAATTCAAAATTTATGTACAGTTTAATGCAGAAATGACAAGTTGATCGGACAGTTCAAATGATCATTCTAAACTAATCATTGGTGCTCATTGAGTAAAAGCTTATAAATTTAACATAATGCATGGCATCATGCATTTTAGGATGTATTGGATTACTTGGACGCTTTGTCGTATCTATTTGTCTCAAATTTTGACACAATATAGAAAATTGAGCTAGCTTAATGTACGCATTGGATTCGTGTTATTCAGAGCTCTAACTCAAAAGTTACGAACGATTTAGTGTAGACACATCAAGTTGAGTGGCCAGTTAAAGTGATCATTCTAAACTGATTATTGTTGCTCATTAAGTAAAGGCTTATAAATAAAGCAAAAAGCATGACATCAAGTAGTTTGGCTAGACTGGATTACTTGGATGCTTTGTCGTCTCTATTTTTGTCTCATATTTTGTCAAAATATAGAAACTTGAGCTAGGTTAACGTGGGTATTGGAATAGTGTCATTCTGAGCTATAAATCAAAAGTTATGGATGATTTAGTGTGGACGTGTCAAGTTGATCGGCCAGTTAATATGATTAATTTAAACTAATCATTGGTGTTCATTGAGTAAAGGTTTATAAATGAACCATAATGCATGGTATCACGGAGTTTGGGATAGATTGGATTATTTGGATGTTTTGTCATATCTATTTCTATCTCAAATTTTGTCATAATAAAGAAAACTGAGCTAGCGTATCGTGGACATTGGATTCGTGTCATTCTGATCTCTAAAGCAAAAATTTCGAACGATTTAGTGCGGACATGTCAAGTTTATCAGCGAGTTAAAATGATTATTCTAAACTGATCATTGGTGCTCATTGAGTAAAAGCTTATAAATGAAAAATAATGCATGGCATCACATAATTTGGGATGGATTGGATGACTTGGACGCTTTGTAATATCTATTTCTATCTCAAATTTTGTCAAAAAAAGAAAACTGAGCTGTCGTAATGTGGGCATTGGATTCGTGTCATTCTTATCTCTAAAGCAAAAATTACGAACGATTTAGTGCGGACATGTCAAGTTTATCAGCGAGTTAAAGTTATCATTCTAAACTGATAATTGGTGCTCATTGAGTAAAGGCTTATAAATAAAGCATAACGCATGGAACCCCACAGTTTGGGATAGATTGGATTACTTGGATGCTCTGTCGTATCTAGTTCTATCTCAAATTTTGTCACAATATAGAAATTGAAATAGCTTAATGTGGGCATTGGATTTGTGTCATTTTGAGCTATAAATCAAACGTTATGGATGATTTAGCGCATGACATGTCAAGTTGATCTGTCAGTTAAAATGGTCATTCTAAATTGATCATTGGTGTTCATTGAGTAAAAGCTTATAAATGAAAAATAATGCATGGCATCACGCAGTTTGGGTTATATTGGATTACTTGGGAGCTTTGTTGTATCTAGTTTTGTTTCAAATTTTGTCACAATATAGAAAATTGAGCTAGCTTAACTTGGGCATTGGATTCGTGTCATTATGAGCTCTAAATCAAAAGTTACTGACGATTTAGTGCAGACATGTCAAGTGATCGGCCAGTTAAAGTGATCATTCTAAACTGAACATTGGTGCTCATTGAGTAAAGGCTTATAAATGAAGCATAATGCATTGCATCACGCATTTTTGATGGACTGGATTACTTGGACGCTTTATCGTATCTATTTCTCTCTCAAATTTTGTCACAATATAGAAAATTGAGCTAGCTTAACTTGGGCATAAGATTCGTGTCATTCTGAGCTCTAAATCAAATGTTATGGACGATTTTGTAAGGAAATGTCAAGTTGATCGGCTTGCTAAAGTGATCATTCTAAACTGATCATTGGTGCTCATTTATTAAAGGCGTATAAATGAAGTATAACGCATGGCATCACGCAGTTGGGTTATATTGAATTACTTGGGAGCTTTGTCGTATCTAGTTTTTTTTCAAATTTTTTCACAACATAGAAAATTGAACTAGCTTAATGTGGGCATTGAATTTGTATAATTCTGAGCTATAAATCAAAGTTATGGACAATTAGTGCAAACATGTTAAGTTGATCGGTCACTTAAAATGATCATTCTAAACTGACATTGGTGCTCACTAAGTAAAACCTTATAAATGAAGAATAATGCATGGCATCACGCAGTTTGGGATATATTGAATTACTTGGACGCTTTGTCGTATCTAGTTCTGTTTTAAATTTTGTCATAGTATAGACAATTGAACTAAATTAATGTGGGCATTGGATTCGTGTTATTCGGAGATATAAATCAAAAGTTATGGACGATTCAGTGCAGACGTGACAATTTGATTGGCCAGTTAAAATAATCATTCTAAACTGATCATTGGTGCTCACTGAGTAAAAGCTTATAAATGAAAATAATGCATTGCATCACGCAGTTTCGATGGATTGGATTACTTGGACGCTTTGTCGTGTCTATTTCTATCTCATATTTTGTCACAATATAAAAAATTGAGCTCGCTTAACATGGGCATTTAATTTGTGTCATTCTAAGCTCTACATCAAAATATACAAATGATTTAGTGCGGACATGTCAAGTTGATTGGCCAGTTAAAATGTTCATTCTAAACTGATCATTGGTGCTCATTGAGTAAAGTCTTATAAATGAACCATAATGCATGACATCGCGTAGTTTGGGATAGATTGCATTACTTGGACGCCTTGTCATATTTAGTTATGTCTCAAAATTTGTCACAATATAGAAAATTGAACTAGCTTAATGTGGGCATTGGATTCATTTCATTATGAGCTATAAATCAAAATTTATGGACAATTTAGTGCAGATATGTCAAGTTGGTCCGCTAGTTAAAATGATCATTCTAAACTGATAATTGGTGCCCATTGCTTATAAATAAAAAAATGCATGGCATCACAGAGATTGGGATGGATTCGATTATTTGGACGTTTTGTCGTATCTATTTCTGTCTCAAATTTTGTCTTAATAAAGAAAATTGAGCTAGATTAACGTGGGCATTGGATTGTGTCATTGTGAGCTCTAAATCAAATGTTACGGACGATTTAGTGCAGAAATTGCAAGTTGATCGGCCCATTAAAGTGATCATTCTACTCGTCATAGGTGCTCATTGAGTAAAGGCTTATAAATGAAGCATAAGGCAAGGCATCACACAGTTTGGTATAAATTGGATTACTTGGATGCATTTTCGTATCTAGTTCTGTCTCAAATTTTGTCACAATATAGAAAATTGAGCTAGCTTATCGTGTGCATTGGATTCGTGTCATACAGAGCTATAAAAAAAAAGTTACGGACGATTTAGTGCGGGCATGTCAAATTGATCGGCAATTTAAAGTGATCATTCTAAACTGATGATTGGTGCTCATTTAGTAAAGGCTAATAAATGAAGCATACTGCATGGCATCACCCAGTTTTTGATAAATTGGATTACTTGTACGCTTTTTCGTCTTTGTTTCTGTCTCAAAATTTGTGAAAATATAGAAAATAGAGCTAGCGTAACGTGGGCATTGGATTCGTTTCATTTTGAGCTCTAAATAAAAAGTTACGGACGATCTAGTGTGGACATGTCAAGTTGATGTGCTAGTTAAAGTGATCTTTCTAAACTGATCATTGGTCCTTATTATGTAAAGGCTTATAAATGAAGCATAATGGATGGCATCACACAGTTATGGGTAGATTGGATTACTTGAACGTTTTGTGGTTTCTATTTTTGTCTCACATTTTGTTACACTATCGAAAATTTAGCTAGCTTAACGTAGGCATTGGATTCGTGTGTTTCTGAGATCTAAATCAAAAGTTACTAACGGTTTAGTGCGGACATGTCAAGTTTATCGGCGAGTTAAAATGAGCATTCTAAACTGATCATTGGTGCTCATTAAGTAAAGGTTTATAAATGAAGCAGAAAGCATGACATCACACAGTTTTGGATATAATAGATTACTTGAACGCTTTTTCATCTCTATTTCCGTCTCAGATTATGTAAAATATAAAAAAATTGAGCTAGCTTAAGTGGGCATGTGCTTCCTATCATTCTGAGGTCTAAGTCAAAAATTATTGCCGATTTAGTGCGCACATATCAAGTTGTTCGGCCAGTTAAAGTGATCATTCTAAACTGATCATTGGTTCTCCTTGAGTAAAGGCTTGTAAATGAAGCATAATCATGGCATCACTCAGTTATGGATAGATTGGATTACTTGGACGCTTGTGTCGTATCTATTTCTGTATCAAATTTGGTAACACTATAGAAAATTGAGCTAGCTTAACGTGGGCATTGGATTAGTGTGTTTCTGAGCTTTAAACCAAAAGTTACGGACGATTTAGTGGGGACATGTCAAGTTGATCGGCGAGTTAAAATGATCATGCTAAACTGATCATTGGTGCTTATTAAGTAAAGGCTTATAAATGAAGCATAAAGCATGGCATCATGCAGTTTGGATTAGATTGGATAAATTGTACGCTTTGTCGTCTTTTTTGTCTCAAATTTAAAAAAAAATTGAGAATTGAGCTAGCTTAACGTGGGCATTGGATTCGTGTCATTGCGAACTCTAAATCAAAAGTTACGATGATTTAGTGCGGACATGTCAAGTTGATCGACGAGTTAAAATGATCATTCTAAACTGATCATTCTAAACTGATCATTGGTGCTCATTGAGTAAAGGCTTATACATAAAGCATAATGCATGGCCTCACGCAGTTTGGGATAGATTGTATTACTTGGACGCTTTGGCGTATCTATTTTTGTCTCAAATTTTGTAAAAGTATAGAAAATTATGCTAGAGAAACATGGGCATTGTATTCGAGTGTTTCCGAGCTCTAAATCAAAAGTTACGGACAATTTAGTGCATACATGTGAAGTTGATCGGGCATTTAATATTGTTATTCTAAACTGATCATTGGTGCTCATTGAGTAAAGGCTTATAAATGAAGAATAATGCATGGCATCACGCAGTTTAGGATAGATGGGATTACTTGGACACTTTACTGTATCCATTTCTGTCTCAAACTTTTGAAAAATATAGAAAATTAAGCTAGCTTAATGAGGGCATTGGATTCGTCTCATTCGGAGTTCTAAATCAAAAGTTACGGACGATTTAGTGCGGACATGTCAAGTGAGTGGGCAGTTAAAGTGATCATTCTAAACAGATGATTGGTGCTCATTAAGTAAGGGCATATAAATGAAGGATAAAGCATGACATCTAGTAGTTTGGATATATTGGACTACTGGGACGCTTTGTCGTCTCTATTTTTGTCTCAATTGTTTTGTCAAAATTAGAAAATTGAGCTAGTTTAATGTAGGCATTGGATTCATGTCATTCTGATTTTTAAATCAAAAGCTACGGACGATTTAGTGTGGACATGTGAAGTTGAGTGGCCAATTAAAGTGATCATTCTAAACAGATCATTGGTACTCATTCAGTAAAGCCTTATAAATGAAGCATAGAGCATGGCAGCAAGTAGTTTGGATAGACTGGATTACTTGGATGCTTTGTCGTCACAGTATAGAAAATTGAGCTAGCTTAACGTGGGCATTGGATTCGTGTCATTTTGAGCTCTAAATCAAAAGATATATGATTTAGTGCGGACATGTCAAGTTGTTCGGCTATTTCAAGTGATTATTCTAAACTGATCATTGGTGCTCCTTGAGTAAAGGCTTATAAATGAAGCATAATGCATGGCATCACTCAGTTATGGATAGACTGGACTACTTGGACGCTTTTGTCGTATCTATTTCTGTCTCAAATTTTGTAACACTATAGAAAATTGAGCTAGCTTAACGTGGGCATTGGATTCGTGTGTTTCTGAGCTTTAAACCAAAACTTACATACGATTTAGTGCGGACATGTCAAGTTGATCGGCGAGTTAAAATGATCATGCTAAACTGATCATTGGTGTTTATTAAGTAAAGGCTTATAAATGAAGCATAAAGCATGGCATCATGCAGTTTGGATAAGATTGGATAACTTGTATGCTTTGTCATCTCTTTTTTGTCTCAAATGTTTTCAAAAAATAGAGAATTGAGCTAGCTTAATGTGGGCATTGGATTCGTGTCATTGCGAACTCTAAATCAAAAGTTACGATGATTTAGTGCGGACATGTCAAGTTGATCGACGAGTTAAAATGATCATTCTAAACTGATCATTGCTGCTCATTGAGTAAAGGCTTATAAATAAAGAATAATTCATGGACTCACGCAGTTTGGGATAGATTGTATTACTTGGACGCTTTGGCGTATCTATTTTTGTCTCAAATTTTGTAAAATTATAGAAAATTGAGCTAGAGTAACGTGGGCATTGTATTCGAGTGTTTCCGAGCTCTAAATCAAAAGTTACGGACAATTTAGTGCGTACATGTGAAGTTGATCGGCCAGTTAATATTATTATTCTTAACTGATCATTGGTGCTCATTGAGTAAAGGCTTATAAATGAAGAATAATGCATGGCATCACGCAGTTTAGGATTGATGGGATTACATGGACGCTTTTCTGTATCCATTTCTGTATCAAACGTTTGAAAAAATATAGAAAATTTAGCTAGCTTAATGAGGGCATTGGATTCGTCTCATTCGGAGCTCTAAATCAAAGGTTACGGACGATTTAGTGCGGACATGTCAAGTGAGTGGGCAGTTAAAGTGATCATTCTAAACAGATGATTGGTGCTCATTAAGTAAGGGCATATAAATGAAGGATAAAGCATGACATCTAGTAGTTTGGATATATTGGACTACTGGGACGCTTTGTCGTCTCTATTTTTGTCTCAATTTTTTTGTCAAAATTAGAAAATTGAACTAGTTTAATGTAGGCATTGGATTCATGTCATTCTGATCTCTAAATCAAAAGCTACAGACGATTTAGTGTGGACATGTGAAGTTGAGTGGCCAGTTAAAGTGATCATTCTAAACAGATCATTGGTACTCATTCAGTAAAGCCTTATAAATGAAGCATAGAGCATGGCAGCAAGTAGTTTGGATAGACTGGATTACTTGGATGCTCTGTCGTCACAGTATAGAAAATTGAGCTAGCTTAACGTGGGCATTGGATTCGTGTCATTTTGAGCTCTAAATCAAAAGATATATGATTTAGTGCGGACATGTCAAGTTGTTCGGCTATTTCAAGTGATCATTCTAAACTAATCATTGGTGCTCCTTGAGTAAAGGCTTATAAATGAAGCATAATGCATGGCATCACTCAGTTATGGATAGATTGGATTACTTGGACGCTTTTGTCGTATCTATTTCTGTCTCAAATTTTGTAACACTATAGAAAATTGAGCTAGCTTAACGTGGACATTGGATTTGTGTGTTTCTGAGCTTTAAACCAAAATTTGAAACAAAAGTAGATACGAAAAATCGTCAAAATACTCAAATCTATCCCAAACTTCCTGATGCCATGCTTTATGCCCCATTTATAAGCCTTTTACTTAATGAACACCAATGATCAGTTTAGAATGAACACTTTCAACTTGCAGATCAACTTGACATGGTAGCACTAAGTATTCGTAAATTATGATTTAGAGTTCAGAATGACACGAATCCAATGCTTACGTTAAACTAGCTCAATTTTTTTATTGTGACAAAATTTGAGACAAAAATAGATACGACATAGCGTCCAAGTAATCTAGTAAATCCCAAACTATGTGATGCCATGCATTATTCTTCATTTATAAGCTTTTGCTCAATGACCACCAATGATCTGTTTATAATGTTCATTTTAACTAGCAGATAAATTTGAAATATGTCTATAACTTTTGATTTATAGCTCAGAATGACACGAATCCAATGCCAACATTAATCTCGTTCAATTTTCTATATTGTGACAAAATTTGGAACAGAAGTAGATACGACAAAGAGGCAAAAAATTCTATCTATCCAAAACTGCATGATGCCATGCTTTATGCCTCATTTATAAGCCTTTTACTTTATGAGCACCAATGATCAGTTTAGAATGATCACTTTCACTTGCCTATCAACTTGGCATGTCCGCACTGAGTCATCCGTAACTTTTGATTTAGAGATCAGAATGACACAAATCCAATGTTTACGTTAACCTAGATTAAGTTTCTATATTGTGATAAAATTTGAGACAGAAATAGATACGGCAGAGCGTCCATGTAATCCAATAAATCCCAAACTACGTGATGCCATGCATTATTCTTCATTTAAAAGCTGTTACTCAGTGACCACTAACGATCTGTTTAGAATGTTCATTTTAACTGACATGTCTACACTAAATCGTCTATAACTTGTGATTTATAGCTCCGAATGATACGAATCGAATACCCACATTAACCTAGTTCAATTTTCTATGTTGTGACAAAATTAAAACAAATCTAGATACGACAAAGCGTCCAAGTAAACCAATCTATCCCACACTGTGTGATGCCATGCTTTATGCCTCATTTATAAGCCTTTACTTAATGAACACCAATGATCAGTTTATAATTATCATTTTAACTCGCTGATAACCTTGACATGTCCTCACTAAATCGTCTATAACTTTTGATTTAGAACTCAGAAGGACACCAATCCAATGGCCACGTTATGCTAGCTCAGTTTTCTATATTGTAACATAATTTGAGACATAAATAGATATGACAAAGCATCCAAGTAATCCAATCTATCCAAAACTGTGTGATGCAATGCGTCATGCTTCATATATTAGCCTCTTACTTAATGAGAACCAATGATCAGCTTAGAATGATCATTTTAACTGGCCGATAAACTTGACATGCCCACACTAAATCGTCCATAACTTTTGATTTAGAGCTCATAATGGCACTAATCCAATGCCCATGTTAAGTTAGCTCAATTTTCTATATTGTGAGAAAATTTGAGATAGAAATAGATACGACAAAGCGTCCAATTAATCGAATCCATCCAAAACTGCGTGATGCCATCCATTATTTTTCGTTTATAAGCTTTTACTCAATGAGCACCAATGATCAGTTTAGATTGATCACTTTAACTAGGCTATCAACTTCTCATGTTTGCACTAAATCATCCGTACTAAATCGTCCATAACTTTTGATATAGAGCTTAGAAACACACAGATCAATTCCCACGTTAAGCTAGCTCAGTTCTCTACAGTATATCAAAATTTGAGAAAGAAGTAGATATGTCAAAGCCTCCAAGTAATCCAATCTATCCAAAACTGTGTGATGCTATGCAATATGCTTCATTTATAAGCGTTTAATCAATCAACACCAATGATCAGTTTAGAAAGATCATTTTCACAGTCCGATGAACTTGACATGTCCGCAATAAATCATCCGTAACTTTTTATTTAGAGGTCATAATGACACGAATCCAATGCTTACATTAAGCTAGCTCAATTTTCTTAATTGTCACAAAATTTTAGGCAGAAATAGATATGAAAAAGCGTCCAAGTAATCTAGTCATTCCTATACTTCTTGATGCCATGCATTATTCTTCATTTATAAGCTTTTACTGAATGAGTACCAACGATCAGTTTAGAGTGATAATTTTAACTGGACGATCAACTTGACATGTGCGCACTATATCATCCATAACTTTTCAATTATAGCTTAGAATGACACGAATCGAATGCCCACATTAAGCTGGCTCAATTTTCTATATTGTGACAAAATTTGAGACATAACTTGATATGACAAAGCGTCCAAGTAATCCAATCTATCACAAAGAGTCTGATGCCATGCATTATGCTTCATTTATAAGCCTTTACTCAATCGGCACCAATGATCGGTTTAGAATGATCACTTTAAATGGCCGATAAACTTGACATGTCCGCACTAAATCGTCCATAACTTTTGATTTAGAGCTCAGAAACACACGAATCAAACACCCACAATAAGGTAGCTCAATTTTCTATATTGTGATACAATTTGAGATAGAAATAGATACAACAAAGCATCCAAGTAATCCAATCCTTCCCAAACCATGTGATGCCATGCATTATTTTTCTTTTATAAATTTTTACTCAATGAGTACCAATGATCAGTTTAGAATGATCAATTTAACTGGCCGATCAACTTGTCATATCTGCATTAAATCGTCCATAAGTTTTGATTTCTAGCTCACATTAAGCTACTTAAATTTTCTATATTGTCACAAAATTTGAGACATAACTAGATGAGAAAAAGTGTCCAAGTAATACAATCTATCCCGAACTCTGTGATTCCATGCATTAAACTTCATTTATAACCCTTTACTCAATGGGCAATAATGATCAGTTTAAAATAATCATATCAACTGGCCGATAACCTCTACATGTTCACACAAAATCGTCCATAACTTTTTATTTAGAGCTCAAAATGACACGAATCCATTGCCCATGTTAAACAATCTCAATTTTCTATGTTTTCACAAAATTTGACATAGAAATAGAGACGAAAAAACGTCCAAGTAATCCAATCTATCCAAACATTTTGATGCCATGCTTTATGCTTCGTTTACAAGCCTTTACTTAATGAGCACCAATGATCCGTTTATAATGATCACTTTAACTAGCAACTCAACTTAATATGTCCGCACAAAATCGTCCGTAACTTTTTATTTAGAGCTCAGAATGACACAAATCCAATGCCCACGTTAAGCTAGCTAAATTTTCTATACTGAAAAAAATTTGAGACAGAAATAGATAGGATAAAACATCCAAGTAATTCAATCTATCCAAAACTATGTGATGCCATGTGTTATGCTTCATTTATAAGCCTTTACTTAATGAGCACCAATCATCAGTTTAGAATGATCACTTTAACTGGCCGATCAACTTGACAAGTCCGCACTAAATTTTCCATAACTTTTGATTTAGAGCTCAGAAGGACATGAATCCAATGCACATGTTAAGCTAGCTCAATTTTCTATACTGTGACAAAATTTGAGACAAACATCCCACAAAGCGTACAAGAAATCCAATACATCCCAAACTACGTGATGACATGCATTATTTTTCATTTATAAGCTTTTACTCAATGAGAATCAATGACCAGTTTAGAATGATCATTTTAACTGGCCGATCAACTTGACATGTCTGCACTAAATCGTCCGCACTAAATTGTCCGTAACATTTGATTTAGAGCTCAGAAAAACACTAATCCAATGCCCACATTAAGCTAGCTAAATTCTCTATAGTGTAACAAAATTTCAGACATAAATAGATACGACAAAGTGTCCAAGTAATCCAATCTATCCAAAACTTTGTGATGTCATGCATTATGATTCATTTATAAGCCTTGACTCAATCAGCACCAATGATCAGTTTAGAATTATCACTTTAACTAGCTAATCAACTTGACATGACCGCACTAAATCCTCCAAAACTTTTGATTTAGAGCTCAGAATTACACAAATCCAATGCCCACGTTAAGCTAGCTCAATGTTCTATATTATGAAAAAATTTAAGACAGAAATAGATACGACAAAGAGTCTAAGTATCCAGTCTATCCCAAACTGCGTGATGCCATGCATTATTCTTCATTTATAAGCTTTTACTCAATGCGCACCAATGCTCAGTTTAGAATGATCATTTTAACTGGCCGATCAACTTGTCATATATGCACTAAAATGTCCATATCTTTTGATATCTAACTCAGAATGGCATGAATCCAATGCCCACATTAAGCTATTTCAATTTTCTATATTGTGACAAAATTTGAGGCAGAACTAGAAGAGAAAAAGCATCCAAGCAATCCGATCTATCCCCAACTCCGTGATTCTTTGCATTAAACTTCATTTATAACTCTTTACTCAATGAGCACCAATGATTAGTTTAAAATAATCATATCAACTGGCTGATCAACTTGACATGTTCACACTAAAGCGTCCATAACTTTTGATTTAGAGCAAAGAATGACACGAATCCAATGCCCATGATAAACAAGCTCAATTTTCTATATTTTGACAGAGTTTGAGACAGAAATAGAGACGACAAAACGTCCAAGTAATCCAATCTATCCAAACATTTTGATGTGATGCTTTATGTTTCATTTATAAGCTTTTACTTAATGAGCATCGATGATCAGTTTAGAATGATCACTTAAACTGGCCACTCAACTTGATATGTCCGCTCTAAATCGTTTGTAATTTTTGATTTAGAGCTCTGAATGACACAAAGCCAATGCCCACGTTAAGATATCTCAATTTTCCATATTGTAACAAAATTTCAGACAGAAATAGATACAATAAAGCATCCAAATAATCCAATCTATCCAAAACTATGTGATGCCATGTGTTATGTTTCATTTATAAGCCTTTACTTAATGAGCACCAATGATCAGTTTAGAATGATCACATTAACTGGCTGATAACCTTGACATTTTCGCACTATATCGTCCATAACTTTTGATTTAAAGCTCACAAGGATACAAATCCAATGCACATGTTAAGCTAGCTCAATTTTCTATATTGTGACAAAATTTGATATAGACATAGATACCACAAAGCGTCCAAGTAATCTAATCCATCCCAAAAAATGTGATGCCATGCATTATTTTTCATTGATCAGTTTAGAATGATCATTTTAACTGGTCGATCAACTTGACATGTCTGCACTAAATCGTTCGTACTAAATCGTCCATAACTTTTGATTTAGAGCTCAGAAACTCATGAATCCAATGCCCACATTAAGCTAGCTAAATTTTCTATAGTGTAACAAAGTTTCAGACATAAATAGATATGACAAAGCGTCCAAGTAATCCATTCTATCCAAAACTGTGTGATGCCATGCATTATGCTTGATTTATAATGCTTGCCTCAATCAGCACCAATGATTAGTTTAAAATGATCACTTTAACTAGCTAATCAACTTGACATATACGCACTAAATCGTCCCTAACTTTTGATTTAGAGCTCAGAATGACACAAATCCGATGCTCACGTTAAGATATCTCAATTTTCTTTATTATGACAAAATTTGAGATAGAAATAGAGTCAACAAAGCATCCAACTAATCCAGTCTATCCCAAACTGTGTGATGCCATGCATTATTATTCGTTTATAAGCTTTTACTCAATTAGCACCAACGATCAGTTTAGAATTGTCATTTTAACTAGCCGATCAACTTGACATGTCTGCACTATATCGTCCATAACTTTTTATTTATAGATCAAAATGACACGAATCCAATGCCCACATTAAGCAAGTTCAATTTTCTATATTGTGACAAAATTTGAGACAGAACTAGGTACAACAAACCGTCAAAGGAATCCAATCTATCCCAAACTGCGTGATGCCATGCATTATGCTTCATTTATAAGTCTTTACTCAATCACCACCAATGATCAGTTTATAATGATCACTTTAACAGGTCGATGATTTTGTCATGTCGACACAAAATTATCCACATCTTTTGATTTATAGCTCCGAATGATACGAATCCAGTGCCCACACTAAGCTAGTTCAATTTTCTATATTTGAGACAGAACTATAATACGACATAGCGTCTAAGTAATCAAATCTATCAAAAAATGTGTGAAGTCATGCATTAAACTTTATTTATAAGCCTTTACTTAATGAGTAACAATGATCAGTTTCGAATGTTCACTTTAACTGGCCGATCAACTTGACACGTCCGCACTAATTCATCCCTAACTTTTGATTTAGAGCTCAGAATGACATGAATTAAATGCCCTTATTAATCTATCTCAATTTTCTACATATTGACACAAATTGAGACTGAATTACGTACGAAAAAGAGTACATGTAATCCAATCCTTCCAATGCACCGTGAAGCCATGCATTATTTTTTCATTTATAAGCTTATACTCAATGAGCACCAAAGATCGGTTTAGAATGATCATTTTAACTGGTCGATCAACTTGTCATGTCTGCACTAAATCATTCATCCCTTTTTATTTATAACTCAAAATGACACGAATTCAATGCCCACATTAAGCAAGTTCAATTTTCTATATTATGAAAAAATTTGAAAGAGAAGTAAATACGACAAAGCGTCAAAGTAATCCAATCTATCCCAAACTGCATGATGCCATGCTTTATGCCTCATTTATAAGCCTTTACTTAATGAGCACCAATGATCAGTTAGAATGATCACTTTCACTTGTCCTTCAACTTGACATTTCCGCACTAAATCATCTGTAACTTTTGATTTATAGCTCAGAATGACACAAATCCAATGCTTACCCTAAGCTAGCTCAATTTTCTATATTGTGATAAAATATGAGACAGAAATAGATACGACAAAGCGTCCAAGTAATCCAGTAAATCCCAAGCTGTGTGATGCCATGCATAATTCTTCATTTATAAGCTTTTACTCAATGACCACCAACGATCAATTTAGAATGTGCATTTTAACTGGCCGATCAACTTGACATGTCTGCACTAAATCGTCCATATCTTGTGATTTATAGCTCTGAATGGCACGAATGGAATGCACATATTAAGCTAGTTGAATTTTCTATGTTGTGACAAAATTTAAACAAAACTAGATACGAAAAAGAATCCAAGTAATCCAATCTATCCCAAACAGTGTGATGCGCCTAATTTATTAGCCTTTACTTAATGAGCACCAAAGATTAGTTTAGAATGATCATTTTAACTCGCCGATCAACTTGACATGTCCGCACTAAATCGTCCATAACTTTTGATTTATGGCTCAGAATGATACAAATCCAATACCCACGTTAAGTTAGCTCAATTTTCTATATTGTAAAAAATTTGAGACAGAAATAGATATGACGAATAATACAAGTAATCTATTCTATCAAAAACTGTGTGATGCCATGCGTTATGCTTCATTTATTTGCCTTTACTTAATGAGCACCAACGATCAGTTTAGAATGATCATTTTAACTGGCCAATCAACTTGATATGTCCAAACTAAATCATCCATAACTTTTGATTTATAGCTCATAATGACACAAATCCAATACCCACGTTAAGTTAGCTCAATTTTCTATATTGTGACAAAATTTGAGACAAAAATAGATACGACAAAGCATCCTAATAATGGAATCCACCACAAACTGCGTGATGCCATGCATTACTTTTTATTTATAAGCTCTTACTCAATGAACACGAATGATCAGTTTAGATTCATCACTTTAACTGGCCTATCAACTTGACATATCCGCATTAAATCGTCTGTAACTTTTGATTTAGAGCTCAAAAACACATGAATCCAATGCCCACGTTAAGCTAAATCAATTTCCTATAGTGTAACAAAATTTGAGACAGAAATAGATACGACAAAGCGTCCAAGTAATCAAATCTATTCAAAACTGTGTGATGCTATGCATTATGCTTCATTTATTAGCGTTTACTCAGTTAGCACCAATGATCAGTTTAGAATGATCACTTTCACTAGCCGATCAACTTGACATGTCCACACTAAATCATCCGTACCTTTTGATTTAGACCTTAGAATGACACAATTCCAATGCCCACGTTAAGCTAGCTCAATTTTCTATTTTACGACAAAATTTAAGACAGAAACAGATACGACAAAGCGTCCAAGTAATCGTATCCATCCCAAACTGCGTGATGCCACACATTATTTTTCATTTAAAAGTTTTAATTCAATGAGCACCAATGATCAGTGATCATTTTAACTAGCTGATAACCTTGATATGTCTACACTATATTGTCCATAACGTTTGATTTATAGCACAAAATGACAACAATCAATTTCCCACATTAATCTAGTTCAATTTTTTATATTGTGACAAAGTTTGAGACAGAACTAGGTCAATAAAGCGTTCAAGTAATCCAGTCGATCCTAAACTGCGTGATGCCATGCATTATTCTTCATTTATAAGCGTTTACTCAATGAGCACCAATGATCAGTTACAATGATCATTTTAACTAGCCGATCAACTTGACATGTCTGCACTAAATCGTCCATAAATTTTGATTTGTAGCTCAGAATGACACGAATACAATGCCCACATCAAGCTAGTTCAATTTTCTATATTGTAACCAAATTTGAGACAGAGCTAGATACGAAAAAGGGTCCAAGTAATCCAACCTATCCCAAACTGCGTGATGCCATGCATTATGCTTCATTTATAAGCTTTTACTTAATGAGCACCAATGATCAGTTTAGAATGATCACTTAAACTGGCTGATCAACTTGACATGACCTCACTAAATCATCGTAACTTTTGATTTAGAGCTTAGAATGAAACGAATCCAATGCCCATGACAAGTAAGCTCAATTTTATATACTTTGACAAAATTTGAGGCAGAAATAGATACGACAAAGCGTCCAAATAATCTAATCTATCCCAAACTGCATGGTGCCAGACATTATTCTTCATTTATAAGTCTTTACTCAATCAGCACCAATGATCAGTTTAGAATGATCACTTTAACTGGCCTATCAACTTGACATATCCGCACTAAATCATTTGTAACTTTTGATTTAGAGCTCAAAATGACAGGAATTAAATGCCCTCGTTAAGCTAGCTCAATTTTCTATAAAATGACAAAATTTGACATAGATATAAATACGACAAAACGTCTAAGTAATCCATTCTATCCAAAACTGTGTGATGCATGCATTATGCTTCATTATAAGCCTTTACTCAATTAGCACCAATGCTTAATTTAGAATGATCACTTTAACTGGCCAATCAACTTGACATGTCCGCATTAAATTGTTTGTCACTTTTGATTTAGAGCTCCGAATAAGACGAATCCAGTGTCCACGTTAATCTAGCTCAATTTTCTATATTATTACAAAATTGGAGACCAAAATAGATACGAAAAAGGTTCCGAGTAATCTAGTCTATCCCAAACTGCGTGATGCTATGCATTATTCTTCATTTATAAGCTTTTACTCAATGAGCATCAATGTCAGTTTAGAATGATTATTTTAACTAGCCGATCAACTTGACATGTGTGCACTATATCGTTTATAAATTTTCATTCATAGCTTAGAATAACACGAATCCAATGCCAACATTAAGCTAGGTCGATTTTCTATATTGTGATAAATTTTGAGATAGAAATAGATATGACAAAGCGTCCAAGTAATCAGATCTATCCCAAACAGCGTGGTGCCAAGCATTATTATTCATTTATAAGTCTTTACTCAATAAACACCAATGATCAGTTTGGAATGATCACTTTAACTGGCCGATCAACTTGACATGTACGCACTAAAACGTCCGTAACTTTTAATCTAGAGGTCTGAATAACACGAATTAAATGCCCTCGTTAAGTTGACTCAATTTTCTATATTGTGACAAAATTTGAGACATAAATAGATACGACAATGCATCCTAGTAATTCAATCCTTCCCAAAGTGCATGATGTGATACATTATTTTTCATTTATAAGCTTTTTACTCAATGAGCACCAATGATCAGTTTAGAATCATCATTTTAACTGGCCCATCAACTTGTCATGTTCGCACTAAATCATCCATAACTCTTGACTTAGAGCTCAGAATGGCACGAATCTAATGCCCATTTTAATCTAGTTCAATTTTCTATAATGTGACAAAAGTTGAAACAAAACTAGATACGAAAAAGGGTCAAAGTAATCCAATATATCCCAAACTGCGTGATGCCATGTTTTATGCCTCATTTATAAGCCTTTACTTAATGACCACCAATGATCAGTTCAGAATGATGATTTTAACTTGCCAATCAACTTGTAATGTCCGCACTAAATCGTCCGTAACTTTTGATTTAGAACTCAGAAACACACGAAGCTAATGCCCACATTAAGCTAGTTCAATTTTTTATAGTGTAACAAAATTTGAGACAAAAATAGATACGATAAAGCGTCCAAGTAATCAAATCCCTCCCAAACTGTGTGTTGCCATGCATTATGCTTGATTTATAAGGCCTACCTCAATCAGCACCAATGATTAGTTTAAAATGATCACTTTAACTAGCTAATCAACTTGACATATCCACACTAAATCGTTCGTAACTTTTGATTTAGAGCTCAGAATGACACAAATCCGATGCCCACGTTAAGATAGCTCAATTTTCTTTATTATGACAAAATTTGAGACATAAATAGAGTCAACAAAGCATCCAAGTAATCCAGTCTATCCCAAAATGTGTGATGCCATGCATTATTATTCGTTTATAAGCTTTTATTCAATTAGCACCAACGATCATTTTAGAATTGTCATTTTAACTAGCCGATCAACTTGACATGTCTGCACTATATCGTCCATAACTTTTTATTTATAGATCAAAACGACACGAATCCAATGCCCACATTAAGCAAGTTCAATTTTCTATATTGTGACAAAATTTGAGACAGAACTAGATACAACAAACCGTCAAAGTAATCCAATCTATCCCAAACTACGTGATGCCATGCATTATGCTTCATTTATAAGTCTTTACTCAATCACCACCAATGATCAGTTTATAATGATCACTTTAACAGGTCGATGAATTTGTCATGTCGACACTAAATTATCCACATCTTTTGATTTATAGCTCCGAATGATACGAATCCAGTGCCCACACTAAGCTAGTTCAATTTTCTATATTTGAGACAGAACTATAATACGACAGAGCATCTAAGTAATCCAATCTATCCAAAAATGTGTGAAGCCATGCATTAAACTTCATTTATAAGCCTTTACTTAATGAGTAACAATGATCAGTTTCGAATGTTCACTTTAACTGGCCGATCTACTTGACACGTCCGCACTAATTCATCCCTAACTTTTGATTTAGAGCTCAGAATGACATGAATTAAATGCCCTCGTTAATCTATCTCAATTTTCTATATATTGACATAAATTGAGACTGAATTACGTACGACAAAGAGTACAACTAATCCAATCCTTCCCATGCAGCGTGAAGCCATGCATTATTTTTTCATTTATAAGCTTATACTCAATGAGCACCAAAGATCAGTTTAGAATGATCATTTTAACTGGTCGATCAACTTGTCATGTCTGCACTAAATCGTTCATCCCTTTTCATTTATAACTCAAAATGACACGAATTCAATGCCCACATTAAGCAAGTTTAATTTTCTATATTATGAAAAAATTTTAAACAAAAGTAGATACAACAAAGCGTCAAACTAATCCAATCTATCCCAAACTGCATGATGCCATGCTTTATGCCTCATTTATAAGCCTTTACTTAATGAGCACCAATGATCAGTTTAGAATGATCACTTTCACTTGTCGTTCAACTTGACATTTACGCACTAAATCATCCGTAACTTTTGATTTACAGCTCAGAATGACACGAATCCAATGCTTACGTCAAGCTAGCTCAATTTTCTATATTGTGATAAAATATGAGACAGAAATAGATACGACAAAGCATCCAAGTAATCCAGTAAAACCCAAACTGTGTGATGCCATGCATAATTCTTCATTTATAAGCTTTTACTCAATGACCACCAACGATCAGTTTAGAATGTGCATTTTAACTAGCCGATCAACTTGACATGTCTGCACTAAATCGTCCATAACTTGTGATTTATAGCTCTGAATGGCACGAATGGAATGAGCATATTAATCTAGTTGAATTTTCTATGTTGTGACAAAATTTAAACAAAAGTAGATACGAAAAAGCATCCAAGTAATCCAATCTATCCCAAACAGCGTGATGCCACGCTTTATGCCAAATTTATTAGCCTTTACTTAATGAGCACCAAAGATTAGTTTAGAATGATCATTTTAACTCGCCGATCAACTTGACATGTCCGCACTAAATCGTCCGTAACTTTTGATTTATAGCTCAGAATGACACAAATCCAATACCCACATTAAGCTAGCTCAATTTTCTATATTGTAACAAAATTTGAGACAGAAATAGATATGACAAAGAATACAAGTAATCTATTCTATCAAAAACTGTGTGATGCCATGCGTTATGCTTCATTTATTTGCCTTTACTTAATTAGCACCAATGATCAGTTTAGAATGATCATTTTAAGTGGCCGATCAACTTGACATGTCCGAACTAAATCGTCCATAACTTTTGATTTATAGCTCATAATGTCACAAATCCAATAACCACGTTAAGTTAGATCAATTTTCTATATTGTGACAACATTTGAGACAAAAATAGATACGACAAAGCGACCTAATAATGGAATCCACCCCAAACTGTGTGATGCCATGCATTACTTTTTATTTATAAGCTCTTACTCAATGAACATGAATTATCAGTTTAGAATCATCACTTTAACTGGCCTATCAACTTGACATGTCCGCATTAAATTGTCTGTAACTTTTGATTTAGAGATCAGAAACACATGAATCCAATGCCCACGTTAAGCTAAATCAATTTCCTATAGTGTAACAAATTTTGAGACCAAAATAGATACAACAAAGCGTCCAAGTAATCAAATCTATCCAAAACTGTGTGATGCTATGCATTATGCTTCATTTATTAGCATTTACTCAATCAGCACCAATGATCAGTTTAGAATGATCACTTTCACTAGCCGATCAATTTGACATGTCCGCACTAAATCATCCGTACCTTTTGATTTAGACCTTAGAATGACACAATTCCAATGCCACGTTAAGCTGGCTCAATTTTCTATATTACGACAAAATTTAAGATAGAAACAGATACGACAAAGCGTCCAAGTAATCGTATCCATCCCAAACTGCGTGATGCCACACAATATTTTTCATTTAAAATTTTTTATTCAATGAGCACCAACGATCAGTGATCATTTTAACTAGCTGATAACGTTGATATGTCTACACTATAATGTCCATAACGTTTGATTTATAGCACAAATGACAACAATCAATTGCCCACATTAATCTAGTTCAATTTTTTATATTGCGACAAAATTTGAGACAGAACTAGGTCAGTAAAGCGTTTAAGTAATCCAGTCGATCCTAAACTGCGTGATACCATGCATTATTCTTCATTTATAAGCGTTTACTCAATGAGCACCAATGATCAGTTACAATGATCATTTTAACTAGCCGATCAACTTGACATGTCTGCACTAAATCGTCCATAAATATTGATTTGTAGCTCAGAATGACACGAATACAATGCCCACATCAAGCTAGTTCAATTTTCTATATTGTAGCCAAATTTGAGACAGAGCTAGATACGAAAAAGGGTCCAAGTAATCCAACCTATCCCAAACTGCGTGATGCCATGCATTATGCTTCATTTATAAGCCTTTACTTAATGAGCACTAATAATCAGTTTAGAATGATAACTTTAACTAGCTGATCAACTTGACATGACCACACTAAATCGTCGTAACTTTTGATTTAGAGCTTAGAATGACACAAATCCAATGCCCATGACAAGTAAGCTCAATTTTCTATATTTTGACAAAATTTGAGGCAGAAATAGATACGACAAAGCATCCAAATAATCTAATCTATCCCGAACTGCATGGTGCCAGACATTATTCTTCATTTATTAGTCTTTACTCAATCAACACAAATGATCAGTGTAGAATGATCACTTTAAAATGGCCTATCAACTTGACATATTCGCACTAAATTGTTTGTAACTTTTGATTTAGAGCTCAAAATGACAGGAATTAAATGCCCTCGTTAAGCTATCTCAATTTTCTATAATATGACAAAATTTGACATAGATATAAATATGACAAACCGTCTAAGTAATCCATTCTATCCAAAACTGTGTGATGCCATGCATTATGCTTCATTATAAGCCTTTACTCAATTAGCACCAATGCTCAATTTAGAATGATCACTTTAACTGGCCAATCAACTTGACATGTCCGCATTAAATTGTCTGTCACTTTTGATTTAGAGCTCCGAATAACACGAATCCAGTGTCCACATTAATCTAGCTCAATTTTCTTTATTATTACAAAATTGGAGACCGAAATAGATACGAAAAAGGTTCCAAGTAATCTAGTCTATCCCAAACTGCGTGATGCCATGCATTATTCTTCATTTATAAGCTTTTACTCAATGAGCATTAATGTCAGTTTAGAATGATCATTTTAACTAGCCGATCAACTTGACATGTCTGCACTATATCGTTTATAAATTTTCATTCATAGCTTAGAATAACCCGAATCCAATGCCAACATTAAGCTAGTTCGATTTTCAATATTGTTATAAATTTTGAGATAGAAATAGATATGACAAAGCGTTCAAGTAATCAGATCTATCCCAAACAGCGTGGTGCCATGCATTATGATTCATTTATAAGTCTTTACTCAATAAACAGCAATGATCAGTTTGGAATGATCACTTTAACTGGCCGATCAACTTGACATGTACATACTAAAACGTCTGTAACTTTTAATCTAGAGCTCCGAATAACACGAATTAAATGCCCTCGTTAAGTTGACTCAATTTTCTATATTGTGACAAAATTTGAGACATAAATAGATACGACAATGCATCCTAGTAATTCAATCCTTCCCAAAGTGCATGATGTGATACATTATTTTCATTTATAAGCTTTTTACTCAATGAGCACCAATGATCAGTTTAGAATCATCATTTTAACTGGCCGATCAACTTCTCATATCCGCACTAAATCATCCATAACTCTTGACTTAGAGCTCAAAATTGCACGAATCTAATGCCCATTTTAATCTAGTTCAATTTTCTATAATGTGACAAAATTTGAAACAAAACTAGATACAAAAAAGCGTCAAAGTAATCCAATCTATCCCAAACTGCGTGATGCCATGTTTTATTCCTCATTTATAAGCCTTTACTTAATGAGCACTAATGATCAGTTCAATATGATGATTTTAACTCGCCAATCAACTTGTAATGTGCGCACTAAATCGTCCGTAACTTTTGATTTAGAACTCAGAAACATACGAAGCTAATGCCCACATTAAGCTAGTAGTTCAATTTGATTATAAAGTGTGTGATGCCAAAACTTGAAAACAGAACTAGATACGACAAAGTGTCAAAGTAATCCAATCTATCCTAAACTACGTGATGCCATGCTTTATGCCTCATTCATAATCCTTTACTTTATGAGCACCAATGATCAGTTTAGAATGATCATTTTAACTCGCCGATCAACTTGATATGTCCGCACTAAATCGTCGGTAAGTTTTGATTTAAACATCAAAAACACACGAATCCAATGCCCACGTTAATCTAGCTCAATTTTCTATAGTATACCAAAATTTGGGATAGAAATGGATACGGCAAATCATCTAAGTAATTCAATCTATCCAAATCTGTGTGGTTCTATGCATTATGCTTCATTTATAAGCGTTTACTCAATCAGCACCAATGATCAGTTTAGAATGATCACTTTCACTGGCCGATCAATCACTAAACCATCCGTAACTTTTGATTTAGAGCTCAAAATGACATGAATCCAATGCATACGTTAAACTAGCTCAATTTTCTATACTGTGATAAAATTTGAGACAGAAATAGATACGACAAAGCGTCCAAGTAATCCATTCTATCCCAAACTGCTTGATGACATGTATTATTTTTCATTTATAAGATTTAACTCAATGTGCACCAATTATCAGTTTAGAATGATCATTTTAACTGGCCGATCAACTTGACATGTCTGCACTAAATCGTCCATAAATTTGGATTTCTAGCTCAGAATGATACGAATCCAATGCCCACATTAAGCTAGTTCAATGTTCTATAGAGTAATAAAATTTGAGACAGAAATATATATGACAAAGCATCCAAGAAATAGATATGACAAAGCGTCCAAGTAATCCAGTCAATCCGAAACTGCGTGATGTCATGCATTAGTCTTCATTTATATGGTTTTACTCAATGAACACCAATGATCAGTTTAGAATGTTCATTTTAACAGGCCGATAAACTTGACATGTTTGCCCTATATCGTGCATAACTTTTGATTTATTGGTCAGAATGACATAAATCAATTGCCCACATAAAGCTAGTTCAATTTTCTATATTTTGACAAAATTTGAGATAGGACTAGATACGACAAAGCATCCAAGTAATCCAATTTATCCCAAACTACGTGCTGGCATGCATTGTGCTTCATTTATAAGCCTTTACTCAATGAGCACCAATGATCAGTTTAGAATGATCACTTTAACTGGCTGGTGAACTTGACATATGCGCAATAAATCGTCCTTAACTTTTGAGTTAGACCTCAAAAACAGACGAATCCAATTCCCACGTTAAGCTAGCTAATTTTTTTATACGGTAACAAAATTTGAGGCAAAAATAGATACTACAAAACGTCCAAATAATCCAATCTATACAAAATTGTGTGATGCTATGTAGTATGCTTCATTTATAACCGTTTACTCAATGAGAACAACTGATGAGTTTAGAATGATCACTTTCACTGGCCGATCAACTATACATGTCCGCACTACATCATCTGTAACTCTTGACATAGAGCTCAGAATGGCACAAATCAAATATTTACGTTAAGCTAGCTCAACTTTCTATATTGTGACAAAATTTGAAACACAAATAGATACGACAAAGCGTCCATGTAATCCAGTCAATCCCAAACTGTGTGATGCCATGCATTATTCTTCATTTATAAGCTTTTACTCAATGAGCACCAATGATCTGTTTAGAATGATTACTTTAACTACCCGATCAACTAGACATGTCTGTACTAAATTGTCTGTAAATATTGATTTGTAGCTTAGAATGACACCAATCCAATGCCCAAATTAAGTTAGTTCAGTTATCTATATTGTGATGAAATTTGAGACAGAACTATATACAAACACACGATTCCAATGCCCAAGTTAATCTAGATCAATTTTCTATAGTGTAACAAAATTTGGGATAGAAATGGATACCGCAAATCGTCTAAGTAATCCAATCTATCCAAATCTGTGTGGTGCTATGCATTATGCTTCATTTATAAGTGTTTACTCAATCAGCACCAATGATCAGTTTAGAATGATCACTTTCACTGGCTGATCAACTTAACATGTCTTCACTAAACCATCCGTACCTTTTGATTTCGAGCTCAAAATGACATGAATCCAATGCTTACGTTAAACTAGCTCAATTTTCTATACTGTGACAAAATTTGAGACAGAAATAGATACGAAAAAGCGTTCAAGTAATCCAGTCTATCCCAAACTGCGTGATGTCATGCATTATTCTTCATTTATAAGCTTTTACTCAATGAGCACCAATTATCAGTTTAGAATGATCATTTTAACTCGCCGATCAACTTGACTTGTCTGCACTAAATCGTCCATAAATTTGGATTTCTAGCTAAGAATGACACGAATCCAATGCCCACATTAAGCTAGTTCAATGTTCTATAGTGTAGCAAAATTTGAGACATAAATAGATATGACAAAGCATCCAAGAAATAGATACAACAAAGCGTCCAAGTAATTCAGTCAATCCCAAAGTGCGTGATGCCATGCATCACTCTTCATTTATATGGTTTTACTCAATGACCACCAACGATCAGTTTAGAATGTTCATTTTAACAGACTGATAAACTTGACATGTTTGCCCAATATCGTGCATAATTTTTGATTTACTAGTCAGAATGACATGAATCAATTGCCCACATAAATCTAGTTCAATTTTTTATATTGTGACAAAATTTGAGATAGAACTAGATACGACAAAGTATCCAAGTAATCCAATCTATCCCGAACTACGTGATGGCATGCATTTTGATTCATTTATAAGCCTTTACTCAATGAGCACCAATGATCAGTTTAGAATGATCACTTTAACTGTCTGGTGAACTTGACATATGCGCACTAAATCGTCCGTACCTTTTGAGTTAGACTCAAAAACACACGAATCCAATGCCCACGTTAAGCTAGCTAATTGTTTTATAGGGTAACAAAATTTGAGGCAAAAATAGATACTACAAAGCGTCCTAGTAATCCAATCTTTACGAAACTGTGTGATGCAATGTGTTATGCTTCATTTATAAGAGTTTACTCAATGAGCACCACTGATGAGTTTAGAATGATCACTTTCACTGGCCGATCAACTTGACATGTCCGCACTAAATCATCCAAAACTCTTGATTTAGAGCTCAGAATGGCACAAATCCAATGCTTACGTTAACCTAGCTAAATTTTATATATTGTGACAAAATTTGAGACAAAAATAGATAGCACAAAGTGTCCAAGTAACCCAGTCAATCCAAAACTTTTGTGATGCCGTGCATTATTCTTCATTTATAAGCTTTTACTCAGTGAGCACCAATTATCAGTTTAGAATAATCATTTTAACTGGTCAATCAACTTGACATGTATGTACTAAATCGTCCATAAATTTTGATTTGTAGCTCAGAATGACATGAATCCAATGCCCACATTACGCTAGTTCAATGTTCTGTAGTATAACAAATTTGAGACAGAAATAGATATGACAAAGCATCCAAGAAATAGATACGATAAAGCGTCCAAGTAATCCAGTCATTCACAAACTTCGTGATGCCATGCATTATTATTCATTTATAAGCTTTTACTCACTGAACACCAACGATCAGTTTAGAATGTTCATTTTAACAGGCCAATAAACTTGACATGTGTGCCCAATATCGTCTATAACTTTTGATTTATTGGTCACAATGACATGAATCAATTGCCCACATTAAGCTAGCTCAAGTTTCTATATTGTGACCAAATTTGAGATAGAACTAGATACGAAAAAGCGTCCAAGTAATCCAATATATTCCAAACTACGTGATGATATGCATTATGCTTCATTCATAAGCCTTTACTCGATGAGCACCAATCATCAGTTTATAATGATCACTTTAACTAGCCGGTGAACTTGACATATGCGCACTAAATCGTCCGTAACTTTTGATTTAGAGCTCAGAAACAGACGAATCCAATGCCCACACTAAGCTACCTTATTTTTTAATAGGGTATCGAAATTTGAGGCAAAAATAGATACTACAAAGCGTCCAAGTAATCCAATCTATACAAAACTGTGTGATGCAATGTAGTATTCTTCATTGATAAGCGTTTACTCAATGAGCACCAATGATGAGTTTAGAATGATCACTTTCACTGGTCGATCAACTTGACATGTCCGCACTAAATCATCCGTAACTCTTGATTTTGGAGCTCAGAATGGCACAAATCAAATACTTACGTTAAGCTAGCTCAACTTTCTATATTGTGACAAAATTTGAAACACAAATGAATACGACAAAGCGTCCCAGTAATCCAGTCAATCCCAAACTGCGTGATGCCATGCATTATTCTTCATTTATAAGCTTTTACTCAATGAGCACCAATTATCAGTTTATAATGATTATTTTAACTGGCCAATCAACTTGACATGGCTGCACTAAAATCATCCATAAATTTTGATTTATAGCTCAGAATGATACAAATACAATGTCCACATTATGCTAGTTCAATTTTCTATATTGTGAAAAAATTTGAAACTAAACTAGATACGACAAAGCGTCAAAGTAATCCAATCTATTCCAAACTACATGATGCCATGCTTTATGCCTCATTTATAAGCCTTTATTTAATGAGCACCATTGATCAGTTAAGAATGATCATTTTAACTCGCCGAATAGATTGACATGTCCATACTAAATCCGTAGCTTTTTATTTAGAGCTCAGAAACACAAGAATCGAATGCCCACATTAAGGTAGTTCAATTTTCTATATTGTGAAAAAATATGAGACACAGCAAGATACGACAAAGCATCCAAGTAATCCAATCAATCCCAAACAGTAATACTTAATCAGCACCAATGATCCATTTGGAATGATCACTTTAATTGGCCGATCAACTTGACATTTTTGCACTAAATTGTCTGTACCTTTTGATTTAGAACTCAGAATGACACGATTTAAATGGCCTCGTTAAGCCAGCTCAATTTTTTATATTGTGACAAAATTTGAGAAAAAAATAGATACGACAAAGCGTCCAAATAATCCAATCCTTCCAAACTATGTAATGCCATGCATTACTTTTCATTTATAAGCTTTAACTCAATGAGCACCAATGATCAGTTTAGAATGATCATTTAAACAGGCCGATCAACTTGTCTTGTCTACACTAAATCCTGCATAACTTTTGATTTATAGCTCACAATGACACGAATCCAATGCCCACATTAAGCTAGTTCAAATTTTTATATTGTGACAAAATTTGAAACAAAACTAGATACGACAAAGCTTCAAAGTAATCAAATATATCCCAAAATGCGGGATGCCATGCTTTATGCCTCATTTATAAGCCTTTACTTAATGAGCACCAATGAGCAGTTTAGAATGATCGTTTTAACTCCCCAATCAACTTAAAATGTCCGCACTAAATTGTCCGTAACTTGTTATTTAGAGCTCATAAACACACGAATCCAATGCCCATATTAATCTAGCTCAATTTTCTATAGTGTAACAAAATTTGAGACAGAAATAGATACGACAAAGCGTCCAAGTAATCCAATCTATCAAAAACTGCGTGATGCTATGCATTATGCTTCATTTATAAGCGTTTACTCAATTAGCACTAATGATCAGTTTAAAATGATCACTTTCACTGTCCGATGAACTTGATATGTCCGGACTAAATCATCCGTAGCTTTTGATATAGAGCTCCGAATGAGACGAATCCAATGCTTACGTTAAACTAGCTCAAGTTTCTATATGTGAAAAATTTTGAGACCAAAATAGATACGACAAAGCGCCCAAGTAATCCAATCTATCCGAAACAGTGTGATGCCATGCATTATGCTTCATTTATAAGCCTTTACACAACCAACACCAATGATCAGTTTAGAATGATCACTTTAACTAGCCAATCAAATAGACATGTCCGCACTAAATGGTCCGTAACTTATGATTTAGAGGTCAGACTGACACGAATCCAATGCCCATGTTAAGCTAGCTCAATTTTCTATATTATGACAAAATTTGAGACAAAAATAGATATGCCAAAGCGTCTAAGTAATCCAGTCTATCCCAAACTACGTGATGTCATGCATTATTCTTCATTTATAAGCTTTCACTCAGTGAGTACCTACGATCAGTTTAGAATGATCATTTTAACTAGCCGATCAACTTGACATGTTTGCACTATATCGTCCATAACTTTTCATTTATAGCTCAGAATGACACGAATCCAATGTCTACATTAAGCTAGTTCAATTTTCTATATTTTTACAAATGAGACAAAACTAGATATGACAAAGCATCCAACTAATCCAATCTATCCCAAACTGCGTGATGCCATGCATTATGCTCCATTTATAAGTCCTTAATCAGTCAGCACCAATGATCAATTTTGAATGATCACTTTAACTGGGCGATCAACTTGACATATCCGTACTAAATCGTCTGTATCTTTTGATTTAGAGCTCAGAATGACACGAATTAAATGCCCTCGTTAAGCTAGCACAATTTTCTATATTGTGACAAAATTTGAGACAGAAATAGATACAACAAAGCGTCCAAGTTATCCAATCTATACAAAACTGTGTGATGCCATGCATTATGCTTAATTTATAAGCATTTACTTAATGAGCACCAATGATCAGTTAAGAATGATCACTTTAACTGGCCGATCAACTTGACTGGTCCACACCAGATCAAACGTGACTTTTGATTTATAGCTCAGAGTGCCACAAATCCAATGTCCACATTAAGCTAGTTCAATTTTCTATATTGGGACAAAATTTGAGACAAAACTATGTACAACAAACCGTCCAACTAATCCAATCTATCCCAAACAGCGTGATACCATACATTATGCTTCATTTAAAAGCCTTTACTCAATGAGCACCAATGATCAGTTTAGAATAATCATATTAACAGGCAAATCAACTTGACATGTCTGCACTATATCGTCCATAACTTAAAACATCCAAGTAATCCAATCTATCCCAAACTGCGTGAGGCCATGAATTATGCTTCATTTATAAGCGTGTACTCAATCAGCGCCAATGATCAGTTTAGAATGATCATTTTAACTAGCCGATCAACTTGACATGTCTACACTAAAATCGTCCTTAAGTTTTGATTTATAGCTCAGAATGATATGAATCCAATGGCCTAGTTAAGCTAACTCAATTTTATTGTGACAAAATTTGAGACAAAAATAGATACGACAAAGCGTACAAGTAATCCAATCCTTCCCAAACTGCGTAATGCCATGCACTATTTTTCATTTATCAGCTTTTACTCAATGAGCACAAATGATCAGTTTAGAATCATTTATCAGCTTTTACTCAATGAGCACCAATGATCAGTTTAGAATAATCATTTTAACTTGTCATGTCTGCACTAAATCCTCCATTTTTTTATTTATAGCTCTGAATGACAAGAATCCAATGCCCACATTAAGCTAGTTCAATTTTTTTTATTGTGACAAAATTTGAAACATAACTCTAGATACGACAAAGCGTCAAAATAATCTAATCTATGCCAATCTGCATGATGCCATCCTTTATGTCTCATTTATAAACCTTTACTTAATGAGCACCAAGGATCAGTTTAGAATGATCATTTTAACTCGCCGATTAACTTAAAATGTCCACACTAAATCGTCCGTAACTTTTATTTAGAGCTCAAAAACACACGAATCCAATGCCGACGTTAAGCTAGCTCAATTTTTTATAGTGTAATAAAATTTGAGACCCGAATAGATATGACAAAGCATCCAACTAATCCAATCCATCAAAAGCTGTGTGATGATATGCCTTATCCTTCATTTATAAGCGTTTACTCAATCAGCACCAATAATCAGTTTAGAATGATCACTTTCACTGGCCCATCAGCTTGACATGTCCGCACTAAATCATCCATAACTTTCGATATAGAGCTCAGAATTTCACGAATCCAATGCTTACGTTAAGCTAGCTCAATTTTCTATATGTGACAAAATTTGAGACATAAATAGATAGGACAAAGCGTCCAAGTAACCCAATCTATCCAAAATTGTTTGATTCCATGCATTATGCTTCATTTATAAGCCTTTACTTAATTAGCACCAATGATCGGTTTAGAATGATCATTTTAACTGGCCAATCCACTAGACATGTCCGCACTAAATCGTCCGTAACATGTGAGTTAGATCTCATAATGACACGAATCCAATGTCCACGTTAAGCTATCTCAATTTTCGATATTATGAACAAATTCTAAACAGAAATAGATACGAAAAGGCATACAAGTAATCCAGTCTATCCCAAATTACGTGATGCCATGCATTATTGTTCATTTATAAGGTCTTACTCAATGAGCACCAACGATCAGTTTAGAATGATCATTTTAACTAGCCGATCAACTTGACATGTCGGCACTATATCATCCATATTTTTTCATTTGTAGCTTAGAATGACACGAATCCAATGCCCACATTAAATTAGTTCAACTTTCTATATTGTGACAAAATTTGAGATAGAACTAGATACGACAAAGCATCCAAGTAATCCAATCTATCCCAACATGGGTGATGCCATGCATTATGCTTCATTTATAAGTCTTTACTCAATCAGCACCAATGATCACTTTTGAATGATCACTTTAACTAGCCGATCAACTTGACATTTTCGCACTAAATTGTCTGTAACTTTTGATTTAGAGCTCAGAATGACATGAATTAAATGCCATCGTTAACCTAGCTCAATTTTCTATATTGTGACAAACATAGAGACAGAAATAGATATGACAAAGCGTCCAAGTAATCCAATCCTTCCCAAACTGCGAGATGCCATGCATTATTTTCATTTATCAGCTTTTACTCAATGAGCACCAATGATCAGTTTAGAATGATCATTTTACACGCCGATCAACTTGTCATGTCTGCACTAGATCTTCCATTTTTTTATTTCTAGCTTTGAATGACACGAATTCAATGCCCACATTAAGCTAGTTCAATTTTCTATATTGTGACAAAATTTGAAACAGAACTAGATATGACAAAGCGTCAAAATAATCCAATCTATCCCAAACTGCTTGATGCCATCCTTTATGGCTCATATATAAGCCTTTACTTAATGAGCACCAAGGATCAATTTATAATGATCATTTTAACTCGCCGATAACCTTAAAATTTCTACACTAAATCGCCAGTAACTTTTTATTTAGAGCTCAGAAACACACAAATCCAATGCCCACGTTAAGCTAGCTCAATTTTCTATAGTGTAAAAAATTTGAGAGCAAAATTGATACGACACAGCGTCCAATTAATCCAATCTATCCCAAAATGCATGATACTATGCATTATGCTTAATTTATAAGCGTTTACTCATTCAGCACTAATGATCAGTTCAGAATGACCACTTTCATTGGCCCATCAACTTGACATGTCCGCACTAAATCATCCGTAACTTTTGATATAGAGCTTAGAATGATATGAAGGCCTACATTAAGCTAGTTCAATTTTCTATATTGTGACAAAATTGGATATAAAATTAAATACGACAAAGCGTCCAAGTAATCCAATCTATCCAAAACTACATGATTCCATGCATTATGCTTCATTTATAAGCCTTTACTCAATCAGCACCAATGATCAGTTTAGAATGATGACTTAAGCTGGCCGATCAATTTGACATGTATGCACTAAATCGTTCGTAACTTTTGATTTAGAGCTCAGAAACACATGAATTAAATGCCCATGTTAAGCAAACTCAATTTTTTATATTGTGACAGAAATAGATATGACAAAGCATGCAAGTAATCCAATCCATCCCAAACTGCGTGATGCCATGCATTATTTTCATTTATAAGCTTTTACTCAAATCAATGCCAATGATCAGTTTAGAATGACAATTTTAACTGGCCGATCAACTTGTCATGAGTTCACTAAATCGTCCATTACTTTTGATTTATAGCTCCAAATGACACGAATCTAATGTCCACATTAAGCTAGTTCAATTTTCTGTATTGTAGCAAAATTTAAAACAGAAATAGATACGACAAAGCATCATAGTAATCCAATCTATCCCAAACTGCGTGATTCCATTCTTTATGTCTCATTTATAAGCCTTTACTTAATGAGAACCAACGATCAGTTTAAAATAATCATTTTGACTGACCGATCAACTTGACATGTCTGCACTATATCGTCCATAATTTTTTATTTAGAGCTCAGAAACACATGAATCGAAAGCCCACACTAAGCTAGCTCAATTTCCTATATTGTAACAGAATTTGAGACATGAATGGATACGACAAAGCATCCAAGTAATCAAATCTATCCCAAACTGCGTGATGTCATGCATTATTTTTCATTTATAAGCTATTACTCAATGAGCATTTTAAATTGACCGATCAATTGGACATGTCCGCACTAAATTTTCTGCACTAAATCGTCCGTAACTTTTGATTTAGAGCTCAGAATGACACGAATCCAATGCTTACGTTAAGCTAGCTCAATTTTCTATATGTGACAAAGTTTTGAGACAGAATTAGATACGACAAATTGTCCAAGTAGTCCAATCCTTCCTTAACTCCGTGATGCCATGCTTTATACCTTATTTATAAGCCTTTACTTAATGAGCACCAATAATCAGTTTAAAATTATCATTTTAACTCGCCGATCAACTATGTCTGCACTAAATCATCTGTAACATTTTATTTAGAACTCAGAAAGACATGAATCCAATGCCCACGTTAAGCTAGCTCCATTTTCTATAGTCTAACAAAGTTTGAGACAAAAATAGATACCACAAAGCATCTAAGTAATCCAATCTATCCAAAACTGGTTGATGCTATGCATTATACTTCATTTTTAAGCGTTTACTCAATCAGCACCAATGATGAGTTTAGAATGATCACTTTCACTGGCCGATGAACTTGACATGTCCGTACTAAATCATCCTTAACTTTTGATTTAGAGCTCAGAATGACACGAATCCAATGCTTACGTTAAGCTAGTTCAATTTTCTGTATTGTGGCAAAATTTAAAACAGAAATAGATACGACAAAGCATCATAGTAATCCAATCTATCCCAAACTACGTGATTCCATTCTTTATGTCTCATTTATAATCCTTAACTTAATGAGAACCAACGATCAGTTTAAAATAATCATTTTGACTGGCCGATCAACTTGACATGTCTACGCTATATCGTCCATAATTTTTAATTTATAGCTCAGAAACACATGAATCGAAAGCCCACACTAAGCTAGCTCAATTTCCTATATTGTAACAGAATTTGAGACATGAATAGATACGACAAAGCGTCCAAAGAATCAAATCTATCCCAAACTGTGTTATGCCATGCATTATTTTTCATTTACAAGCTGTTACTCAATGAGCACCAATAATCAGCTTCAAATGATCATTTTAACTGACCGATCAACTTGACATGTCCGCACTAAATGTTATGCACTAAATCGTCCGTAACTTTTGATTTAGAGCTCAGAATGACACAAATCCAATGCTTACGTTAAGCTAACTCAATTTTCTATATGTGACAAAGTTTTAAGACAGAATTAGATACGACAAATCATCCAAGTAGTCCAATCCTTCCTCAACTCTGTGATGCCATGCATTATTTTTCATTTATAAAAGTTTACTTAATGAGCACCAATGATCAGTTTAGAATGATCATTTCAACTGGACGATGAACTTGTCATGTATGCACTAAATCGTCCATTACTTTTGATTTATAGCTCGGAATGACATGTATCCAATGCCTACATTAAGCTAGTTCAATTTATTATATTGTGACAAAATTTGAAACAGAACTAGATACGATAAAGCATTAAAGTAATCCAATCTATCCCAAACTTGGTGATGCCATGCTTTATGCCTCATTTATAAGCTTTTATTTAATGAGCACCAATAATCAGTTTAGAATTATCATTTTAACTCGCTGATCAACTATGTCCGCACTAAATCATCTGTAACTTTTTATTTAGAGCTCAGAAAGACATGAATCCAATGCCCACGTTAAGCTAGCTCAATTTTCTATAGTGTAACAAAATTTGAGACAAAAATAGATACCACAAAGCGTCCAAGTAATCCAATCTATCCAAAACTGCTTGATGCTATGCATTATACTTCATTTATAAGCGTTTACTCAATCAGCACCAATGATGAGTTTAGAATGATCACTTTCACTGGCCGATGAACTTGACATGTCCGCACAAAAGCATCCTTAACTTTTGATTTAGTGCTCAGAATGACACGAATCCAATGCTTACGTTAAGCTAGCTCAATTTTCTATATTGTGAAAAAATTTGAGATAGTAACAGATTTGACAAAGCGTTGAAGTGATCTAGTAAATCCCAAACTGTGTGATGCCACGTATTGTTCTTCATTTATAAGCTTTTTCTTAATGACCACCAACGATCAGTTTAGAATGATCATTTTAACTGGCCGGTCAACTTGACATTTCTGCACTAAATCGTCCATTTATAGCTCAGAATGACACGAATCGAATTCCCACATTAAGCTAGTTCAATTATCTATGTTGTGACAAAATTTGAAACAAAGCTAGATATGACAAATTGTCCAAGTAATCCAATCTATCTCAAACTGCTTGATGCCATGCTTTATGCCTCATTTATAAGCCTTTACTTAATGAGCACCAATGATCAGTATAGAACGAGCATTTTAACTCGCTGTTCAACTTGACATGTCCGCACTAAATCGTCCGTAAATTTTGATTTAGAGATAAAAAAAAACAGACGAATCCAAGTTAAGCTAGCTTAATTTTCTAAAGTGTAATAAAATTTGAGATAGAAAAAGATACGACAAAGCGTCCAAGTAATCCAGTGCATCACAAAGTGCAAGATGCCATGCAATATTCTTCATTTATAAGCTTTTACTCAATGAGCACCAACGATCAGTTTAGAATGATCATTTTAACTGGTCGATCAACTTAACATGTATGCCCTATATCGTCCATAAGTTTTGATTTATTGGTCAAAATGACACGAATCAATTGCCCACATTAAGCTAGTTCAGATTTCTATATTGTGACAAAATTTGAGACATAACTAGATACGACAAAGCGTACAAGTAATACAATCTATCCCAAACTGCGTGATTCCATGCATTATGCTTCATTTATAAGTCTTTACTCAATGAGCACCAATGAGCAGTTTAGAATGATCACTTTAACTGGCCGATGAACTTGACATGTCCGCACTAAATCATCTATAACTTTTTATTTAGAGCTCGGAATGACACGAAACCAATGCTTACGTTAAGCTAGCTAAATCTTCTATATTGTGACAAACTTTGAGACAAAAATATATACAACAAAGCATCCAAGTAATCCAGTCAATCCAAAACTCCGTGATGCCATGCATTATTCTTCATTTATAATCTTTTACTCAATGATCACCAACGATAAGTTTAGAATGATCATTTTAACTGGCCGATCAAACTAACATCTCTGCACTAAATCGTCAATAACTTTTGACTTATAGCTCAGAATGACACGAATCGAATGCCCACATTAAGCTAATTCAATTTTCTATGTTGTGATAAAATTTGAAACAAAACTAGATACAAAAAAGCGTCCAAGTAATCCAATCTATATATAAACTGTGTGATGCCATGCTTTATGCCTCATTTATTATCCTTTGCTTAATGAACACCAATGATCAGTTTAGAATGATCATTTTAACTCACTGATCAACTTGACATGTCCGCACTAAAACATCCATAACTTTTTTATTTTGGAGCTCAGAATGACACAAATTTAATGCCCACGTTAAGCTACTTCAATTTTCTATATTGTGACAAAATTTCAGACAGAACTAGATACGAAAAAGCATCCAAGTAATCCAATATATCCCAAACTGTGTGATGCCATGCATTATGCTTTATTTTAAGCCTTTACTCAATGAGCACCGTCGATCAGTTTAGAATAATCATATATACTGGCCGATCAACTTGACATGACCACACTAAATCGTCTGTAACTTTTGATTTAGAGCACAGAATGACACGAATCCAATGCCAATGATAAGCAAGCTCAATTTTCTATATTTTGACAAAATTTGAGACTGAAATAGATACGACAAAGCGTCCAAGTAATCCAATCTATCCCAAACAGTGTGATGCCATGCATTATGCTTCATTTATAAGTTTTTACTCAATCAGCACCAATGATCACTTTAACTGGCCGATCAACTTGACATGTCCGCACTAAATGATCCTTAACTTTTGATTTAGAGCTCAGAATGAGACAAATTCAATGCCCATGTTAAGCTAGCTCAATTTTCTATATTGTAACAAAATTCGAGACATAAATAGATACGACAAAGCATCCAAGTAATCCAATATATCAAAACTGTGTGATGCCATGCGTTATGCTTTATTTGTAAGCCTTTACTTAATGAGCACCAATGATCATTTTAGAATAATCACATTAACAGGCCAATCAACTTGACATGTGCGCACTAAATCGTCCATAACTTTTGATTTGGAGATCCGAATGACAAGAATCAATTGCCCACGTTAAGCTAGCTCAATTTTCTATAACGTGATAAAATTTGAGACAGAAATAGATACGACAAAGCATCCAAGTAATCGAATCCATCCTAAACAGCGTGATGTCATACATTATTTTTCGTTTATAAGCTTTTACTCAATGAGTACCAAGGATAAGTTTAGAATGATCATTTTAACGGGCCGGTCAACTTGAAATGTCTGCACTAAATCATCCGTAACTTTTGATTTGGAGCTCAGAATGACACAAATTCTATGCCCACGTTAAATTAGCTGAATTTTCTATACTGACAAAAAATTTGAGACCGAAATAGTTACGATAAAGAGTCCAAGAAATCCAATCTATCCAAAACAGTGTGATGCCATACATTATACTTCATTTCTAAGTCTTTACTTAATGAGAACGAATGATCAGTTTAGATTGATCACTTTAACTGGCCGATCATCTTGACATGTCAGCAATAAATCGTCCGTAGAGCACAAAATGCCACGAATCCAATGCCCACGTTAAGATAGCTCAATTTTCTATATTATGACAAAATTTGAGACAGAAATCGATACGACAAAGCATCCAAGTAATCCAATCCATCCCAAGCTGTGTGATGACATGCATTATTTTTCATTTATAAGCTTTTAGCCAATGAGCACCAATGATCTGTTTATAATGATCATTTTAACTAGCCGATCAACTTGTCATGTCTGCACTAAATCGTTCATAACTTTTGATTTAGAACTCAGAAAGACACAAATCCAATGCCCACATTAAGCTAGATTAATTTTCTATATTGTGAACAAATTGGAAACAGAACTAGATATGACAAAGCGTCCAAGTAATGCAATCTATCTCAAATTGTGTGATGCCATGCTTTATGCCTCATTTATTAGCCATTACTTAATGAGGACCAATGATCAGTTTAGAATGACAATTTTAACTCGCCGATCAACTTAACATATCCGCAATAAATCGTTTGTAACTTTGGATTTAGGGCTCAGAAACACACGAATCTAATGCCACGTTAAGCTAGCTGAATTTTCTATAGTGTAACAAAATTTAAGATAGAAATAGATATGACAAAAGCATCCAAGTAATCCAATCTATCCAAAACTGTGTGATGCCTTGCATTATGCTCCATTTATAAGCCTTCATTCAATGAGCAACAATGATCAGTTTAGAATGATCAGTTTAACTGGCTGATCAAGAATGATCAGTTTAACTGGCCGATCAACATGACATGTCTACACTATATCGTCCATAACTTTTTATTTAGAGCTCAGAATGACACGAATCCAATGCCTCACATTAAGCTATATCAATTTTCTATATTGTGATAAAATTTGAGATATAAATATATACGACAAATCGTCCAAGTAATCCAATCTAGCCCAGACTGTGTGATGCCATGCATTATGCTTCATTTATAAGCCTTTACTCATTGAGCAACAATGATCGGGTTAGAATGATCATTTTAACTAGCCAATCAACTTGTCATATCTGCTCTAAATCGTCCATCACTTTTGATTTATAGCTCAGAATGACACGAATCAATTTCCCACATTAAGCTAGTTTAATTTTCTATATTGTGACAAAATTTTAAACAGAATTAGATACGACAAAGCATCCAAATAATCCAATCTATCCCAAACTACGTGATGCCATGCTTTATGCCTCATTTATAAGTCTTTACTTAATTAGGACCAATGATCAGTTTAGAATGATCATTTTAACTCTCTAATAACCTTGACATGCCCGTACTAAATCATCTATAACTTTTGATTTAGAGCTCATAAACACACAACACCTAGTGCCCACGTTAACCTAGCTCAATTTTCTATAGTGTAACAAAATTTGAGACAGAAATAGATACGACAAAAGCGGCCAAGTAATCCAGTCTATCCAAAATTATGTGATGCCATGCACTATGCTCCATTTATAATCCTTTACTCAATGAGCACAAATGATCAGTTTAGAATGATCACTTTAACTGGTCGAACTACTTGACATGGCTGTACTAAATCGTCCATAACTTTTCTTCATTTCAAAGCGTTTACGTAACCAATTTCCCACATTAAGCTTGTTCAATTTTCTATATTATGACAAAATTTGAGACAAAACAAGATACGACAAAACGTCCAAGTAATCCAATTTATTCCAAACCTTGTGATGCCATGCATTATGATTCATTTATAAGCATTTACTCAATTACCACCAATGATCAGTTTAGAATGATCCCTTTAACTGTCCGATCAACTTGACATGTCCGCACTAAATCGTTCGTAACTTTTGATTTAGAGCTCAGAATGATACGAATCCAATGCCCACGTTAAGCTAGCTCAATTTTCTATATTGTGACAAAATTTGAATAATAAATAGATACGACAAATCGTTCAAGTAATCCAGTCCATCCGAAACGGCGTGATGCCATGCATTATTCTTCATTTAAAAGCGGTTACGTCAGCACCAATAATCAGTTTAGAATGATCATTATAACTAGCCGATCATATTGACATGTCTGTACTAAATCATTCATAAAGTTTGATTTGTAGCTCATAATGACACGAATCTGATACGCACATTAAGCTAGTTCAATTTTCTAT
>JAEVFF010000158.1:253635-270860 GCA_018901945.1 Pugionium dolabratum
ATGATAAGAATCCAATGCCCACGTTAAGCTAGCTCAATTTTCTATATTGTGACAAAATTTGAAAAATAAATAGATACGACAAATCGTTCAAGTAATCCAGTCCATCCCAAACGGCGTGATGCCATGCATTATTCTTCATTTAAAAGCGTTTACGTAAGCACAAATAATCAGTTTAGAATGATCATTATAACTAGGCGATCATATTGACATGTCTGCACTAAATCATCCATAAAGTTTGATTTGTAGCTCATAATGACACGAATCTGATACGCACATTAAGCTAGTTCAATTTTCTATATTGTGACAAAATTTGAGACTGAATTAGATACAAAAAAGCGTCCAAGCAATCCAATCTATCCCAAATTACGTGATGCCATGCATTATACTTCATTTATAAGCCTTTAATCAATGGGCACCAATGATTAGTTTAGAATAATCATATTAACTAGCCGATCAACTTGAAATGTCCACACTAATCGTCTGTAACTTTTAAAAGCCTTCACTCACATTAAGCTAGCCGTCTGTAACAAAATTTGAGATAGAAATGGATACGACAAAAGCGGTCAAGTAATCCAGTCTATCCAAAATTATGTGATGCCATGCACTATCCTCCATTTATAATCCTTTACTCAATGAGCACAAACGATCAGTTTAGAATGATCACTTTAACTAGCCGAACCACTTGACATGGCTGTACTAAATCGTCCATAACGTTTCTTCATTTAAAAGCGTTTACGTAATCAATTGCCCACATTAAGCTAGTTCAATTTTCTATATTGTGACAAAATTTGAGACAAAACTAGATACGACATAACGTCCAAGTAATCCAATTTATTCCAAACCTTGTGATGCCATGCATTATGCTTCATTTATAAGCCTTTACTCAATTACGACCATTGATCAGTTTAGAATGATCACTTTAACTGTCCGATCAACTTGACATGTCCGCACTAAATCGTTCGTAACTTTTGATTTAGAGCTCAGAATGATACGAATCCAATGCCCACGTTAAGCTAGCTCAATTTTCTATATTGTGACAAAATTTGAAAAATAAATAGATACGACAAATCATTCAAGTAATCCAGTCTATCCCAAACAGCGTGATGCCATGCATTATTCTTCATTTAAAAGCGTTTACGTAAGCACCAATAATCAGTTTAGAATGATCATTATAACTAGCCGTTCATATTGACATGTCTGCACTAAATCATCCATAAAGTTTGATTTGTAGCTCATAATGACACGAATCTGATACGCACATTAAGCTAGTTCAATTTTTTATATTGTGACAAAATTTGAGACTGAATTAGATACAAAAAAGCGTCCAAGCAATCCAATCTATCCCAAATTGCGTGATGCCATGCATTATACTTCATTTATAAGCCTTTAATCAATGAGCACCAATGATTAGTTTAGAATAATCATATCAACTAGCCGATCAACTTGAAATGTCCACACTAATCGTCTGTAACTTTTAATTTAGAGCTCAGAATGACACGAATCCAATGCCCATGTTAAGAGCGCCAAAATTTCTATATTTTGACAAAATTTGAGACAGAAATAGAGACGACAAAGCGTCCAAGTAATCCAATCTATCCAAACTATTTGATGCTATGCTATATGCTTCATTTATAAGCCTTTACTTAATGCGCAACAATGATATATCTAGAATGATCACTTTAACTGGCCACTACACTTGACATGTCCGCACTGAATCGTCCGTAACTTTGGATTTGCAGCTCAGAATGACACAAATCCAATTCCCAGGATAAGCTACCTTAATTTTCTATATTTAAAAAAGGTTGAGACAGAAATAGATACGACAAAGCGTGCAAGTAATCCAATTTATCCAAGATTGTGTGATGTCATACGTTATTCTCCATTTATAAGCCTTCACTTAATGAGGACCAATGATCAGTTTAGAATGACAATTTTAACTCGCCGATCAACTTAACATATCCGCAATAAATCGTCTTTAACTTTGGATTTAGGGCTCAGAAACACACGAATCTAATGCCACGTTAAGCTAGCTGAATTTTCTATAGTATAACAAAATTTGAGATAGAAATAGATATGACAAAAGCATCCAAGTAATCCAATCTATCCAAAACTGTGTGATGCCATGCATTATGCTCCATTTATAAGCCTTCACTCAATGAGCAACAATGATCAGTTTAGAATGATCAGTTTAACTGGCCGATCAACTTGACATGTCTACACTATATCGTCCATAAATTTTTATTTAGAGCTCAGAATGACACGAATCCAACGCCTAAAATTAAGCTATATCAATTTTCTATATTGTGATAAAATTTGAGATATAAATACATACGACAAATCGTCCAAGTAATCCAATCTAGCCCAAACTGTGTGATGCCATGCATTATGCTTCATTTATAAGCCTTTACTCAATGAGCAACAATGATCAGGTTAGAATGATCATTTTAACTAGCCAATCAACTTGTCATGTCTGCACTAAATCGTCCATAACTTTTGATTTATAGCTCAGAATGACACGAATCCATTGCCACATTAAGCTAGTTTAATTTTCTATATTGTGACAAAATTTGAAATAGAATTAGATACGACAAAGCATCCAAGTAATCCAATCTATCCCAAACTACGTGATGCCATGCTTTATGCCTCATTTATAAGTCTTTACTTAATAAGCACCAATGATCAGTTTAGAATGATCATTTTAACTCCCCGATCAACTTGACATGCCCGTACTAAATCATCTATAACTTTTGATTTAGAGCTCATAAACACAATACACCCAGTGCCTGCGTTAACCTAGCTCAGTTTTCTATAGTCCAACAAAATTTGAGACAGAAATAGATACGACAAAAGCGGCCAAGTAATCCAATCTATCCAAAATTATGTGATGCCATGCACTATGCTCCATTTATAATCCTTTGCTCAATGAGCACAAACGATCAGTTTAGAATGATCACTTTAACTGGCCGAACCACTTGACATGGCTGTACAAAATCGTCCATAACGTTTCTTCATTTATAAGCGTTTACATAATCAATTGCCCACATTAAGCTAGTTCAATTTTCTTAGTTGTGACAAAATTTGTGACAAAACTAGATACATCCAATTTATTCCAAACCTTGTGATGCCATGCATTATGCTTCATTTATAAGCCTTCACTCAATTACCACCAATGATCAGTTTAGAATGATCAGTTTAACTGTCCGATCAACTTGACATGTCTGCACTAAATCGTTCGTAACTTTTGATTTAGAGCTCAGAATGATACGAATCCAATGCCCACGTTAAGCTAGCTCAATTTTCTATATTGTGACAAAATTTGAAAAATAAATAGATACGACAAATCGTTCAAGTAATCCCGTCCATCCCAAACGGCGTGATGCCATGCATTATTCTTCATTTAAAAGCGTTTACGTAAGCACCAATAATCAGTTTAGAATGATCATTATAACTAGCCGATCATATTGACATGTCTGCACTAAATCATCTATAAAGTTTGATTTGTAGCTCATAATGACACGAATCTGATACGCACATTAAGCTAGTTCAATTTTCTATATTATGACAAAATTTGAGACTGAATTAGATACAAAAAGCGTCCAAGCAATCCAATCTATCTCAAATTGCGTGATGCCATGCATTATACTTCATTTATAAGCCTTTAATCAATGAGCACCAATTGTTAGTTTATGAATAATCATATTAACTAGCCGATCAACTTGAAATGTCCACACTAATCGTCTGTAACTTTTAATTTAGAGCTCAGAATGAAACGAATCCAATGCCCATGTTAAGAGCGCCAAATTTTCTATATTTTGACAAAATTTGAGACAGAAATAGAGACGACGAAGCGTCCAAGTAATCCAATCTATCCAAACTATTTGATGCCATGCTATATGCTTCATTTATAAGCCTTTACTTAATGCGCAACAATGATCTATCTAGAATGATCACTTTAACTGGCCACTACACTTGACATGTCCACACTGAATCGTACTTAACTTTGGATTTGCAGCTCAGAATGACAAAAATCCAATTCCCACGATAAGCTACCTCAATTTTCTATATTTTAAAAAGGTTGAGACAGAAATAGATACGACAAAGCGTGCAAGTAACCCAATTTATCCAAGATTGTGTGATGTCATACGTTATTCTTCATTTATAAGCCTTCACTCAATGAGCAACAATGATCAGTTTAGAATGATAAGTTTAACTGGCCGATCAACTTAACATATCCGCAATAAATCGTCTCTAACTTTGGATTTAGGGCTCAGAAACACACGAATCTAATGCCACGTTAAGCTAGCTGAATTTTCTATAGTGTAACAAAATTTGAGATAGAAATAGATATGACAAAAGCATCCAAGTAATCCAATCTATCCAAAACTATGTGATGCCATGCATTATGCTCCATTTATAAGCCTTCACTCAATGAGCAACAATGATCAGTTTAGAATGATCAGTTTAACTGGCCGATCAACTTGACATGTCTACACTATATCGTCCATAAATTTTTATTTAGAGCTCAGAATGACACGAATCCAATGCCTCACATTAAGCTATATCAATATTCTATATTGTGATAAAATTTGAGATATAAATATATACGACAAATCGTCCAAGTAATCCAATCTAGCCCAAACTGTGCAATGCCATGCATTATGCTTCATTTATAAGCCTTTACTCAATGAGCAACAATGATTAGGTTAGAATGATCATTTTAACTAACCATCAACTTGTCATGTCTGCACAAAATCGTCCATAACTTTTGATTTATAGCTCAGAATGACACGAATCCATTGCCCACATTAAACGAGCTTAATTTTCTATATTCTGACAAAATTTGAAACAGAATTAGATACGACAAAGCATCCAAGTAATCCAATCTATCCCAAACTACGTGATGCCATGCTTTATGCCTCATTTATAAGTCTTTACTTAATGAGCACCAATGATCAGTTTAGAATGATCATTTTAACTCCCCAATCAACTTGACATGCCCGTACTACATCATCTATAACTTTTGATTTAGAGCTCATAAACACACAACACCCAGTGCCCACGTTAACCTACCTCAATTTTCTATAGTGTAAATAAATTAGAGACAGAAATAGATACGACAAAAGCGGCCAAGTAATCCAGTCTATCCAAAATTATGTGATGCCATGCACTATGCTCCATTTATAATCCTTTACTCAATGAGCACAAACGCTCAGTTTAGAATGATCACTTTAACTGGCTGAACCACTTGACATGGCTGTACTAAATCGACCATAATGTTTCTTCATTTAAAAGCGTTTACGTAATCAATTGCCCACATTAAGCTAGTTCAATTTTCTATGTTGTGACAAAATTTTGAGACAAAACTAGATACGACAAAACGTCCAAGTAATCCAATTTATTCCAAACCTTGTGATGCCGTGCATTATGCTTCATTTATAAGCCTTTATTCAATTACGACCAATGATCAGTTTAAAATGATCACTTTATCTGTCCGATCAACTTGACATGTCCGCCCTAAATCGTTTGTAACTTTTGATTTAGAGCTCAGAATGATACAAATCCAATGCCCAAGTTAAGCTAGCTCAATTTTCTATATTGTGACAAAATTTGAAAAATAAATAGATACGACAAATCGTTCAAGTAATCCAGTCTATCCCAAACAGCGTGATGCCATGCATTATTCTTCATTTAAACGCGTTTACGTAAGCACCAATAATCAGTTTAGAATGATCATTATAACTAGCCGATCATATTTACATGTCTGCACTAAATCATCCATAAAGTTTTGATTTGTAGCTCATAATGACACGAATCTGATACGCACATTAAGCTAGTTCAATTTTCTATATTGTGACAAAATTTGAGACTGAATTAGATACAAAAAAGCGTCCAAGCAATCCAATCTATCCCAAATTGCGTGATGCCACGCATTATACTTCATTTATAACCCTTTAATCAATGAGCACCAATGATTAGTTTAGAATAATCATATTAACTAGCCGATCAACTTAAAATGTCCACACTAATCGTCTGTAACTTTTAATTTAGAGCTCAGAATGACACGAATCCAATGCCCATGTTTAGAGCGCCAAATTTTCTATATTTTGACAAAATTTGAGACAGAAATAGAGACGACAAGCGTCCAAGTAATCCAATCTATCCAAACTATTTGATGCCATGCTATATGCTTCATTTATAAGCCTTTACTTAATGCGCAACAATGATCTATCTAGAATGATCACTTTAACTGGCCACTACACTTGACATGTTCGCACTGAATCGTCCGTAACTTTGGATTTGCAGCTCAGAATGACACAAATCCAATTCCCAGGATAAGCTACCTTAATTTTCTATATTTAAAAAAGATGAGACAGAAATAGATACGACAAAGCGTGCAAGTAATCCAATTTATCCAAGATTGTGTGATGTCATACGTTATTCTTCATTTATAAGCCTTCACTTAATGAGGACCAATGATCAGTTTAGAATGACAATTTTAACTCGCCGATCAACTTAACATATCCGCAATAAATCGTCTGTAACTTTGGATTTAGGGCTCAGAAACACACGAATCTAATGCCACGTTAAGCTAGCTGAATTTTCTATAGTGTAACAAAATTTGAGATAGAAATAGATATGACAAAAGCATCCAAGTAATCCAATCTATCCAAAACTGTGTGATGCCATGCATTATGCTCCATTTATAAGCCTTCACTCAATGAGCAACAATGATCAGTTTAGAATAATCAGTTTAACTGGCCGATCAACTTGACATGTCTACACTATATCGTCCATAACTTTTTATTTAGAGCTCTGAATGATACGAATCCAATGCCCACGTTAAGGTAGCTCAATTTTCAATATTGTGACAAAATTTGAAAAATAAATAGATACAACAAATCGTTCAAGTAATCCAGTCCATCCCAAACGGCGTGATGCCATGCATTATTCTTCATTTAAAAGCATTTACGTAAGCACCAATAATCAGTTTAGAATGATCATTATAGCTAGCCGATCATATTGACATGTGTGCATTAAATCATCCATAAAGTTTGATTTGTAGCTCATAATGACACGAATCTGATACGCACATTAAGCTAGTTCAATTTTCTATATTGTGACAAAATTTGAGACTGAATTAGATACAAAAAAGCGTCCAAGCAATCCAATCTATCCCAAATTGCGTGATGCCATGCATTATACTTCATTTATAAGCCTTTGATCAATGAGCACCAATGATTAGTTTAGAATAATCGTATTAAGTAGCCGATCAACTTGAAATGTCCACACTAATCGTCTGTAACTTTTTATTTAGAGCTCAGAATGACACGAATTCAATGCCCATGTTAAGAGCGCCAAATTTTCTATATTTTGACAAAATTTGAGATAGAAATAGAGACGACAAAGCGTCCAAGTAATCCAATCTATCCACACTATTTGATGCCATGCTATATGCTTCATTTATAAGCCTTTATTTAATGCGCAACAATGATCTATCTAGAATGATCACTTTAACTGGCCACTACACTTCCCATGTCCGCACTGAATCGTCCGTAACTTTGGATTTGCAGCTCAGAATGACAAAATCCAACTCCCACGATAAGCTTCCTCAATTTTCTATATTTAAAAAAGGTTCAGACAGAAATAGATACGACAAAGGGTGCAAGTAATCCAATTTATCCAAGATTGTGTGATGTCATACGTTATTCTTCATTTATAAGCCTTCACTCAATGAGCAACAATGATCAGTTTAGAATGATAAGTTTAACTGGCCGATCAACTTAACATATCCGTAATAAATCGTCTGTAACTTTGGATTTAGGGCTCAGAAACACACGAATCTAATGCCACGTTAAGCTAGCTGAATTTTCTATAGTGTAACAAAATTTGTGATAGAAATAGATATGACAAAAGCATCCAAGTAATCCAATCTATCCAAAACTATGTGATGCCATGCATTATGCTCCATTTATAAGCCTTCACTAAATGAGCAACAATGATCAGTTTAGAATGATCAGTTTAACTGGCCGATCAAGTTGACATGTCTACACCATATCGTCCATAACTTTTTATTTAGAGCTCGGAATGACACGAATCCAATGCCTCACATTAAGCTATATCAATATTCTATATTGTGATAAAATTTGAGATATAAATATATACGACAAATCGTCCAAGTAATCCAATCTAGCCCAAACTGTGTGATGCCATGCATTATGCTTCATTTATAAGCCTTTACTCAATGAGCACCAATGATGAGTTTAGAATGATCATTTTAACTCGCCGATCAACTTAACATGTCCGAACTAAATCGTCCGTAACTTTTGATTTAAAACTCCGAAACACACGAATCCAATGCCCACGATAAGCTAGCTCAATTTTCTATAGCGTAACGAAATTTAAGACAGAAATAGATGCGACAAAAGCGTGCAAGTAATCCAATCTATCCAAAAATGGGTGATGCCATGCATTATGCTCCATTTATAAGCCTTTAGTCAATGAGCACCAATGATCAGTTTAGAATGATCACTTTAACTAGCCGATACACTTGACATGTCCGCACTAAATCATGCGTAACTTTTGATTTAGACCTCAGAATGACACGAATCCAATGCCCACTTTAAGCTAACTCAATTTTCTATGTTCTGACAAAATTTGATATAGAAATAAATACGACAAAACGTCCAAGTAATCCAATCCATCGCAAACGGTGTGATGCCATGCATCGTGCTTCATTTATAAGCCTTTACTCAATGAGCACAAATTATCAGTTTAGTATGATCATTTTAACTAGCCGATCAACTTGGAATGTCTGCACAAAATCGTCCATAACTTTTGATTTATAGATCAGAATGACACGAATCTACTGCACACATTAATCTTGTTTAATTTTGTATATTATGACAAAACTTCGAATAGAACTAGATACGACAAAACGTCCAATTAATCCAATCTATCAAAAACTGCGTGATGCCATGCTTTATGCCTCATTTATAAGCCTTTACTTAATGAGCACCAATGATCAGCTTAGAATGATCATTTTAACTCGCCGATCAACTTGACATTTCTGCACTATATCGTCTGTAACTTTTGATTTAGAGCTCGGAAACACACGACTCCAATGCCCACGTTAAGGTAGCTCAATTTTCTATAGTGTAACAAAATTTGAGGCAGAGATAGATACGACAAAACCGTGCAAGTAATCTAATCTATCCAAAACTGTGCGATGCCATGCATTATGCTCCATTTATAAGCCTTTACTCAATGAGCACCAATGTTCAGTTTAGAATGATCACTTTAACTGGCCAATCAACTTGACAAGTCCACACTAAATCGTATGTAACTTTTGATTTATAGCCCATAATGACACGAATCCAATGCCCACTTTATGCTAGCTCAATTTTTTATATTGTGCCAATATTTGAGATAGAAATAGATACGACAAGCGTTCAAGTAATCCATTCCATCCCAAACTGTGTGAAGCCGTGCATTATTCTTCATTTATAAGCTTTTACTCAATGAGCAACAACGATCAGTTTAGAATGATCATTTTAACAGGCTGAACACCTTGACATGTTTGCACTATATCGTCCATAACACTTGATTTAGAGCTTAGAATGACAACGATCAATTGCCCACGTTAAGCTAGCTCAATTTTCTATAATGTAACAAAATTGGAGACAGAAATAGATAGGACAAAAGCGTGCAAGTTTTCCAATCTATACAAAATTGTGCGATGCCATGCATTATGCTCCATTTATAAGCACCAATGTTCGATTTAGAATGATCACTTTATCTGGCCACTCAACCTGACATGTACGCACTAAATCATCTGTAACTTTTGATTTAGAGCTCAGAATGACACAAATCCAATGCCCACGTTAAGCTAGCTCGATTTTCTATATTGTGACAAAATTTCAAAAGTAAATAGATAATATAAAGCATTCAAGTAATCGATTCCATCCCAAACTACGTGATGCCATGCATTATTCTTCATTTATAAGCGTTTACGCAATGATCACCAATAGGCAGTTTAGAGTGATCATTTTAACCAGCCGATCCATTTGATATGTCCACACTAAATCGTCCATTAATTTTGATTTGTAACTCCAAATGACATGAATCATATACCCACATTAAGCTTGTTCAATTCTGTATATTGTGACAAAATTTAATACGGAACTAGATACGAAAAAGCGTCCAAGTAATCCATTCTAACCCAAATTGCTTGATGCCATGCATTATGCTTCATTTATAAGCCTTCACTCAATGAGCACCAATGATCAGTTTAGAGTAATCATATTAACCTGCCGATCAAATTGACATGTCCACACTAAATTGTCCGTAACTTTTAATTTAGAGCTCAGAATGATACGAATCCAATTCCAACATTAAACAAGCCCAATTTTCTATATTGTGACAAAATTTGAGAGAGAAATAGAGACGACCAAGCGTACAAGTAATTCAATCTATCCAAACTACTTGATGCCATCCTTTATGCTTCATTTATAAGCCTTTACTTAATGAGTAACAATGATCTGTTTAGAATGATCACTTTAACTGGCCACTCAACTTGATATGTTCTCACTAAATCATCCGTAACTTTTGATTTGGAGCTCAGAATGACAAAAATCCAATGCCCTCGTTAAGCAAGCTCAATTTTCTATATTGTGAGAAAAGTTGAGATAGAAATTGATATGACAAAGCGTCCAAGTAATCCAATCTATCCAAAACTGTGTGATGCCATGCATTATGCTCCATTTATAAGCCTTTACTCAATGAGCACCAATGATCAGTTTAGAATGGTCACTTTAACTCACCGATCAACTTGTCATGTCTGACTAAATCATCCGTAATTTTTGATTTGGAGCTCGGAATGACACAAATCCAATGTCCACGTTAAGCTAGCTCAATTTTCTATATTGTAACAAAACTTGAGAAAGAAAGAGATATGACAAAGCGTCCAAGTAATCCAATCTAGCCAAAACTATATGATGCCATGCATTATGCTTCATTTATAAGCCTTTACTCAATGAGCATCAACGATCAGTTTACGATGATCATTTTAACTGGCCGATGACCTGACATGTATGCAATCTATCGTCCATAACCTTTGATTTATAGCTCAGAATGACAACAATCAATTGCCCACATTAAACTAGTTCAATTTTCTATATTGTGATAAAATTTGAGACAGAACTAGATACGACAAAACGTCCAAGTAATCCAGTCTATCCCAAACTCCGTGATGCCATGCATTATGCTATATTTATAAGCCTTTACTCAATGAGCACCAATGTTCAGTTTAGAATGATCATTTTAACTAACCGATCAATTTGATATGTCTACACTAAATCGTACATAAATTTTGATTTGTAGCTTAGAAAGACACGAATCCGACGCCCACATTAAGCTACTTCAATTTTCTATATTGTGACAAAATTTGAGACAAAACTATATCCAAAAAAGCGTCCAAGTAATCCAATTTATCTGAAATTGTGTGATGCCATGCATTATGCTTCATTTATAAGCATTCACTCAATGAGCACCAATGATTAGTTTAACATAAGCATATTAAAATGCCGATTAACTTGATGTGTCCACACTAAATCGTTTGTAACTTTTAATTTAGAGCTCCGAATGACACGAATCCAATGCCCTCGTTAAGAAAGCCCAAATTTCTATATTTTGACAAAATTTGAGACAAAAAAAGACAACAAAGCGTCCAAGTAATCCAATCTATCAAAACTACTTAATGCCATGCATTATGCTTCATTTATAAGCCTTTACTTAATGAGCAACAATGATCTGTTTAGAATGATCACTTTAACTGGCCACTCAACTTGACATGTCTACACTAAATCATCCATAACTTTTGATTTGGAGCTGAGAATGACACAAATCCAATGTCCACTTTAAGCTAGCTCAATTTTCTATATTGTGACAAAATTTGAGATAGAAATAGATACGACAAGCGTCCAAGTAATCCATTCCATCCCAAACTGTGTGATGCCATGCATTATTCTTCATTTATTAGCTTTTACTCAATGAGCAACAACGATCAGTTTAGAATGATCATTTTAACTGGCCGAACACCTTTACATGTTTGCACTATGTCGTCCATAACATTTGATTTATAGCTTAGAATGATAACAATCAATTGCCCACGTCCATAATATTGTGACAAAATTAGAGGCCGAACTTGATACGACAAAGCGTCCAAGTAATCCAATCTATCCCAAACTGCGTGATACCATGCATTATGTTTCATTTATAAGCCTTTACTCAATGAGCACCAATGATCAGTTTAGAATGATCACTTTAATTGGCCGAACAACTTGACATGTCTGCACTAAATCCCCCGTAAATTTTGATTTAAAGCTCAGAATGACACGAATCCAATGACCACGTTAAGCTAGCTCAATTTTCTATATTGTGACAGAATTTGAGAGAAATAGAGACGACCAAGCGTACAAGTAATTCAATCTATCCAAAATACTTAATGACATCCTTTATGCTTCATTTATAATCCTTTACTTAATGAGCAACAATGATCTATTTAGATTGATCACTTTAACTGGCCACTCAACTTGACATGTTCTCACTAAATCGTCCGTAATTTTTGATTTGGAGCTCAGAATGACACAAATCCAATGCCCACGTTAAGCAAGCTGAATTTTCTATACTGTTTCAAAGCTTGCTACAGAAATAGATACGAAAAAGCGTCCAAGTAATCCAATATATCCAAAATTGCGGGATGTCATGCGCTATGCTTCATTTATAAGCCTTTACTTAATGAGCATCAAAGATATGTTAGGAATTATCACTTTAAGTGGCCACTCAACTTGACATGTCTGTACTAAATTAACCGTAACTTTTGATTTGGAGCTTAAAATGACACAAATCCAATGCCCACGTTAAGCTAGCTCAAATTCTACCACGTTAAGCTAGCTCAAATTCTATATTGTAACAAAATTTGAGACAGAAATAGATATGACAATGCGTCCAAGTAATCCAATCCATCCCAAACTGTGTGATGCCATGGATTATTTTTCATTTAGAAGCCTTTACTCAAATAGCACCAATGATCTGTTTAGAATAATCACTTTAACTAGCCGATCAACTTGATATCTCTGCACTATATCGTCCATTACTTTTGATTTAAAGCTCAGAATGACACGAACCCAATGCCCACTTTAAGCTACCTCAATTTTCTATATTGTGAGAACATTTGAGATAGACATAGATATGACAAAGCGTCCAAGTAATCCAATCTATCCAAAACTGTGTGATGCCATGCATTATGCTCCATTTATAAGCCTTTACTCAATGAGCACCAATGATCACTTTAGAATGATCACTTTAACTGGCCGATCAACTTGTCATGTCTGACTAAATCGTCCGTAATTTTTTATTTGGAGCTCGGAATGACATAAATTCAATGCCCACGTTAAGCTAGCTCAATTTTCTATATTGTAACTAAACTTGAGATAGAAAGAGATATGACAAAGCGTCCAAGTAATCCAATCTATCCAAAACTGTGTGATGCCATTCATTATGCTTCATTTATAAGCCTTTACTCAATGAGCACCAACGATCAGTTTACAATGATCATTTTAACTGGCCGATTACCTTGACATGTCTGCAATATATCGTCCATAACCTTTGTTTTATAGCTCAGGATGACAACAATCAATTGCCCACATTAAACTAGTTCAATTTTCTATATTGTGACGAAATTTGAGACAGAACTAGATACGACAAACGTCCAAGTAATCCAGTCTATGCCAAACTACGTGATGCCATGCCTTATGCTTCATATATAAGCCTTTACTCAATGAGCACCAATGATCAGTTTAGAATGATCACTTTAACTGGCCGATCAACTTGACATGTCCTCACTAAATCGTCCGTAACTTTTGATTTAGAGCTCTGAATGACATGAATTCGAAGCACACGTTAAGCTAGCTCAATTTTCTATATTTTAGCAAAATTTGAAAAATAAATAGATACGGCAAAGTGTTCAAGTAATCCAGTCCATCCCAAACTGCGTTATGCCATCCATTATTCTTCATTTATAAGCATTTACTCAATGAGAACCAATAATCAGTTCAGAATTATCATTTTAACTAGCCGATCAATTTGATATGTCTACACTATATCGTCCATAAATTTTGATTTGTAGCTCAAGATGACACGAATCCAACGCTCACATTAAGCTACTTCAATTTTCTATATTGTGACAAAATTTGAGACAAAACTAGATCCAAAAAGCGTCCAAGTCATCCAATTTATCCCAAATTGTGTTATGCCATGCATTATGCTTCATTTATAAGCCTTTACTCAATGAGCACCAATGATCGGTTTAACATAAGCATATTAACATACTGAGTAACTTGATGTATCCACAATAAATCTTCTATAACTTTTAATTTAGAGCTCCGAATGACACGAATCCAATGCCCTCGTTAAGCAAGCCCGAATTTCTATATTTTGACAATATTCGAGACAGAAAGAAAGATGACAAAGCATCCAAGCAATCCAATCTATCAAAACTACTTAATGCCATGCATTATGCTTCTTTTATGAGCCTTTACTTAATGAGCAACAATGATCTGTTTAGAGTGATCACTTTAACTGGCCACTCAACTTGACATGTCTACACTAAATCGTCCGTAAGTTTTGATTTGGAGCTCAGAATGACACAAATCCAATGCACACGTTAAGCTTGCTCAGTTTTCTATATTGAAACAAAACTTGATACAAAAATAGATACGACAAAGCGTCCAAGTAATCTATCTATCCAAAACTGTGTGATGTCATGCATTATACTTCATTTATAAGCCTTTACTTAATGAGCACGAATGATCAATTTAGAATGTTCACTTTAACTGGCCGATCATCTTGACATGTCTGCACTAAATCATTCGTAACTTTTGATTTAGAGCTCAGAATGACACGAATCCAAAGCCCACATTAAGCTAGCTCAAGTTTCTTTATTGTGACAAAATTTGAGACAGAACTACATCCGACAAAGCATCCAACTAATCCAATCTATCCTAAACTGCGTGATGCCATGCATTATGCTTCATTTAAAAGCTTTTATTCAATGAGCACCAATGATCTATTTAGAATAAATATATTAACTGGTCGATCAATCTGACCTCGATTGTCAAATTTATCTCCCAATTAATATGATTCTTCAAAATTGATCATTGGTGCTCATTGAGTAAAACTTTATTAATGAAGCATAATGCATGGCATCAAACAGTTTTCGATAGATTGGATTACTTGGACGCTTTGTGGTCTCTATTTCTGCCTCAAATTTGTCAAAACATAGAAAATTGAACTAGCTTAACATGGGCATTGGATTTGTGTCATTATGAGCTCTAAATTAAAAGTTACGAACGATTTATTGCAAACATATCAAGTTAAGTGGCCAGTTAAAGTGATCATTCTATACAGATCATTGGTGCTAATTAAGTAAAAGCTTATAAATGAAGCATAAAGCATGGCCTCAAACAGTTTGGATAGATTGGATTACTTGTACTCTTTGTCGTGTTTATTTCTGTCTCAAATTTTCTCAAAATATAGAAAATTTAGTGCGGACATGTCAAGTTGATCGGCCAGTTAAAGTCAGCATTCAGTTTTTGATAGCTTGGAATACTTGGACGATTTGTCATATCATTTATGTCTCGAATTTTGTTACAATATAGAAAATTGAGCTAGCTTAACGTGGGCATTGGATTCGTGTCATTCAGAGCTCTAAATCAAAAGTTACATACGATTTAGTGCAGACATGTCAAGTTGATAGGGGAGCTAAAATGATCACAGTTAAAGTGCTTATTCTAAACTGATCATTGGTGCTCATTAAGTAAATGCTTATAAATGAAGCATAAAGCATGGCATTATGCAGTTTGGATAGATTGGATTACTTAGACGTTATGCCGTATTTAGTTTTGACTCAAATTTTATCACAATATTGAAAATTGAAATAGCTTAATATGAGCATTGGATTCGTATAATTCTTAGCAATAAATCAAAAGTTATGGACGATTTAGTGCATACATGACAAGTTCATCGGATAGTTAAAATGATCATTCTATACTGATCATTGGTTCTCATTGAGTATAAGCTTATAAATGAAAAATAATGCATGGCATCACGCACTTTAGGATTGATTGGATTACTTGGGCGCTTTGTCATATCTATTTTTATCTTAAATTTTGCCACAATATAGAAATTGAGCTAGTTTAATGTGGGCATTGAATTCGTGTCATTTCTAGCTCTAAATCAAATGTTACGGGAGATTTAGTTCAGACATGTCAATTTGGTCGGCAAGTTAAAGTGATCTTTCAAAACTTATCAATTGTGCTCTTTGAGTAAAGCATTATAAATGAAGTATATTGCATGGCATCACACAGTTTTGGATAGATTGGATTACTTGGACGCTTTGTCATATCTAGTTTTGTCTCAAATTTTATCACAATATAGAAAATTGAGCTACCTTAATGTGCGCATTGGATACGTGTCATTCAGAGCTCTAAATAAAAAGTTAGGGACAATTTAGTATGGAAATTTCAAGTTGATCGGCTAGTTAAAGTGATCATTTTAAACTGATCATTTTAAACTGATCATTGGTGCTCATTAAGTAAATGCTTATAATTGAATCATAATGCATGGAATCAAGCAGTTTGGATAGATTGGATAATTTGGATGCACTGTTGTCTCTATTTCTGTCGCAAATTTCGTCAAATTATAGATAATTGAGCTAGCTTAACATGGGCAATATATTCGTGTCATTGTGAGCTCTAAATCAAAAGTTATGGACGATTTAGTGCGGATGTGTCAAGTTGATTGGCCAGTTAAAGTCATCATTATAAACTTCTCATTGGTGGTAATTGAGTAAAGGCTTATAGATGAAGCATAATGCATGACATCACATACTTTTCGATAGATTGGATTACTTGGACGCTTTGTCGTGGCATTTCTATCTCAAATTTTGATAAATATAGAAAATTGAGCTAGCTTAACGTGCGCAATGGATTTGTGTCTTCTGAGCTCTAAATCAAAAGATACGGACGATTTAGTGCGGAGATATCAAGTTGATCGGCCAGTTAAAGTGATTATTCTAAACTGATCATTGGTGCTCAATATATAAACGCTAATAAATGAACCATAAAGCAAGGCATTGTTCAGATTGGATTACTTGGATGCTTAGTCAT
>JAEVFF010000158.1:271136-313289 GCA_018901945.1 Pugionium dolabratum
ACTTGGGCGCTTTTTCGTATCTATTTCTGTCTTAAATTTTGTCACAATATTGAAATTGAGCTAAATTAATGTGGACAATGCATTCGTGTCATTCCAAGCTCTAAATCAAATGTTATGGACGATTTAGGTAAGACATGTCAAGTTGATCGGCTAGTTAAAGTCATCATTCTAAACTGATCACTGGTGCTCATAGAGTAAAGACTTATAAATGAAGCATAATGCATGGCATCACACTTGTTTTGGATAGATTGAATTACTTGGACGCTTTGTCATATCTATTTCTATCTCAAATTTTGTTACAATATAGAAAATTGAGCAAGCTTAACGTGGGCATTTGATTTGTGTGTTTTTGAGCTCTAAATCAAAAGTTACAGATGATTTAGTGCGTACATGTCAAGTTGATCAGCCTTTTAAAGTGATCATTGGTGCTCATTAAGTAAAGGCTTATAAATGAAGCATAAAGTATGGCATCACGCAGTTTGGGATAGATTGGATTACTTGGAAGCGTTGTCGTCTCTATTTCTCTCTCGAATTATTTCAAAGTATAGAGAATTGAGCTAGATTAACGTGGACATTGATTTCGTGTCATTCTGAACTATAAATCAAAAGTTTATAGGCAGTTAAAGTGATCATTCTAAACTGATCATTGGTGCTCATTAAGTAAATGCTTATAAATGAAGCCTAAAGAATGGTGTCACACAGTTTGGGATGGATTGGATTACTTGAACGCTTTGTCATCTCTACTTCTGTCTCCAATTTTGTCAAAATATAGAAAATTTATCTACCTTAACGTGGGCATTGGATTTGTGTCTTTATGAGCTCAAAATCAAGAGTTACGGACAATTTAATGCGGACATGTCAACTTGATCGGCTAGTTAATATGATTATTCAAACCTGATCATTGGCGCTCATTGATTAAAGGCTTATAAATGATGCTTAATGCATGGCATCACATATTTTTTGATAGATTGGATTACTTGGATGCTTTGTCGTACCTATTTCAGTCTAAAATTTTGTAAAAATATAGAAAATTTAGCTAGCCTAACGTTGGCATTGGATTCGTGTCATTATGAGCTTTCAATCAAAAGTTACGGACGATTTAGTGGGGACAGGTCAAGTTGAGTGGCCACTTAAAGTGATCATTCTATACAGATTATTGGTGCTCATTAAGTAAAGTCTCATAAATGAAGCATAAAGCAAGGCCCCAAGCAGCTTGGATAGATTGGATTACTTGGAAGCTTTGTCGTCTCTACTTTTGTTTCAAATTTGTCGAGATATAGAAAATCGAGCTAGCTTAACGTGGGCATTGGATTCGTGTCATTCTGAGTGCTAAATAAAAATTTACGGACGATTTATAGTGGACATGTCAAGTTTATCGGCCAGTTAAAGTGATAATTCTAAACTGATCATTGGTGCTCATTGAGTAAAGGCTTATAAATGAAGCATAAAGCATGGAATCATGCGATCCGGGGTAGATTGGATTACTTGGATACTTTGTGGTCTCTTTTTCTGTCTCAAATGTTTTCAAAATATAGAAAATTGAGCTAGCTTAATGTCGGCATTGAATTCGTGTCATTCTGAGCTTTAAATAAAAATTTACGTACGATTTAGTGCGGACATGTCAAGTTGATCGGCCTGTTAAATTGATCATTCTAAATTGATCATTGGTGCTCATTAATTAAAGGCATGTAAATGAAGCATAATGCATGACATCAAGCAGTTTAGATAGATTTGATTACTTGGACGCTTTTTTGTCTCTATTTGTTTCATATTTTGTCAAAATATAGAAAATTGAGCTAGCTTAACGTGAGCATTGGATTCGTTTCATTCTGAGCTCTAAATCAAAAGTTACGGATGATTTATTAAGGACATGTCAAGTTGATCGGCCAACTAAAGTGATCATTCTAAACTGATAATTGGTGCTCATTGAGTAAAGGCTTATAAATGAAGCATAAGGCATATGGCATCACACAGTTCGGGATAGATTGGATTACTTGGACGCTTTGTTGTATCTAGTTCTGCCTCAATTTTTGTCACAATATTGAAAATTGAAGTAGCTTAATGTGGGCATTGAATCCGTGTCATTCTGAACTATAAATCAAAAGTTATGGACCATTAAGTGCAAACATGACAAGTTGATCGGCCAGTTAAAATGATCATTCTAAACTGATCATTGGTGCTCAAAGCTTATAAATGAAAAATAATGCATGACATCGCGCAGTTTGGGATGGATTAGATTACTTGGATGCTTTGTCGTATCTATTCTGTCTCAATTTTTGTCACAATATAGAAATTGAGCTATTTTAACATGGAGATTGGATTCATGTCATTATGAGCTTTAAATCAAAAATTACAGACGATTTAGTGCGGACATGTCAAGTTAATTTGATAGGTAAAGTGATTATTCTAAATTAATCATTGGTGCTCATTAAGTAAAGTCTTATAAATGAAGTATAAAGCATGGCATCATGCAGTTTGGATAGATTGGATTACTTGGACGTTTTGTCGTATCTAGTTATGTCTCAAATTTTGTCAAAATATTGAAAATTGAAATAGCTTAATATGGGCATTGGATTCATATAATTCTTAGCTATAAATCAAAAGTTATGGACGATTTAGTGCAGACATGACAATTGGATCGGCCAGTTAAAATGATCATTTTAAACTGATCATCGGTGCTCATTGAGTAAAAGCTTATAAATGAAAAATAATGCATGGCATAATACAGTTTAGGATGGATTGAATTACTTGGGCGCTTTGTCGTATCTATTTTTGTCTTAAATTTTTTACAATATAGAAATTGAGCTAGCTTAACCTGGGCATTGGATCCGTGTCTTTCAGAACTCTAAATCAAATGTTACGGACGATTTACTGTAGACATGTCAAGTTGATTGGTCAGTTAAAGTTATCATTCTAAAATGATCATTTGTGCTCATTAAGTAAAGGCTTATAAATAAAGCCTAAGAATGGCGTCACATGGTTTGGGATTGATTGGATTACTTGGACGCTTTGTCGACTTGACATATGTGTACTAAATTGTCCATAACTTTTGATTTATAGCTCAGAATTATACGTATCCAGTGTCCATATTAAGCTATTTAAATTTTCAATATTGTGACAAAATTTGAGACTGAACAAGATACGACAAAGCGTCCAAGTCCAATCTATCCAAAATGCATGATGCCAAGCTTTATGCTTTATTTATAAGCCTTTACTTAATGACTACCAATGATTAGATTAGAATAATCACATCAACAGGCCGATCAACTTGACAAGTTCGCACTAAATCGTCTATAATTTTTGATTTAGAGCTCAAAATGACAGGAATCCAATGCCCACGTTAAACTGGCTCAATTTTCAATATTACAACAAAATTTGAGACAAAAATGATACGACAAAGCGTCCAAGTAATTTAATCTATCCCAAATTGCATGATGCCTTGCATTATGCTTCGTTTATAACCCTATACTCAATGAGCAGCAATGATCAGTTTAGAATAATGACTTTAACTAGCCGATCAACTTGACATATCCGCACTAAATCGTCCGTTACTTTTGATTTACAGCTCAGAATGATATGAATCAAATGCCCACGTTAAGCTAGCTAAATTCTCTATATATTGACAAAATTTGAGAAAGAAATAGAGATGACCGAGCATCCAAGTAATCCAATCTATCCAAATTGTTTGATGCCATCCATTATGCTTCATTTATAAGCCATTAGTTAATGAGCACAAATGATCAGTTTAGAATGATCACTTTAACTAGCCGATCAGCTTGATATGTACACACTAAACCATCCCTAACTTTTTTATTTAGAGCTCTGAATGACACAAAATCCAATGCCCACATTAAGTTAGCTCAATTTTTTATATTGTGACAGAATTTGAGACAGAACTAGATATGACAAAGCGTCTAAGGAATTCATTATATCCAAAAATGTGTGATGCCATGCATTATGCTTCATTTATAAGCCTTAAATCAATGAGCACCAATGATCAGTTTAGAATGATCACTTTAACTAGCCTATCAATTTGACATATCCGCACTAAATAGTCCGTAACATTCTATTTAGATCTCCGAATGGTACGAATCCAATCCCCACGTTAAGCTAGCTCAATTTCTAAATTGTGAAAAAATTTAAGACAGAAATAGATATGACAAAGCGCCTAAGCGATCAATCCTAAAGTTCGTGATGCCATGCATTATTTTTCATTTATAAGCTTTTATTCAATGAGCACCAATAATCAGTTTAAAATGATCATTTTAACTACGGGATCAACTTGTCATGTGTGCAATAAATCGTACATAACATTTGATTTATATATCCGAATTATATGAATCCAATGCCCATATTAAACTATTTCCATTTTCAATATTGTGAGAAAATTTGAGACAGAACTAGATACGACAATGTGTCCAAGTAATCCAATCTATCCAAATTGCCTGACGCCATGCTTTATGATTCGTTTATAAGCCTTTACTCAATGAGCACCAATGATCAGTTTAGAATGATCACTTTAACTGGCCGTCAACTTGACATGTTCGCTCTAAATCGTCCGTAAATTTTGATTTATCTCTAAGAATGACACAAATCCAATGCCCACGTTAAGCTAGCTCTTTCTATATTGTAACAAAATTTGAGATAGAAATGATTCGACAAAGCGTCCAAGTAATCCAATCTATCTAAACTGCTTGACGCTATGCATCATGCTTCATTTATAAGCCATTTCTTAATGAGCAACAATGATATGTTTAGAATGATCAGTTTAACTGGCCAATCAACTTGACATGTCCGTACTAAATCGTCCCTGACATTTTATTTAGAGCTATGAATAACACGAATCCAAAACCCTTGTTATGCTAGCTCAATTTTCGATATTGTGATAAAATTTGAGACTGAACTAGATATGTCAAAGCATACAAGTAATCCAATCTATCCAAAGTTGTATTATGCCATGCATTATGCTTCATTGATAAGCCTTTAATCAATGGGCACCAATGGTCAGTTTTGAATGATCACTTTAACTCGCCGGTAAACTTGACATGCCGCACTAAATTATCTGTAACTTTTGATTAAGAGATTAGAATTACATGAATCCAATGCCCACGTTAAGCTAGCTCAATTTTCTATATTTTGAAAAAATTTGGAGCAGAAATAGAGATGAAAAAGCGTCTAAGTAATCCAATATATCCCAAATTGCGTACTGCCACGCTTTGTGCTTCATTTATAAGCCTTTACTTAATGAGCACCAATGATCAGCTTAGAATGATCACTTTAACTGGCCGATCAACATGACGTGTCTTCACTAAATTTTCCCTAAGTTTTGATTTAGAGCTCAGAAACACAGGAATCCAATGCCCATTTTAAGCTATGTCAATTTTCTATAATGCAACAAAATTTGAGACAGAAATGGATATGATAAAGCGTTCAAGATATCAAATCTATCCAAAATTGTGTGATGCCATGAATTATGCTTCATTTGTGAGCGTTTACTCAATAAGCAGCAATGATCAGTTTAGAATGATCACTTTAACTGGCTGATAAACTTGACATGACCGCACTAAATCGTCCATAACTTTTGATTTAGAGCTCCGAATGACACAAATCCAATCCCCACATTAAGCTAGCTCAATTTTCTATTTTTGACAAAATTTGAGACAGAAATAGAGACGACAAAGCATCCAACTAATCTAATCCATCCAAACTGCTTGATGTCATGCATTATGCTTCATTTATAACCCTTTACTTAATGATCATCATTGATCATTTTAGAATGATCACTTTAACTGGCCGATCAACTTGACATGTTCGTACTAAATCGTCCCTAACTTTTTACTTAGAGCTCTGAAATGAATCGAATCCAATGTCCATGTTAAGCTAGCTCAATATTGTGACAAAATTTGAGACACAACTAGATATGACAAAGCGTTCAAGTAATCCAATCTATCCAAAATTGTGTGATGCGATGCATTATAATTCCTTGATAAGCCTTTTCTCAATGGGCACCAATGATCAGTTTAGAATGATCACTTTAAGTGGCCGATCAACTCGACATGTCCGCACTAAATCTTCCATAACTTTTGATTTAGAGCTCTGAATGACACGAATCCAATGCCCACGTTAAGCTAGCTCAATTTTCTATATTGTATAAAGATTTGAGACATAATTATACATGATAGAGTGTCAAAGTAATCAATTCTATCCAAAACTGTGTCATGCCATGCATTATGCTTCATTTATAAGCCTTTACTCAATGAGCACCAATGATCATTTTAGAATGATCACTTTAACTGGCCGATAAACTTGACATGTCCCCACTAAATCGTCTGTAACTTTTGATTTAGAGCTCAGAATGACACGAATTAATTGCCCACGTTAAGCTAGCTCAATTTTCTATATTTTGATAAAATTTGAGAAGGAAATATAGACGACAAAGCGTCCAAGTAATCCATTCCATCCAAACTGCTTCATGTCATGCGCTTCATTTATAAGCCTTTACCTAATGAGCATCAATCATCTGTTTAGAATGATCATTCTAAATGGCCGATCAACTTGACATGTCTGCTCAAAATCGTCCGAAAATTTTGATTTAGCGCACACGAATCTAATCCCCACGTTAAGCTAGCTCAATTTTTTATATTGTAACAAAATTTGAGACAAAAATGATACGACAAAGCGTCAAAATAATTCAATCTATCGAAAACTGTGTGACGCCATTCATTATGCTTCATTTATAAGCCTTTACTTAGTAAGCACCAATGATCAATTTAGAATCATCACTTTAATTCGCCGATCAACTTGAGATGTTTGCACTAAATCTTGTGTAACTTTCAAGTTAGAGCTCATAAACACACGAATCCAATGCCCACAATAAGCTGGCTCAATTTTCTATATTGTATTAAAACTTGTGAGAGAGCTAGATACGACAAAGCGTCCAAGTAATCCAATCTATCCAAAACTGTGTGATGTCGTGCATTATGCTTCATTGATAAGCCTTTACTCAATGGGCACCAATTATCCATTTAGAATTATCACTTTAACTGGCAGATAACCTTAAGATGTCTGCACTAAATCGTCCCTAAATTTTGATTTAGAGCTAAGAATGATACGAATCCAATGCCCACATTAAACTAGCTCAATTTTCTATTTTTTTTACAAAATTTGAGACAGAAATCAATACGACAAAGCGCCTAAGTATTCCAATCTATCCCAAACTATGTGATGCCATACATTATGCTTCATTTATAAGTATTTACTCAATGAGCATCAATGATCAAATTCGAATGATGACTTTAACTAGCCGATCAACTTGATATGTCCGCACTAAACGTCCGTAACTTTTGATTTAGAGCCCATAATGACACGAATCCAATCCCAACGTTAAGCTAGCTCAATTTGCTATATTTTTTCAAAATTTGAGACTGAAATAGAGACGACAAATCATCGAAGCAATCCAATATATCCAAACTGCTTGATGCCATGCATTATACTTAATGAGCACCAATGATCAGTTTAGAATGATCACTTTCACTGGCCGATCAAGTTGACATGTCTACACTAAATCATACATAAGTTTTGATTTAAAGCTCAGAAACAGAGGAATCTAATGCCCACTTTAAGCTAGTTCAATTTTATATATTGTAACAAAATTTGAGACAGAAATAGATTTGACAAAGCATCCAAGTAATCCAATATATCAAAAATTGTGTGATGCCATGCATTATGCTTCAGTTATAAGTCTTTACTCAATGAGCACCAATGATCTGTTTAGAATGATCACTTTAACTGGCCGGTAAACTTGACATGACCGCACTAAATCGTTCATACCTTTTGATTTAAAGCTGAGAATGATACAAATCCAATGCCCACGTTAAGCTAACTTAATTTTCTATATTTTGACAAAATTTGAGACAAAAATAGAGACGACATAGTGTCCAAGTAATCTAATCCATCCAAACTGATTGAAGTCATGCATTATGCTTCATTTATAACCCTTTACTTAATGAGCACCAATGATCAGTTTAGAATGATCACTTTCACTGGCCGATCAACTTGGCATGTTCGTACTAAATCATCCCTAACATTTTATTTAGAGCTCTGAATGAATCGAATCCAATTCCATGTTAATGTAGCTCAATTTTCTATATTGTGACAAAATTTGAGACCGAACTAGATATGACAAAGCGTCCAAGTACTCCAATCTGTACAAAATTGTGCGATGCAATGCATTATGCTTCCTTGATAAGCCTTTACTCAATGGGCACCAATGATCAGCTTAGAATGATCACTTTAACTGGCCGATCAACTTGACATGTCCGCACTAAATCATATGTAAGGTTTGATTTAGAGATAAAAATGACACCAATCCAATGCCCACGTTAATTTAGCTCAATTTTTATATATTTTGACAAAATTTGGAACAGAAATAGAGATGACAAAGTGCCCAACTAAACCAATCTATCCCAAATTGCGTGCTGCCATGCTTTATGCTTCATTTATAAGCCTTTACTTAATGAGCACCAATGATCAGTTTAGAATGACCACTTTAACAAGCCGTTCAACTTGACATGTATGCACTAAATCGTCCATAACTTTTGATTTAGAGCTAAGAAACACATGAATCCAATTCCCACTTTAAGCTTGGTCAATTTTCTATATTGTAACAAAATTTGAGACAAAAATAGATCTGAAAATGCGTCCAAGTAATACAATCTATCCAAAACTGTGTGATACCATGCATTATGCTTCATTTATAAGATTTTACTCAATAAGCACCAATGATCTGTTTAAAATCATCACTTTAACTGGTCGATAAACTTGAAATGTCCCCACTAAATCTTCTGTAACTTTTGATTTAGAACTCAGAATGACACGAATCCAGTGTCCGCGTTAAGCTAGCTCAATTTTCTATATTTTAATAAAATTTGAGAAGGAAATAGATTTGTGTCATTCTGAGCTCTAAATGAAAAGCTACGTACGATTTATTGCATACATGTCAAGTTGATCGGCGAGTTAAAATAGATATGATAAAGCGTCCAAGATATCAAATCTATCCAAAATTGTGTGATGCCATGCATTATGCTTCATTTATAAGCGTTTACTCAATAAGCAGCAATGATCTGTTTAGAATGATCACTTTAACTGGCCGATAAACTTGACATGACCGCACTAAATTGTCCATAACTTTTGATTTAGAGCTCCGAATGACACGAATCCAATGCCCACATTAAGCTAGCTCAATTTTCTATTTTTTGACAAAATTTGAGACAGAAATAGAGACGACAAAGCATCCAAGTAATCTAATCCATCTTAACTGCTTGATGTCATGCATTATGCTTCATTTATAACCCTTTACTTAATGATCATCATTGATCATTTTAGAATGATCACTTTAACTGGCCGATCAACTTTACATGTTCGTACTAAATCGTCCCTAACTTTTTATTTAGAGCTCTGAATGAATCGAATCCAATGTCCATGTTAAGCTAGCTCAATATTGTGACAAAATTTGAGACAGAACTAGATATGACAAAGCGTTCAAGTAATCCAATCTATCCAAAATTGTGTGATGCGATGCATGATAATTCCTTGATAAGCCTTTTCTCAATGGGCACCAATGATCATTTTAGAATGATCACTTTAACTGGCCGATCAACTTGACATGTCCGCACTAAATCTTCCATAACTTTTGATTTAGAGCTCAGAATGGGACGAATCCAATGCCCACGTTAAACTAGCTCAATTTTCTATATTGTATAAAGATTTGAGACAGAATTATACATGATAGAGTGTCCAAGTAATCAATTCTATATTTTGACACGTTTAGAATCATTATGCCCACGTTAAGCTAACTTAATTTTCTATATTTTGACAAAATTTGAGACAAAAATAGAGACGACATAGTGTCCAAGTAATCTAATCCATCCAAACTGATTAGTCATGCATTATGCTTCATTTATAACCCTTTACTTAATGAGCACCAATGATCAGTTTAGAATAATCACTTTCACTGGCCGATCAACTTGGCATGTTTGTACTAAATCATCCCTAACATTTTATTTAGAGCTCTGAATGAATCGAATCCAACTCCCATGTTAATGTAGCTCAATTTTCTATATTGTGATAAAATTTTAGACCGAACTAGATATGACAAAGCGTCCAAGTATTCCAATCTGTCCAAAATTGTGCGATGCATTGCATTATGCTTCCTTGAAAAGCCTTTACTCAATGGGCAACAATGATCAGCTTAGAATGATCACTTTAACTGGCCGATCAACTTGACATGTCCGCACTAAATCTTCCATAACTTTTGATTTAGAGCTCAGAATGGCACGAATCCAATGCCCACGTTAAGCTATCTCAATTTTCTATATTGTATAAAGATTTGAGACAGAATTATACATGATAGAGTGTCAAAGTAATCAATTCTATCCAAAACTGTGTCATGCCATGCATTATGCATCATTTATAAGCCTTTACTCAATGAGCACCAATGATCATTTTAGAATGATCACTTTAACTGGGCGATAAACTTGACATGTCCCCATTAAATTGTCTGTAACTTTTGATTTAGAGCTCAGAATGACACGAATCAATTGCCCACGTTAAGCTAGCTCAATTTTCTATATTTTGATAAAATTTGAGAAGGAAATATAGACGAAAAAGCGTCCAAGTAATCCACTCCATCCAAACTGCTTCATGTCATGCATTATGCTTCATTTATAAGCCTTTACCTAATGAGCACCAATCATCTGTTTAGAATGATCATTCTAAATGGCCGATCAACTTGACATGTCTGCTCAAAATCGTCCAAAAATTTTGATTTAGCGCATACGAATCTAATGCCCACATTAAGTGAGCTCAATTTTTTATATTGTAACAAAATTTGAGACAAAAATGATACGACAAAGCGTTCAAATAATCCAATCTATCGAAAACTGTGTGACACCATTCATTATGCTTCATTTATAAGCCTTTACTTAGTAAGAACCAATGATCAATTTAGAATCATCACTTTAATTCGCCTATCAACTTGAGATGTTTGCATTAAATCTTGTGTAACTTTCAATTTAGAGCTCATAAACACACGAATCCAATGCCCACAATAAGCTAGCTCAATTTTCTATATTGTATTAAAACTTGTGAGAGAGCTAGATACGACAAAGCGTCCAAGTAATCCAATCTATCCATAACTGTGTGATGCCATGCATTATGCTTCATTGATAACCCTTTACTCAATGGGCACCAATTACCCATTTAGAATTATCACTTTAACTGGCAGATCAACTTAAGATGTCCGCACTAAATCACCCCTAAATTTTGATTTAGAGCTAAGAATGACAAGAATCCAATGCGCACATTAAACTAGCTCAATTTGATATTGTTTTACAAAATTTGAGACATAAATCGATACGACAAAGCGCCTAAGTATTCCAATCTATCCCAAACTATGTCATGCCATACATTATGCTTCGTTTATAAGCATTTACTCAATGAGCATCAATGATCAAATTAGAATGATGACTTTAACTGGCCGATCAACTTGATATGTCCGCATTAAATGTCTGTAACTTTTGATTTAGAGCTCATAATGACACGAATCCAATGCCAACGTTAAGCTAGCTCAATTTGGTATATTTTTTCAAAATTTGAGACTGAAATAGAGACGACAAATCATCGAAGCAATCCAATCTATCTAAACTGCTTGATGCAATACATTATACTTAATGAGCACCAATGATCAGTTTAGATTGATCACTTTCACTGGCCTATCAAGTTGACATGTCTGCACTAAATCATACATTAGTTTTGATTTAAAGCTCAGAAACAGAGGAATCCAATGCCCACTTTAAGCTAGGTCAATTTTATATATTGTAACAAAATTTGAGACAGAAATAGATATGACAAAGCGTCCAAGTAATCCAATATATCAAAAACTGTGTGATGCCATGCATTATGCTTCATTTATAAGTCTTTACTCAATGAGCACCAATGATCTGTTTAGAATGATCACTGTAACTGGCCGATAAACTTGACATGACCGCACTAAATCGTTCATACCTTTTGATTTAGAGCTGAGAATGATACAAATCCAATGCCCACGTTAAGCTAACTTAATTTTCTATATTTTGACAAAATTTGAGACAAAAATAGAGACGACATAGTGTCCAAGTAATCTAATCCATCCAAACTGATTAGTCATGCATTATGCTTCATTTATAACCCTTTACTTAATGAGCACCAATGATCAGTTTAGAATGATCACTTTCACTGGCCGATCAACTTGGCATGTTTGTACTAAATCATCCCTAACATTTTATTTAGAGCTCTGAATGAATCGAATCCAATTCCCATGTTAATGTAGCTCAATTTTCTATATTGTGATAAAATTTTAGACCGAACTAGATATGACAAAGCGTCCAAGTATTCCAATCTGTCCAAAATTGTGCGATGCAATACATTATGCTTCCTTGATAAGCCTTTACTCAATGGGCACCAATGATCAGCTTAGAATGATCACTTTAACTGGCCGATCAACTTGACATGTCCGCACTATATCATATGTAACGTTTGATTTAGAGATAAAAATGACACCAATCCAATGCCCACGTTAGTTTAGCTCAATTTTTATATATTTTGACAAAATTTGGAAAAGAAATAGAGATGACAAAGTGCCCAACTAAACCAATCTATCCCAAATTGCGTGCTGCCATGCTTTATGCTTCATTTATAAGCCTTTACTTAATGAGCACCAATGATCAGTTTAGAATGACCACTTTAACAAGCCGTTCAACTTGACATGTATGCACTAAATCGTCCATAACTTTTGATTTAGAACTAAGAAACACATGAATCCAATTCCCACTTTAAGCTTGGTCAATTTTCTATATTGTAACAAAATTTGAGACAAAAATAGATATGAAAAAGTGTCCAAGTAATACAATCTATCCAAAACTGTGTGATACCATGCATTATGCTTCATTTATAAGATTTTACTCAATAAGCACCAATGATCTGTTTAAAATCATCACTTTAACTGGTCGATAAACTTGAAATGTCCCCACTAAATCTTCTGTAACTTTTGATTTAGAACTCAGAATGACACGAATCCAGTGTCCGCGTTAAGCTAGCTCAATTTTCTATATTTTAATAAAATTTGAGAAGGAAATAGATTTGTGTCATTCTGAGCTCTAAATGAAAAGCTACGTACGATTTATTGCATACATGTCAAGTTGATCGGCGAGTTAAAGTAATCATTTTCAGCTGATCATTGGTGCTCATTAAGTCAAGGCTTATAAATAGTCCCTTACGTTTTAGTACTAAATAGCTCTGAATGAATCGAATCCAATGCCCACTTTAAGCTAGCTCAATTTTCTATATTGTGACAAAATTTGAGACAAAAATAGAGACGACAAATCATCCAAGTAATCTAATCCATCCAAACTGCTTGACGTCATGCATTATGCTTCATTTATAACCCTTTACTTAATTATCACCAATGATCAGTGTAGAACGATCACTTTCACTGGCCGATCAACTTGACATGTTCGTACTAAATACTCCCTTACTTTTTATTTAGAGCTCTGAATGAATCGAATCCAATGCCCACGTTAAGCTATCTCAATTTTCTATATTGTGACAAAATTTGAGACAGAACAAGATATGACAAAGCGTCCAAGTAATCTAATCTATCCCAAACTGTGTGATGCGATGCATTATTCTTCCTTGATAAGCCTTTATTCAATGGACACCAATGATTAGTTTAGAAAGATCACTTTAACTACCCGATCAACTTGACATTTTTGCACTAAATCTTCCATAACTTTTGATTTAGAGCTTACAATGACTCCAATCCAATGCCCACGCTAAGCTAGCTCAATTTTCTATATTGTAAAAAACTTTGAGACAGAAATAGACATGACAGAGTGTCCAAGTAATCCAATCTATCCAAAACTGTGTCATGCCATGCATTATGCTTCATTTATAAGCCTTTACTCAATGATAACCAATGATCAGTTTAGAATGATCATTTTAACTGACCGATAAACTTGACATCTCCCCACTAAATCGTCTGTAACTTTTGATTTAGAGCTCAGGATGACACGAATCCAATGCCCACGTTAAGCTAGCTCAATTTTCTATATTTTGATAAAATTTGACAAGGAAATAGAGACGACAAAGCTTCCAAGTAATCCAATCCATCCAAATTTCTTGATGTAATGCATTATGCTTCATTTATAATCCTTTATTTAATGAGCACCATTGATCAGTTTAGAATGATCACTTTAACTGGCCGATCAACTTGACATGTCTGCTCTAATTCATCCGTAAGTTTTGATTTACCGCTCCGAATGACACGAATCCAATGCCCATGTTATGCTAGCTCAATTTTTTCTATTGTAACAAAATTTAAGATAGAAATGATACGACAACGCGTCCAAGTAATCCAATCTATCGAAAACTGTGTGATGCCATGCATTATGCTTCATTTATAAGCCTTTACTTAATGAGCACCAATGATCAGTTTAGAATCATCACTTTAACTCGCCGATCAACTTGACATGTCTGCACTAAATCTTGTGTAACTTTCAATTTAGAGCTCCAAAATACACGAATCCAATGCCCACAATAAGCTTACTCAATTTTCTATATTGTAATGAAGTTTGAGATAGAGCTAGATACGACATAGCGTGCAAGTAATCGAATCTATCCAAAACTGTGTGATGCCATGCATTATGCTCAATTCATAAGCCTTTACTGAATGGGCACCAATTATCCATTTAGAATTATCACTTTAACTGGCATATCAACTTAACATGTCCCCACTAATCGTCCGTAAATTTTGATTTAGAGTAAGAATGACACGAATCCAATGCCCACGTTAAACTAGCTCAATTTTCTATATTTTTACAAAATTTGAGACAGAAATTGATACGACAAAGCTCCCAAGTAATCCAATCTATCCCAAACTATGTGATGCCATACATTATGCTTCGTTTATAAGCCTTTACTCAATGAGCATCAATGATCATATTAGAATGACGACTTTAACTGGCCGATCAACTTGATATTTCCGCACTAAATCATCCATAACTATTGATTTAGAGCTCAGAATGACACGAATCCAATGCCCACAATAAGCTAGCTTAATTCTCTATATTTTGACAAAATTTGAGACAGAAATCGAGACGACAAAGCATCCAAGTAATCCAATCTATCTAAACTGCTTGACGCTATGCATTATGTTTCATTTATAAGCCTTTACTTAATGAGCACCAATGATCAGTTTAGAATGATCACTTTAACTGGCCGATCAACTTGACATGTCCATACTAAATCTTCCCTAAGATTTTATTTAGAGCTCTGAATGACACGAATCCAATGCCCATGTTAAGCTAGCTCAGTTTTTTATATTGTGACAAAATTTGAGACAGAACTAGATATGATAAAGCGTCCATGTAATTCAATATATTCAAATTGTGTGATGCTATGCATTATGTTTCCTTGATAAGCCTTTACTCAATGGGCACCAATTGTCAGTTTAGAATGATCACTTTAACTGGTCGATCAAGTTGCCATGTCCGCACTAAATCATCGGTAACTTTTGATTTAGAGATCCGAATGACACGAATACAATGCCCATGTAAAGCTACCTCAATATTCTATATTTTGACAAAATTTGGATCAAAAATAGACGACAAAGCGTCCAAGTTATTCAATTATCCAATCTATACCAAATTGCGTGCTGCTATGCTTTATGTTTCATTTATAAGCCTTTACTTAATGAGAACTAATGATTAGTTTAGAATGATCACTTTAACTGGCCAATCAACTTGACATGTCTGCACTAAATTGTACATAACTTTTGATTTAGAGGTAAGAATCACATGAATCCAATGCCCACTTTAAGCTTGGTCAATTTTCTATTTTGTAACAAAATTATAGATATAAATAGATATTAAAAAGCGTCCAAGTAATCCAATCTATCCAAAACTGTGTGATGCCATGCATTATATTTCATTTATAAGCCTTTACTCAATCAGCAGCAATGATCAGTTTTGAATGATCACTTTAACTGGCTGATAAACTTGACATGTCCCTAGTAAATTGTCTATAACTTTTGATTTAGAGCTCAGAACGACACGAATCTAATGCCCATGTTAAGCTAGCTCAATTTTCTATATTTTGATAAAATTTGAGAAGGAAATAGAGACGAAAAAGCATACAAGTAATCCAATTCATCTAAACTGCTTGATGCCATGCATTATGCTTCATTTACAAGCCTTTACTTAATGGGCACCAATGATATGTTTATAATGATAACATTAACTAGCCGATCAACCTAACATGACCGCACTAAANTCGAATGCCCACGTTAAGCTAGATAAATTTTCTATATTTTGACAAAGTTTGAGACCGAAATAGAGATGACAAAGCGTCCAAGTAATCCAATCTATCCCAAACTGCGTAATGCCATTCCTTAGACTTCATTTATAAGCCTTTAGTTAAGGAGCACTAATGATCAGTTTTGAATGATCACTTTAACTAGCCGATCAACTTGACATGTCCGCACTAATTGTCCGTAACTTTTAACTTTTGATTTATAGCTCAGAAACACACGAATCCAATGCCCACGGTAAGGTAGCTCAATTTTCTATATTTTACCAAAATTTGAGATAAAAACTAGGTATGGAAAAGCGTCCAAGTAATCCAATCTATCCAAAACTGTGTGATGCAAGCATTATGCTTCATTGATAAACCTTTACTCAAAGGGCACCAATGATCCATTTAGAATGATCACTTTAACATGCTGATCAACTTGACATATCCGCACTAAATCGTCAGTAAATTTTGATTTAGAGCTTGGAATGATACGAATCCAATGCCCATGTTAAGCTAGCTAAAGTTTTTATATTGTGACAAAATTTGGGACAGAAATAGAGACAACAAAGATCCCAAGTAATCCAATCTATCCAAACTGCTGTATGCCTTGCTTTAAGCTTCATTTATAAGCCTTTACTTAATGAGCACCAATGATCTTTATAGAATGATCACTTTAACCGGCCACTCAACTTGACATGTCTGCAATAAATCGTCCGTAACTTTTGATTAAGAGTTCAGAATGACACGATTCTAATTCCCACATTAAGCTAGCTAAATTTTTTTTATTGTGACAAAATTTGCGACCAAACTAGATACGACAAAGGGTCTAAGTAATCCAATCTATCTCAAACTGCGTGATGCCATGCATTAGGTTTCATTTATAAGCCTATACTCAATGAACACCAATGATCATTTTAGAATAATCACTTTATTTGGATGATTAACTTGACATATCTGCACTAAATCGTCCATAACTTTTGATTTAGAACTCAAAATGACACGAATCTAATGCCCACGTTAATCTAGATCAATTTTCTATATTTTGACAAAATTTGGGATAGAAATTGAGTCAGCAAAGCGTCCAAGTAATCTAATCTATCCAAACTGCTTGATGCCATGCTTTATGCTTCATTTATAAGCCTTTACTCAATGAGCACCAATGATCAATTTAGAATGATCACTTTAACTGGCCGATCAACTTGACATGCCCACACTAAATCATGTGTAACTTTCGATTTAGAGCTCTGAAACACACGAATCGAATGCCACGTTATGCTAGCTCAATTTTCGATATTGTAACAAAATTTGAGAAAGAATTAGATATGACAAAGCATCCAAGTAATCCAATCTATCCAAAACTGTGTCATGTATTATGCTTCATTTATAAGCCTTTGTTCAATGGGCACCAATGATCAGTTTAGAATGATCACTTTAAATGGCCGATTAACTTAACATGTCCGCACTAAATCGTCCGTAACTTTTGATTTAGAGATCTGAATGACACAAATCCAATGCCCACGTTAAACTAGCTCAATTTTCTATATTTTGAAAAAATTTGGAACAGAAATAGAGACGAGAAAGCGTCCAAGTAATCTAATCTATCCCAAATTGTGTGATGCCATGCTTTATGGTTCATTTATAAGCCTTTACTTAATGAGCACCATTGATCAGTTTAGAATGATCAATTTAACTGGCCGATCAACTTGATATTTCCATACTAAATCATCCGTAACTTTTTATTTAAAAATCATAATGACACGAATCCAATGGCCACGTTAAGCTAGCTCAATTTTCTATATTGTGACAAAGTGTGAGACAGAAATAGTTATGACAAAGCATCCAAGTAATCCAATCTATCCCAAACTATGTGATGCCATACATTAAGCTTCATTTATAAACCTTTACCCAGAGAGCATCAAAGATCAAATTAGAATGATGACTTTAACTGGCCGATCAACTTGACATGTCCGCGCTAAATGGTCTGTAACTTTTAATTTAGAGCTCAGAATGACACCAATCCAATTCCCACATTAAGGTAATTCAATTTTCTAAATTGTAACAAAATTTCAGATATAAATAGATTCGAAAAAGCGTCCAAGTAATCGAATGTATCTAAAACTGTGTCATGCATTATGCTTTATTTATATGCCTTTGCTCAATGAGCACCAATGATCAGTTTAGAATGATGAATTTGACTGGCCGATCAACTTGACATGTCCGCAATAATTTGTTTGTAACTTTTGATTTAGAGCTCCGAAACACACGAATCAGATGCCCACGTTAAGCTAGCTAAATTTTCGATATATTGACAAAATTTGAGACAAAACTAGAGACGACAAATCGTCCAAGTAATCTAATCCATCAAAACTGCTTGCTTCATATATAACCCTTTACTTAATGAGCACAATTGATCGGTTTAGAATGATCACTTTAACTGGCCGATCAACTTGACATGTTCATACTAAATCTTCCCTAACTTTTGATTTAGAGCTCAGAATGACACGAATCCAATGCCCACGTTAAGCTAGCTCAATTTTCTATATTTTGACAAAATTTGTGATGGAAATTGAGACAACAAAGTGTCCAAGTAATCTAATCCATCCAAACTGCTTGATGTCATGCAATATGCTTCCTTGATAAGCCTTTACTCAATGGGCACCAATGATTATTTTAGAATGATACTTTACCTGGCCGATCAACTTGACATGTCCGCACTAAATCTTCTGTAACTTTTGATTTAGAGCTCAGAGTGACACCAATCCAATTCCCATGTTAAGCTAGCACAATTTTCTATATTGTAAAAAAAATTGAGACAGAAGTAGACATAACATAGTGTCCAAGTAATCCAATCAATCCAAAACTGTGTCATGCCATGCATTATGCTTCATTTATAAGCCTTAACTCAATGACCACTAATGATCATTTTAGAATGATCACTTTAACTGGCCGATAAACTTGACATGTCCCCACTAAATCATCACTACCTTTTGATTTAGAGCTCAGAATGGCATGAATCCAATGCCCATGTTAAGCTAGCTCAACTTTCTATAATTTGATAAAATTTGAAAAGGAAATAGAGACGACAAAGCATCCAAGTAATCCAATCCATCCAAACTGCTTGATGTCATGCATTATGCTTGATTTATAAGCCTTTACTTAATGAGCACCAATGATCTGTTTAGAATGATCACTTTAACTAGCTGATCAACTTGACATGTCTGCTTTAAATCGTCCACAAATTTTGATTTAGCGCTCAGAATGACACGAATCCAATGCCCGCGTTAAGCTAGATCATTTTTTATATTGTAACAAAATTTGAGACAGAAATGATACGACAAAACGTCCAAGCAATCCAATCTATCGAAAACTGTGTGATGCCATGCATTATACTTCATTTATAAACCTTTTGTTAATGAGCACCAATGATCAGTTTTGAATCATCACTTTAATTCGCCAATAACCTTGACATGTCTTCACTAAATCTTGTGTAACTTCCAATTTAGAGCTCAGAAACACACGAATCCAATGACCATAATAAGCTAGCTCAATTTTCCATATTGTAACAAAAATTTGAGACAGAGCTAGATACGACAAAGCGTCCAAGTAATCCTATCTATCCAAAACTGTGTGATGCCATGCATTATGCTTCATTGATAAGCCTTTACTCAATGGGCACCAATTATCCATTTAGAATTATCACTTTAACTAGAAGATCAACTTAACATGTCCACAATAAATCGTCCTTAAATTTTGATTTAGAGCTAAGAATGACATGAATCCAATGCCCACGTCAAACTAGCTATATTCTGTATTTTTACAAAATTTGAGATAGAAATTGATACGACAAAGCGCCCAAGTAATCCAATCTATCCCAAACTATGTGATGTCATACATTAGGCTTCATTTATAAGCCTTTACTCAATTAGCATCAATGATCAAATTAAAATGATGACTTTAACTGGCCAATCAACTTGACATGTTCGTACTAAATCGTCCCGAACTTTTTAGAGCTCAGAATGACGCGTATCCAATGCCCACGTTAAACTAGCTCAATTTGCTATATGTTGACAAAATTTGAGACAGAAATAGAGGTTACAAAGCGTCCAAGTAATCTAATCCATCCAAACTGCTTGAGGTCATGCATTATGCTTCATTTATAACCCTTTACTTAATGAGCACCAATGATCAGTTTAGAATGATCACTTTAATTGGCCGATCAACTTGACATATTCATACTAAATCATCCCTAACTTTTTATTTAGAGCTCTGAATAAATCGAATCCAATGCCCAGTTTAAGCTAGCTCAATTTTCTATATTGTGACAAAATTTGAGAAAAATACAGACAACAAAGCTTCCAAGTAATCTAATCCATCCAAACTGCTTGATGTCATGCATCATGCTTCATTTATAACCCTTTACTTAATGATCACCAATGATCAGTGTAGAACGATCACTTTAACCGGCCGATCAACTTGACATGTTCATACTAAATAGTCCCTTACGCTTTAGTACTAAATAGCTCTGAATGAATCTAATCCAATGCCCACTTTAAGCTAGCTCAATTTTCTGTATTGTGACAAAATTTGAGACAAAAATAGAGACGACAAATCGTCCAAGTAATGTAATCCATCCAAACTGCTTGACGTCATGCATTATGCTTCATTTATAACCCTTTACTTAATTATCACCAATGATTAGTGTAGAACGATCACATTCACTGGCCAATCAACTTGACATGTTCGTACTAAATACTCCCTTACTTTTTATTTAGAGCTTTGAATGAATCGAATCCAATGCCCACGTTAAGCTATCTCAATTTTCTATATTGTGACAAAATTTGAGACAGAACAAGATATGACAAAGCGTCCAAGTAATCTAATCTATCCAAAACTGTGTGATGCGATGCATTATTCTTCCTTGATAAGCCTTTATTCAATGGACACCAATGATTAGTTTAGAATGATCACTTTAACTACCCGATCAACTTGAAATTTTTTCACTAAATCTTCCATAACTTTTGATTTAGAGCTCAAAATGACTCCAATCCAATGCCCACGTTAAGCTAGCTCAATTTTCTATATTGTAAAAAAACTTTGAGACAGAAATAGACATGACAGAGTGTCCAAGTAATCCAATCTATCCAAAACTGTGTCATGCCATGCATTATGCTTCATTTATAAGCCTTTACTCAATGAGCACCAATGATCAGTTTAGAATGACCATTTTAATTGGCCGATAAACTTGACATCTCCCAACTAAATCGTCTGTAACTTTTGATTTAGAGCTCAGAATGACACGAATCCAATGCCCACGTTAAGCTAGGTCAATTTTCTATATTTTGATAAAATTTGACAAGGAAATAGAGACGACAAAGCTTCCAAGTAATCCAATCCATCCAAATTTCTTGATGTAATGCATTATGCTTCATTTATAATCGTTTATTTAATGAGCACCATTGATCAGTTTAGAATGATCACTTTAACTGGCCGATCAACTAGACATGTCTGCTATAATTCATCCGTAAATTTTGATTTACCGCTCCGAATGACACGAATCCAATGCCCATGTTATGCTAGCTCAATTTTTCTATTGTAACAAAATTTAAGATAGAAATGATACGACAACGCGTCCAAGTAATCCGATCTATTGAAAGCTGTGTTATGCCATGCATTATGCTTCATTTATAAGCCTTTACTAAATGAGCACCAATGATCAGTTTAGAATCATCACTTTAACTCGCCGATCAACTTGACATGTCTGCACTAAATCTTGTGTAACTTTCTATTTAGAGTTCCGAAATACACGAATCCAATGCCCACAATAAGCTTACTCAATTTTCTATATTGTAATGAAGTTTGAGATAGAGCTAGATACGACATAGCATGCAAGTAATCGAATCTATCTAAAACCGTGTGATGCCATGCATTATGCTCCATTGATAAGCCTTTACTGAATGGGCACCAATTATCCATTTAGAATTATCACTTTAACTGGCAGATCAACTTAACATGTACCCACTAAATCGTCCGTAAATTTTGATTTAGAGTAAGAATGACACGAATCCAATGCCCACGTTAAACTAGCTCAATTTTCTATATTTTTACAAAATTTGAGACAGAAATTGATACGACATAGCTCCCAAGTAATCCAATCTATCCCAAACTATGTGATGCCATACATTATGCTTCATTTATAAGCCTTTACTCAATGAGCATCAATGATCATATTAGAATGATGACTTTAACTGGCCGATCAACTTGATATTTCTGTACTAAATCCTCCATAAATATTGATTTAGAGCTCAGAATGACACGAATCCAATGCCCACAATAAGCTAGCTTAATTCTCTATATTTTGACAAAATTTGAGACAGAAATCGAGACGACAAAGCATCCAAGTAATCCAATCTATCTAAACTGCTTGACGCTATGCATTATGTTTCTTTTATAAGCCTTTACTTAATGAGCACCAATGATCAGTTTATAATGATCACTTTAACTGGCCGATCAACTTGACATGTCCATACTAAATCGTCCCTGAGATTTTATTTAGAGCTCTGAATGACACGAATCTAATGCCCATGTTAAGCTAGATCAATTTTTTATATTGTGACAAAATTTGAGACAGAACTAGATATGACAAAGCGTCCAAGTAATTCAATATATTCAAATTGTGTGATGCTATGCATTATGCTTCCTTGATAAGCCTTTACTCAATGGGCACCAATTGTCAGTTTAGAATGATCACTTTAACTGGTCGATCAAGTTGACATGTCCGCACTAAATCATCGGTGACTTTTAATTTAGAGATCAGAATGACACGAATACAATGCCCATGTTAAGCTAGCTCAATATTCTATATTTTGACAAAATTTGGATCAGAAATAGAGACGACAAAGCGTCCAAGTTATCCAATTATCCAATCTATCCCAAACTGCGTGCTACTATGCTTTATGTTTCATTTATAAGCCTTTACTTAATGAGAACTAATGATTCGTTTAGAATGATCACTTTAACTGGCCAATAACCTTGACATGTCTGCACTAAATCGTACATAACTTTTGATTTAGAGGTTAGAATCACATGAATCCAATGCCCACTTTAAGCTTGGTCAATTTTCTATATTGTAACAAAATTATAGATAGAAATAGATATTAACAAGCGTCCAAGTAATCCAATCTATCCAAAACTGTGTGATGCCATGCATTATATTTCATTTATAAGCCTTTACTCGATGAGCAGCAATGATCAGTTTTGAATGATCACTTTAACTGGCTGATAAACTTGACATGTCCCCAGTAAATTGTCTATAACTTTTGATTTAGAGCTCAGAACGACACGAATCTAATGTCCACGTTAAGCTAGCTCAATTTCCTATATTTTGATAAAATTTGAGAAGGAAATAGAGACGAAAAAGCATACAAGTAATCCAATTCATCTAAACTGCTTGATGCCATGCATTATGCTTCATTTACAAGCCATTACTTAATGGGCACCAAGGATATGTTTTGAATGATCACTTTAACTAGCCGATCAACTTAACATGACCGCACTAAATCGTCTGTAACTTTTGATTTAGAGCTCAAAATGACACAAATCCAATGCCCATGCTAAACTAGCTCAATTTTATATATTGTGACAAAATTTGAGATGGAACTAGATACGACAAAGCATCCAAGTAATCCAATCTATCTCAAACTGCGTGATGCCATGCATTATGCTTCATTTATAATCCCTTACTCAATGAACACCAATGATCAGTTTAAAATAATCATATTAACTGGCCAATCAACTTGACATGTCCGCACTAAATCGTCAATAATTTTTGATTTACATATCAAAATGACATGAATCCAAACTGCTTAATGCCATGCTTTATGCTTAATTTATAAGCCTTTACGTAATGAGCACCAATGATCTGTATAGAATGATCACTTTAACTGGTCACTTAAGTTGACATGTCCGCACTAAAGTGTTCGTAACTTTTGATTTAGAACTCAAAATGACACGAATCCAATGCCCATGTTAAGTTACCTTAATTTTTTATATTTTGACAAAATTTGAGACAGAAATAGAGACCACAAAGCGTCCAAGTAATCCAATCTATCAAAAACTGTTTGATGCCATGCATTATGCTTCATTTATAAGACTTTACTCAATGAACACCAATGATCAGTTTAGAATAATCATATTAACTGATCGATCAACCTGACATGTCTGCACTAAATCATCCATAAATTTTTATTTAAAGCCCAAAATAACACGAATCCATTGTCACGTTGAGCTAGCTAAATTTTCTGTATTAACAAAATTTGAGACAAAAATAGAGACGACAAAGCGTCCAAGTAATCTGATACATCCAAACTTCTTGATGTCATGAATTATGCTTCATTTATAAGCCTTTACTTAATGAGCACCAATGATCAGTTTGGAATGATCACTGTAACTGGCCGATTAACTTGACATGTCCGCAATAAATCGTCTGTAACTTTTGATTTAGAACTCGGAATGACACGAATCCAATGCCCATGTTAAGCTAGCTCAATTTTATATGTTGTTACAAAATATGAGACAAAACTCGATACGAAAAAGCATTCAAGTAATCCAATTTATCTCCAACTGCGTGATGTCATGCATTATGTTTCATTTATAATCCCTTACTCGGTGAACACCAATGATCAGTTTAAAATAATCATATTAACTGGCCGATCAACTTGACATGTCCACACTAAATCGTCAATAACTTTTGATTTACATATCAAAATGACATGAATCCAAACTGCTTGATGCCATGCTTTATGCTTAATTTATAAGCCTTTACGTAATGACCACCAATGATCTGTATAGAATGATCACTTTAAGTGGTCACTTAAGTTGACATGTCCGCACTAAATTGTTCGTAACTTTTGATTTAGAACTCAGAATGACACGAATCCAATGTCCACGTTAAGTTACCTTAATTTTCTATATTTTGACAAAATTTGAGACAGAAATAGAGACCACAAAGCATCCAAGTAATTCAATCTATCGAAAACTGTTTGATGCCATGCATTATGTTTCATTTATAAGCTTTTACTCAATGAGCACCAATAATCAGTTTAGAATAATCATATTAACTGGCCAATCAACTTGACACATCAGCAGTAAATCGTCCCTACCTCCTGATTTGAGCTCATAATGACACGAATCGAATGCCCACGTTAAGCTAGATAAATTTTCTATATTTTGACAAAATTTGAGACAAAAATAGAGATGACAAAGCGTCCAAGTAATCGAATCTATCCCAAACTGCGTGATTACATGCTTTATGCTTCATTTATAAGCCTTTACTTAATGAGCACCAAATATTAGTTTAGAATGATCACTTTAACTGGCCAAAAAACTTGACATGTCTGCACTAAATCGTCCACAACTTTCGATTTAGAGCTCAGAAACACACGAATCCAATGCCCATGTTAAGCTAGCTCAATTTTCTATATTGTAACAAAAATTGAGACATAAATAGATATGACAAAGCATTCAGGTCATCCAATCTATCCAAAACAGTGTTATGCCATGCGTTATACTTAATTTATAAGCCTTTACTCAATGCGCACCAATGATATGTTTAGAATTATCACATTAACTGGCCGATAAACTTGACATGTCCGCACTAAATCATCCATAACTTTTCAAATAGAACTCAAAATGACACGAACCCTACTGCCACGTTAAGCTAGCTCCATTTTCTATATTTTTAAAAAATTTGAGGCAGAAATAGAGACGACAAAGCGTCGAAGAAATCTAATCCATCCCAAACTGCATGATGCCATGCATTATTTTTCATTTATGAGCTTTTTCTCAATGGGCACCAATGATCAATTTAAATTATCACTTTAATTGGCCGATCAACTTGACATGTCCGTATTAAATCGTCCATAACTTTTGATTTAGAGTTCAAAATGACACGAATCCAACGTCCACATTAACCTTGCTCAATTTTCTATATTTTCACAAAATTTGAGTCAGAAATACATACCACAAAGCATCCAAGTAATCCAATCTATCCCAAACTGCGTGATACCACGCTTTATGCTTCATTTATAAGCATTTACTTAATGAGAACCAATGACTACTTTAGAATGATCACTTTAATTGTTCGATTAACTTGACATGTCCGCACTAAATCGTGTGTAACTTTTGATTTAGAGCTCAAAATGACACGAATCCAATGCCCATGTTAATCTAGCTCAATTTTCTAAATTTTGGCATAATTTGGGACCAAAATAGATACGAAAAAAATGTCCAAGTAATCCAATCCATCCCAAACTACGTGATGCCAAGCATTAGTTTTCATTTATAAGCTTTTACTTAATGAGCACCAATGATCAGTTTAGAATGATCATTTTAACTGGCCAATCAACTTGTCATGACTGCATTAAATTCCATAGCTTTTATTTAAAGATAAGAATGACACAAATCCAATGCCCACGTTAAGCTAGCTCAATTTCATATATTGTAACAAAATTTGAGACCGAAATATATACGACAAAGTATACAAGTAATTCAATCTATCCAAAACTGTGTGATGCCATGTATTATGTTTCATTTATAACCCTTTACTCAATGAGCACCAGCGATCTGTTTAGAATTATCAATTTAACTGGCTGACCAACTTGACATGTCCACACTAAATCGTCGGTAACTTTTGATGTAGAGCTCTGAATGATATGAATCCAATACCCACGTTAACCTAGCTCAATATTCTATATTTTTACATAATTTGAGACAGAATTAGAGACGAAAAAGCGACAAAGTATTTGAATCTATCCAAACTACTTGATGCCATGCATTATGCTTCATTTATAAGCATGCACTTAATGAGCACCAATGCTCAGTTTACAATTATCACTTTACGTGGCCGATCAACTTGACATGTCCGTAATAAATCGTCAGTAACTTTTGATTTAGAGTTTAAAATGACACGAATCCAATGCCCACGTTAAGCTAGCTCAATTTTCTAAATTGTAACAAAATTTGAGAAAAAAATAAATACGACAAATCATCCAATTAATACAATCTACCCAAACTTATATGATGCCATGCACTATGCTTCATTTATAAGCCTTTACTCAATGAGCACCAACGATCAGTTTAGAATGATGAATTTAACTCGCCGATCAACTTGACATATCGGAAGTAAATTGACCGTAATTTTTCAATTAGAGCTCAGAATAACACGAATCCAATGCCAACTTTAAGCTAGCTCAATTTCTATATTGTGAAAAAATTTGAGATAGAAATAGATACGACTAACCGTCTATGTAATCCAATCCATCACAAATTGCGTGATGCCATGCATTATTTTTAGTTTATAAGGCTTTTACGAAATGAGCACCAATGATCAGTTTAGAATGATCACTTTAACTGCCCGGTCAACTCGACATGTCTACACTAAATCGTCCGTAACTTTTGATTTAGAGCTCAAAATGACACGAATCGAATGCCCACGTTAAGCTAACCCAATTTTCTATATTTTGACAAAATTTGCGAAAAAATAGATATGACAAAGCATTCAAGTAATCCAGTCCTTCCCAAACTGTGTAATGCCATGCATTATTTTTCATTTATAAAATTTTACTCAATGGGCACCAATGATCAGTTTAGAATGATCACTATAAAGGACCGATACTCTTGACATGTACACACTAAATTGTCCGTAACTTTTGATTTATAGCTCAAAATGACATGAATCTAATGCCCACTTTAAGGTAGCTCAATTTTCTATATTGTGACAAAATTTGAGACAGAAATAGAGAGCACAAAGCCTCCAAGTAATCCAATCTATCCCAAACTGCGTGATGCCATGCTTTATGGTTCATTGATAAGCCTTTACTTAATGAGCACCAATGGTCAGTTTAGAGTGATCACTTTAACTCGCAGATAACCCTGACATGTCCGCACTAAATCGTGTGTAACTTTTGATTTAGAGCTCAAAATGACACGAATCCAGTGCCCATGTTAACTAGCTTAATTTTCTATATGTTGACAAAATTTGAGAGAGATATAGATACAACAAAGCGTCCAACTAATCCAATCTATAAAAACTGGTTAATGCCGTGCCTTATGCTTCAATTATAAACCTTTACTTAATGAGCACCAATGATCAGTTTAGAAATATCACTTTAACTGGTCTATCAATTCGACATGTCCATACTAAATTGTTCGTCACTTTTGATTTAGAACACAAATGACACGAATCCAATGCCCACATTAAGGTAGCACAATTTTCTTTATTTTTACAAAATTTAACACAAAAATAGATACGGCAAAGCGTCCAAGTAAACCAATCCATCCCAAACTGCGTGATACTATGCAATATTTTTCATTTATAAGCTTTTATTTAATGAGCACCAATGATCAGTTTAAAATGATCAATTTAACTGGCCGATCAACTTGTCATGTATGCACTAAATCGTCCATAACTTTTATTTAGAGCTAAAAATTACACGAATCCATTGCCCACGTTACGTTAGCTCAATTTTCTATATTGTAACAAAATTTGAGACAAAAATATATACGACAAAGCATCCAAGTAATCCAATGTATCCAAAGTACTTGATGATGTGTATTATGCTTCCTTTATTCGACTTTACTTAATCAGAACCAATGATAAGTTTATAATGATCACTTTAACTCGCCGATCAACTTAACATGTGCACAGTAAATCATCAGTAACTTTTGATTTAGAGCTTAGAATGACACGAATCCAATGCCCACATTAAGCTAGCTCAATTTTCTAAATTGTAACAAATTTGAGATAGAAATAGATACGACAAAGCGTCCAAGTAATCCAATCTATCCAAAATTGTGTGATGCCATACATTATGCTTCATTTATAAACCTTTACTTAATGAGCACCAATGATCAGTTTAGAATGATGAACTTAACTGGCCAATCAACTTGACATGTCCGCACAAAATCGTCCATAACTTTTCATTTAGAGCTCCGAATGACACGAATCGAATGCTCACATTAGGCTAGCTCAATTTCTATATTGTGACAAAATTTGAGACAGAAATAGGTACCACAAAGCGTCTAAGTAGTACAATCCATCGGACACTGCGTGATACCATGCATTATTTTTTCATTTATAAGCTTTTACTCAATGAGCACCAATGATCAGTTTAGAACGATCATTTTAACAAGTCGATCAACTTGTAATGTCTGTAGTAAATCGTCCATAACTTTTGATTTATAGCTCCGAATGACAAGAATCCAATGCACACATTGAGCTACTTCAATTTTCAATATTGTGACAAAATTTGAGATCGAACTAGACAGACAAAGCGTCCAAGTAATAATCCAATCTATCCCAAACTGCGTGATGTGATATCTTATGCTTCATTATAAGCCTTTACTCAATGAGCACCGATGATCAGTTTAGAATGATCACTTTAACTGGCCGATCAACTTGACATGTCCACACAAAATCGTCCGTAACTTTTGATTCAGAGCTCAGAATGACACGAATCCAATGCCCACGTTAAACTAGCTCAATTTTCTATATTTTGACAAAATTTGAGGTAGAAATAGATACGACAAAACATCCAAGTAATCCAATCCGTCCCAAACTGTGTGATGCCATGCATTATTTTTCATTTATAAGCTTTTACTCAATGAGCATCAATGATCAGTTTAAAATTATCATTTTAACTGGCCTATCAACTTGTCATGTCTGCATTAAATCGTCCATAACTTTGATTTAGAGCTAAGAACAACACGAATCCCATGCCCACGTTAAGCTAGCTCAATTTTATATATTGTAACAAAATTAGAAACAAAATTATATATACGACAAAGCGTTCAAGTAATCCAATCTATCCAAAACTGTGTGATGCCATGCATTATGCTTCATTTATAAGCCTTTACTCAATGAACACCAATGATCAGTTTAGAATGATCACTTGAATTAGCCGATAACCTTGACATGTCCAAACTAAATCGTATGTAACTTTTAATTTAGGGCTTCGAATGACACGTATCCAATGTCCACGTTATGCTATCTCAATTTTCTATATTATTGACATAATTTGAACGAGAATTAGAAAAGACAAAGCGCCCAAATAATCCAGTATATCCTAACTACATGATGCCATGCATTGTGCTTTATTTATAAGCCTTTACTTAACAAGCACCAATGATTGGTTTAGAATGATCACTTTAACGGGCCGATCAACTTGACATGTCCGCACTAAATCATCAGTAACTTTTGATTTAGAGCTTAGAATGACACGAATCCAATGCCCACGTTAAGCTAGCTCAATTTTCGAAATTGTAACAAAATTTGAGATAAAAATTGATACGACAAACCATCCAAGTAATCCAATCTATCCAAAATTGTGTGATGCCATGAATTATGCTATGTTTATAAGCCTTTACTCAATGAGCACCAATGATCAGTTTAGAAAGATGAATTTAACTGGCTGATCAACTTGACATGTCCGCACTAAATTGTCTAGAACTTTTCATTTATAGCGCAGAATGAAACGAATCCAATGCCCATGTTAAGCTAGCTGAATGTCGATATTGTTACAAAATTTGAGATAGAAATAGATACGACAAAGCGTCCAAGTAATCCAATCTGGGTGATGCAATGCATTATTGTTCGTTTAAAAGCTTTTACTCAATGAGCAACAATAATCAGTTTAGAATTATCACTTGAACTGGCCGATCAACTCGACATGTCCGCACTAAATCGTCCGTAACTTTTTATTTAAAGCTCCAAATGACATGAATCCAATGCCCACGTTAAGCTAGCTCAATTATATATATTTTGATAAAATTTGAGACAGAAATAGGTAGGACGAATCATCCAAGTAATCCTATCCATTCCAAATTGCGTAATGCCATGCATTATTTTCCATTTATGAGCTTTTACTCAATGGGCACCAATGATCACTTTAACTGGCTCATGACTTTGTCATGTGTGCACTAAATTTTCCATAACTTTTGATTAGAATGACACGAATCCAATGCCCACATTAAGCTAGTTCATTTTCTATATTGTAACAAAATTTGAGACAGAACTAGATACGCTAAAACGTCCAAGTAATCCAATCCATCCAAAACTGTGCAATGCCATGCATTATGTTTCCTTTATTAGCCTTTAATCAATGACCACCGATGATCAGTTTATAATGATCACTTTAACTGGCCGATCAACTTGACATGCACGCACAAAAATGTCCGTAACTTTTTATTTAAAGCTTAGAATGGCACGAATCCAATGCCCACGTTAAGCTACCTAAATTTTCTATATTTTGGTATAATTGAAGACAAAAATAGAGACGACAAAGAGTCCAATTAATCCAATCCATCCAAACTGCTTGATGCCATGCATTATGCTTTATTTATAAGCCTTAACTTAATCAGCACCAATGATCAATTTAGAATGATCTCTTTAACTTGCCAACTTGACATGTCTGCACTAATTGTCCGTAACTTTTGATTTAGAGCTCAGAATAACAAGAATCAAATGCCCACGTGAAGCTACCTCAATTTTCTATACTGTGACAAAATTTGATAATGATCTAGATACGATAAGGCGTCCAAGTAATACAATTTATCCAAAATTGTGTGATGCCATGCAATATGCTTCATTTATAAGCCTTTACTTAATGGAAACCAATGATCAGTTTAGAATGATCACTTTAACTGGCCGATCAACTTAACATTTCCGCACTAATTGTCTGTAACTTTTGATTTAGAGCTCAGAATAACATGAATCCAATGCCCACGCTAAGCTAGCTCAATTTTTTATTTGACAAAATTTGAGACAAAATAAGGATGACAAAGCTTCCAAATAATCCAATCTATCCCAAAATATGTGATTCCATGCTTTATGCTTCATTTATACACCTTTATTTAGTGAGCACCGATGATCAGTTTAGAATGATCACTTTAACTGGCCGATCAACTTGACATATCCGCACAAAATTGTCCGTAACTTTTGATTCAAAGCTCAAAATGACACAAATCCAATGCCTACGTTAAGCTAGCTCAATTTTCTTTATTTTGTCAAAATTTGAGGCAGAAATAGATACGACAAAATATCCAATTAATCCAATCCGTCCCAAGCTGTGTGATCCCATGCATTATTTTTCATTTATAAGCTTTTACTCAATGAGCACCAATGATCAGTTTAAAATAATCATTTTAACTGGCCTAACAACTTATCATGTTTGCACTAAATCGTCCATAACTTTGATTTAGAGCTAAGAATGACACGAATCCCATGCCCACGTTAAGCTAGCTCAATTTTATATATTGTAACCAAATTTGAGACAGAAAGATATACGACAATGCGTTCAGGTAATCCAATCTATCCAACACTGTGTGATGCCATTCATTATGCTTCATTTATAAGCCTTTACTCAATGAACACCAATGATCAGTTTAGAATTATCACTTGAACTAGCCGATAACCATTACATGTCCAAACTAAATCGTATGTGACTTTTGATTTAGGGCTTCGAATGACACGAATCCAATGTCCACGTTAAGCTATCTCAATTTTCTATATTATTGACATAATTTGAACGAGAATTAGAAAAGACAAAACGCCCAAATAATCCAGTATATCCTAACTACATGATGCCATGCATTGTGCTTCATTTATAAGCCTTTACTTAATAAGCACCAATGATTTGTTTAGAATGATCACTTTAACGGGTCGATCAACTTGACATGTCCGCACTAAATCATCTGTAACTTTTGATTTCGAGCTTAGAATGACACGAATCCAATACCCACGTTAAGCTAGCTCAATTTTCTAAATTGTTACAAAATTTGAGATAAAAATGGATACCACAAACGATCCAAGTAATCCAATCTATCCAAAATTGTGTGATGCCATGAATTATGGTTTGTTTATAAGCCTTTACTCAATGAGCACCAATGATCAGTTCAGAATGATGAATTTAACTGGCCGATCAACTTGACATGTCCGCACTAAATCGTCCGGAACTTTTCATTTAGAGCCCAGAATGAAACGAATCCAATGCCCATGTTAAGCTAGCTCAATATCGATATTGTGACAAAATTTGAGATAGAAATGGATACGACAAAGCGTCCAAGTAATCCAATCTTGGTGTTGCAATGCATTATTTTTTGTTTAAAAGCTTTTACTCAATGAGCACCAATGATCAGTTTAGCATGATCACTTGAACTGGCCGATCAACTCGACATGTCTGCATTAAATCGTCCGTAACTTTTGATTTAAAGCTCAAAATGACACGAATCCAATGCCCGCGTTAAGCTAGCTCAATTTTCTATATTTTGACAAAATTTGAGACAGAAATGGATATGACTAAGCGTCCAAGTAATCCAATCTTGGTGATGCACTGCATTATGTTTTGTTTAATAGCTTTTACTTAATGGGCACCAATGCTCAATTTAGAATGATCACTTTAACTGGCTGATGACTTTGTCATGTGTGCACTAAATCGTCCATAACTTTTGATTGATAGCTTAGAATGACACGAATCCAATGCCCACATTAAGCTAGTTCAATTTTCTATATTGTGAAAAAATTTGAGACGGAACTAGATACGATAAAACGTCCAAGTAATCCAATCCATCCAAAACTGAGCAATGCCATGCATTATGTTTCATTTATAAGCCTTTAATCAATGAGCACCAATGATAAGTTTATAATGATCACTTTAACTGGCCGATCAACTTGACATGCACGCACTAAACCGTCTGTAACTTTTTATTTAAAGCTTAGAATGGCACAAATCCAATGCCCACGTTAAGCTACCTCAATTTTCTATATTTTGTATAATTTAAGACAAAAATAGAGACGACAAAGCGTCCAATTAATCCAATCCATCCAAACTGCTTGATGTCATGCATTATGCTTCATTTATAAGCCTTAACTTAATCAGCACCAATGATCAGTTTAGAATGATCTCTTTAACTTGCCAACTTGACATGTCTGCACTAATTGTCCGTAACTTTTGATTTAGGTTCAGAATAACAAGAATCAAATGCCCACGTGAAGCTACCTCAAATTTCTATATTGTGACAAAATTTGATAATGATCTAGATACGATAAAGCGTCCAAGTAATCCAATTTATCCAAAATTGTGTGATGCCATGCAATATGCTTCATTTATAAGCCTTTACTTAATGGAAACCAATGATCAGTTTAGAATGATCACTTTAACTGGCCGATCAACTTAACATTTCCGCACTAATCGTCCGTAACTTTTGATTAAGAGCTCAGAATAACATGAATCCAATGCCCACGTTAAGCTAGCTCAATTTTTTATATTTTGACAAAATTTGAGACAAAAATAGAGATGACAAAGCTTCCAAATAATCCAATCTATCCCAAAATATGTGATTCCATGCTTTATGCTTCATTTATACACCTTTATTTAATGAGCACCAATGATCAGTTTAGAATGATCACTTTAACTGGCCGATCAACTTGACATATCCGCACAAAATCGTCCGTAACTTTTGATTTAGAGCTCAAAATGACACGAATCCAATGTCTACGTTAAGCTAGCTCAATTTTCTATATTTTGACAAAATTTAATGCAGAAATAATAGACAAAACATCCAAGTAATTCAATCCGTCCAAAACTGTGTGTATGCATGCATTATTTTCATTTATAGCTTTTACTCAATGAGCCCAAAATGATCAGTTTAAACATTATCATTTACTGGCCTATCAATTGTAATGTCTGCACTAAATCATCCATAACTTTGATTTAGAGCTAAGAATGACACGAATCCCATGCCCACGTTATCTAGCTCAATTTTATATATTGTACCAAAATTTGAGACAGAAATATAACGACAAAGCGTTCAAGTAATCCAATATATCCAAAACTTTGTGATGCCACGCATTATGCTTCATTTATAAGCCTTTACTCAATGAACACCAATGATCAGTTTAGAATTATCACTTGAACTGGCCGATAACCTTGACATGTCCAAACTAAATCGTATGTAACTTTTGATTTAGGGCTTCGAATGACACGAATCCAATGCCCACGTTAAGCTATCTATATTTTCTATATTATTGACATAATTTGAATGAGAATTAGAAAAGACAAAGCGCCCAAATAATCCAGTATATCCTAACTACATGATGCCATGCATTATGCTTCATTTAAAAGCCTTTACTTAACAAACACCAATGATTTGTTTACAATGATCACTTTAACGGGCCGATAACCTTGACATGTCCACTTTAAATCATCAGTAACTTTTGATTTCGAGCTTAGAATGACACGAATCCAATGCCCACGTTAAGCTAGCTCAATTTTCTAAATTGTAACAAAATTTGAGATAAAAATTGATACGACAAAGCATCCAAGTAATCCAATCTATCCAAAATTGTGTGATGCAAGGAATTATGCTTTGTTTATAAGCCTTTACTCAATGAACACCAATGATCAGTTTAGAATGATGAATTTAGCTAGCCGATCAACTTGACATGTCCGCACTAAATCGTCCGGAACTTTTCATTTAGAGCGCAAAATGAAACAAATCCAATGCCCATGTTAAGCTAGCTCAATGTCGATATTGTGACAAAATTTGAGATAGAAATGGATACGACAAAGCGTCCAAGTAATCCAATCTGGGTGATGCAATGCATTATTTTTTGTTTAATAGCTTTTACTCAATGAGCACCAATGATAAATTTAGAATGATCACTTGAACTGGCCGATCAACTCGAGATGTCCGCACTAAATCGTCCGTAACTTTTGATTTAAAGCTCAAAATGACACAAATCCAATGCCCACGTTAAGCTAGCTCAATTTTCTATATTTTGACAAAATTTGAGACAGAAATAGATACGACGAATCATCCAAGTAATCCAATCCATTCCAAACTGCGTAATGCCATGCATTATTTTACATTTATGAGCTTTTACTCAATGGGCACCAATGCTCAGTTTAGAATGATCACTTTAACTGGCTGATGACTTTGTCATGTGTGCACTAAATCATCCATAACTTTTGATTGATAGCTTAGAATGACACGAATCCAATGCCACATTAAGCTAGTTCAATTTTCTATATTGTGACAAAATTTGAGACAGAACTAGATACGATAAAACGTCCAAGTAATCCAATCCATCCAAAACTGTGGAATGCCATGCATTATGTTTCATTTATAAGCCTTTAATCAATGAGCACCAATGATCAATTTATAATGATTATTTTAACTGGCCGATCAACTTGACATGCACGCACTAAACCATCCGTAACTTTTTATTTAAAGCTTAGAATGGCACAAACCCAATGCCCACGTTAAGCTACCTCAATTTTCTATATTTTGGTATAATTTAAGACAGAAATAGAGACGACAAAGAGTCCAATTAATCCAATCCATCCAAACTGCTTGATGCCATGCATTATGCTTCATTTATAAGGTTTAACTTAATCAGCACCAATGATCTGTTTAGAATGATCTCTTTAACTTGCCAACTTCACATGTCTGCACTAATTGTCCGTAACTTTTGATTTAGAGCTCAGAATGACAAAAATCAAATGCCCAGGTGAAGCTACTTCAATTTCCTATATTGTGAAAAAATTTGATAATGATCTAGATACAATAAAGCGTCCAAGTAATCCAATTTATCCAAAATTGTGTGATGCCATGCAATATGCTTCATTTATAAGCCTTTACTTAATGGAAACCAATGATCAGTTTAGAATGATCACTTTAACTGGCCGATCAACTTAACATTTCCGCACTAATCGTCCGTAACTTTAGATTTAGAGCTCAGAAAAACATGAATCCAATGCCCCCGTTAAGCTAGCTCAATTTTTTATATTTTGACAAAATTTGAGACAAAAATAGAGATGACAAAGCTTCCAAATAATCCAATCTATCCCAAAATAAGTGATTCCATGCTTTATGCTTCATTTATACACCTTTATTTAATGAGCACCAATGATCAGTTTAGAATGATCACTTTAACTGGCCGATCAACTTGACATGTCCGCACAAAATCGTCCGTAACTTTTGATTCAGAGCTCAAAATGACACGAATCCAATGCCAACGTTAAGCTAGCTCAATTTTCTATACTTTGACAAAATTTGAGGCAGAAATAGATACGACAAAACATCCAAGTAATCCAATCCGTCCCAAACTGTGTGATGCCATGCATTATTTTTCATTTATAAGCTTTTACTCAATGAGCACCAATGATCAGTGTAAAATTATCATTTTAACTGGCCTATCAACTTGTAATGTCTGCACTAAATCATCCATAACTTTGATTTAGAGCTAAGAATGACACGAATCCCATGCCCACGTTAAGCTAGCTCAATTTTATATATTGTACCAAAATTTGAGACAGAAATATAACGACAAAGCGTTCAAGTAATCCAATCTATCCAAAACTGTGTGATGCCACGCATTATGCTTCATTTATAAGCCTATACTCAATGAACACCAATGATCAGTTTAGAATTATCACTTGAACTGGCCGATAACCTTGACATGTCCAAACTAAATCGTATGTAACTTTTGATTTAGGGCTTCGAATGACATGAATCCAATGCCCACGTTAAGCTATCTATATTTTCTATATTATTGACATAATTTGAATGAGAATTAGAAAAGACAAAGCGCCCAAATAATCCAGTATATCCTATTTACATGATGCCATGCATTATGCTTCATTTAAAAGCCTTTACTTAACAAACACCAATGATTTGTTTAGAATGATCACTTTAACGGGCCGATAACCTTGACATGTCCACTTTAAATCATCAGTAACTTTTGGTTTCGAGCTTAGAATGACACGAATCCAATGCCCACTTTAAGCTAGCTAAATTTTCTAAATTGTAACAAAATTTGAGATAAAAATTGATACGACAAAGCATCCAAGTAATCCAATCTATCCAAAATTGTGTGATGCCATGAATTATGCTTTGTTTATAAGCCTTTACTCAATGAGCACCAATGATCAGTTTAGAATGATGAATTTAACTAGCCGATCAACTTGACATGTCCGCACTAAATCGTCCGGAACTTTTCATTTAGAGCGCAGAATGAAATAAATCCAATGCCCATGTTAAGCTAGCTCAATGTCGATATTGTGACAAAATTTGAGATAGAAATGGATACGACAAAGCGTCCAAGTAATCCAATCTGGGTGATGCAATGCATTATTTTTCGTTTAATAGCTTTTACTCAATGAGCACCAATGAACAGTGAATGATCAATTGAAATGAACGATCAACTCGACATGTCCGCACTAAATCGTCCGTAACTTTTGATTTAAAGCTCAAAATGCACGAATCCAATGCCCACGTTAAGCTAGCTCAATTTTCAATATTTTGACAAAATTTGAGACAGAAATAGATACGACGAATCATCCAAGTAATCCAATCCATTCCAAACTGCGTAATGCCATGCATTATTTTTCATTTATGAGCTTTTACTCAATGGGCACCAATGCTCAGTTTAGAATGATCACTTTAACTGGCTGATGACTTTGTCATGTGTGCACTAAATCGTCCATAACTTTTGATTGATAGCTTAGAATGACACGAATCCAATGCCCACATTAAGCTAGTTAAATTTTCTATATTGTTACAAAATTTGAGACAGAACTAGATACGATAAAACGTCCAAGTAATCCAATCCATCCAAAACTGTGCAATGCCATGCATTATGTTTCACTTTTAAGCCTTTAATCAATGAGCACCAATGATCAGTTTATAATGATCACTTTAACTGGCCGATGAACTTGACATGCAGCACTAAACCGTCCGTAACTTTTTATTAAAGCTTAGAATGGCACAAATCCAATGCCCACGTTAAGCTACCTCAATTTTCTGTATTTTGGTATAATTTATGACAGAAATAGAGATGACAAAGCGTCCAACTAATCCAATCCATCCAAACTGCTTGATGCCATGCATTATGCTTCATTTATAAGCCTTAACTTAATCAGCACCAATGATCAGTTTAGAATGATCTCTTTAACTTGCCAACTTGACATGTCTGCACTAATTGTCCGTAACCTTTGTTTTAGAGCTCAGAATAACAAGAATCAAATGCCCACGTGAAGCTACCTCAATTTTCTATATTGTGACAAAATTTGATAATGATCTAGATGCTATAAAGCGTCCAAGTAATCCAATTTATCCAAAATTGTGTGATGCCATGCAATATGCTTCATTTATAAGCCTTTACTTAATGGAAACCAATGATCAGTTTAGAATGATCACTTTAACTGGCCGATCAACTTAACATTTCCACACTAATCATCCGTAACTTTTGATTAAGAGCTCAGAATAACATGAATCCAATGCCCACGTTAAGCTAGCTTTATTTTTTATATTTTGACCAAATTTGAGACAAAAATAGAGATGACAAAGCTTCCAAATAATCCAATCTATCCCAAAATATGTGATTCCATGCTTTATGCTTCATTTATACACCTTTATTTAATGAGCACCGATGATCAGTTTAGAATGATTACTTTAACTGGCCGATCAACTTGACATGTCCGCACAAAATCGTCCGTGACTTTTGACTCAGAGCTCAAAATGACACGAATCCAATACCTACGTTAAGCTAGCTCAATTTTCTATATTTTGACAAAATTTGAGGCAGAAATAGATACGACAAAACATCCAAGTAATCCAATCCGTCCGAAACTGTGTGATGCCATGCATTATTTTTCATTTATAAGCTTTTACTCAATGAGCACCAATGATCAGTTTAAAATTATCATTTTAACTGGCCTATCAACTTGTAATGTCTGCACTAAATCATCCATAACTTTGATTTAGAGCTAAGAATGACACGAATCCCATGCCCACGTTAAGCGAGCTCAATTTTATATATTGTAACAAAATTTGAGACAGAAATATATTCAACAAAGCGTTCAAGTAACCCAATCTATCCAAAACTGTGTGATGCCATGCATTATGCTTCATTTATATGCCTTTACTCAATGAACACCAATGGTCCGTTTAGAATTATCACTTGAACTGGCCGATAACCTTGACATGTCCAAACTAAATCGTATGTAACTTCTGATTTATGGCTTCGAATGACACGAATCCAATGTCCACGTTAAGCTATCTCAATTTTCTATATTATTGACATAATTTGAACGAGAATTAGAAAAGACAAAGCACCCAAATAATCCAGTATATCCTAACTACATGATGCCATACATTATGCTTCATTTATAAGCATTTACTTAACAAGCACCAATGATTTGTTTAGAATTATCACTTTAACTGGCCGATCAACTTGACATGTCCGCACTAAATCATCAGTAACTTTTGATTTCGAGCTTAGAATGACACGAATCCAATGCCCACATTAAGCTAGCTCAATTTTCAAAATTGTAACAAAATTTGAGATAAAAATTGATACGACAAAGCATCCAAGTAATCCGATCTATCCAAAATTGTGTGATGCCAAGAATTATGCTTTGTTTATAAGCCTTTACTCAATGAGCACCAATGATCAGTTTAGAATGATGAGTTTAACTGGCCGATCAACTTGACATGTCCGCACTAAATCGTCCGGAACTTTTCATTTAGAGCGCAGAATGAAACAAATCCAATGCCCATGTTAAGCTAGCTCAATGTCGATATTGTGACAAAATTTGAGATAGAAATGGATGCGACAAAGTGTCCAAGTAATCCAATCTGGGTGATGCAATGCATTATTTTTTGTTTAAAAGCTTTTACTCAATGAGCACCAATGATCAGTTTAGAATGATCACTTGAACTGGCCGATCAACTCGACATGTCCGCACTAAATTGTCCGTAACTTTTGATTTAAAGCTCAAAATGACACGAATCCAATGCCCACGTTAAGCTAGCTTAATTTTCTATATTTTGACAAAATTTGAGACAGAAATAGATACGACGAATCATCCAAGTAATCCAATCCATTCCTAACTGCATAATGCCATGCATTATTTTCCATTTATGAGCTTTTACTCAATGGGCACCAATGCTCAGTTTAGAATGATCACTTTAACTGGCTGATGAATTTGTCATGTGTGCACTAAATCGTCCATAACTTTTGATTGATAGCTTAGAATGACACGAATCCAATACCCACATTAAGCTAGTTCAATTTTCTATATTGTGACAAAATTTGAGACAGAACTAGATACGATAAAACATCCAAGTAATCCAATCCATCCAAAACTGTGTAATGCCATGCATTATGTTTCATTATTAAGCCTTTAATCAATGAGCACCAATGATCAGTTTATAATGATCACTTTAACTGGCCGATCAACTTGACATGCACGCACTAAACCGTCCGTAACTTTTTTATTAAAGCTTAGAATGGCACAAATCCAATGCCCACGTTAAGCTACCTCAATTTTCTATATTTTGGTATAATTTAAGACAGAAATAGAGATGACAAAGCATCCAACTAATCCAATCCATCCAAACTGCTTGATGCCATGCATTATGCTTCATTTATAAGCCTTAACTTAATCAGCAGCAATGATCAGTTTAGAATGATCTCTTTAACTTGCCAACTTGACATATCTGCACTAATTGTCCCTAACTCTTTTTTAATAGCTCAGAATAACAAGAATCAAATGCCCACGTGAAGCTACCTCAATTTTCTATATTGTGACAAAATTTGATAATGATCTAGATACGATAAAGCGTCCAAGTAATCCAATTTATCCAAAATTGTGTGATGCCATGCAATATGCTTCATTTATAAGCCTTTACTTAATGGAAACCAATGAT
>JAEVFF010000158.1:313839-393688 GCA_018901945.1 Pugionium dolabratum
TTTTAACTGGCCTATCAACTTGTCATGTCTGCACTAAATCGTCCATAACTTTGATTTAGAGCTAAGAATGACACGAATCCCATGCCCACGTTAAGATAGCTCAATTTTATATATTGTAACAAAATTTGAGAGAGAAATATATACGACAAAGCATTCAAGTAATCCAATCTATCCAAAACTATGTGATGCCATGCATTATGCTTCATTTATAAGCCTTTACTCAATGAACACCAATGATCAGTTTAGAATTATCACTTGAACTAGCCGATAACCATTACATGTCCAAACTAAATCGTATGTGACTTTTGATTTAGGGCTTCGAATGACACGAATCCAATGTCCACGTTAAGCTATCTCAATTTTCTATATTATTGACATAATTTGAACGAGAATTAGAAAAGACAAAACGCCCAAATAATCCAGTATATCCTAACTACATGATGCCATGCATTGTGCTTCATTTATAAGCCTTTACTTAATAAGCACCAATGATTTGTTTAGAATGATCACTTTAACGGGTCGATCAACTTGACATGTCCGCACTAAATCATCTGTAACTTTTGATTTCGAGCTTAGAATGACACGAATCCAATACCCACGTTAAGCTAGCTCAATTTTCTAAATTGTTACAAAATTTGAGATAAAAATGGATACCACAAACGATCCAAGTAATCTTATCTATCCAAAATTGTGTGATGCCATGAATTATGGTTTGTTTATAAGCTAGCTCAATATCGATATTGTGACAAAATTTGAGATAGAAATGGATACGACAAAGCGTCCAAGTAATCCAATCTTGGTGTTGCAATGCATTATTTTTTGTTTAAAAGCTTTTACTCAATGAGCACCAATGATCAGTTTAGCATGATCACTTGAACTGGCCGATCAACTCGACATGTCTGCATTAAATCGTCCGTAACTTTTGATTTAAAGCTCAAAATGACACGAATCCAATGCCCGCGTTAAGCTAGCTCAAATTTCTATATTTTGACAAAATTTGAGACAGAAATGGATATGACTAAGCGTCCAAGTAATCCAATCTTGGTGATGCACTGCATTATGTTTTGTTTAAAAGCTTTTACTTAATGGGCACCAATGCTCAATTTAGAATGATCACTTTAACTGGCTGATGACTTTGTCATGTGTGCACTAAATCGTCCATAACTTTTGATTGATAGCTTAGAATGACACGAATCCAATGCCCACATTAAGCTAGTTCAATTTTCTATATTGTGAAAAAATGTGAGACAGAACTAGATACGATAAAACGTCCAAGTAATCCAATCCATCCAAAACTGAGCAATGCCATGCATTATGTTTCATTTATAAGCCTTTAATCAATGAGCACCAATGATAAGTTTATAATGATCACTTTAACTGGCCGATCAACTTGACATGCACGCACTAAACCGTCCGTAACTTTTTATTTAAAGCTTAGAATGGCACAAATCCAATGCCCACGTTAAGCTACCTCAATTTTCTATATTTTGTATAATTTAAGACAAAAATAGAGACGACAAAGCATCCAATTAATCCAATCCATCCAAACTGCTTGATGTCATGCATTATGCTTCATTTATAAGCCTTAACTTAATCAGCACCAATGATCAGTTTAGAATGATCTCTTTAACTTGCCAACTTGACATGTCTGCACTAATTGTCCGTAACTTTTGATTTAGGTTCAGAATAACAAGAATCAAATGCCCACGTGAAGCTACCTCAAATTTCTATATTGTGACAAAATTTGATAATGATCTAGATACGATAAAGCGTCCAAGTAATCCAATTTATCCAAAATTGTGTGATGCCATGCAATATGCTTCATTTATAAGCCTTTACTTAATGGAAACCAATGATCAGTTTAGAATGATCACTTTAACTGGCCGATCAACTTAACATTTCCGCACTAATCGTCCGTAACTTTTGATTAAGAGCTCAGAATAACATGAATCCAATGCCCACGTTAAGCTAGCTCAATTTTTTATATTTTGACAAAATTTGAGACAAAAATAGAGATGACAAAGCTTCCAAATAATCCAATCTATCCCAAAATATGTGATTCCATGCTTTATGCTTCATTTATACACCTTTATTTAATGAGCACCAATGATCAGTTTAGAATGATCACTTTAACTGGCCGATCAACTTGACATATCCGCACAAAATCGTCCGTAACTTTTGATTCAGAGCTCAAAATGACACGAATCCAATGCCAACGTTAAGCTAGCTCAATTTTCTATACTTTGACAAAATTTGAGGCAGAAATAGATACGACAAAACATCCAAGTAATCCAATCCGTCCCAAACTGTGTGATGCCATGCATTATTTTTCATTTATAAGCTTTTACTCAATGAGCACCAATGATCAGTGTAAAATTATCATTTTAACTGGCCTATCAACTTGTAATGTCTGCACTAAATCATCCATAACTTTGATTTAGAGCTAAGAATGACACGAATCTCATGCCCACGTTAAGCTAGCTCAATATTATATATTGTACCAAAATTTGAGTCATAAATATAACGACAAAGCGTACAAGTAATCCAATATATCCAAAACTGTGTGATGCCACGCATTATGCTTCATTTATAAGCCTATACTCAATGAACACCAATGATCAGTTTAGAATTATCACTTGAACTGGCCGATAACCTTGACATGTCCAAACTAAATCGTATGTAACTTTTGATTTAGGGCTTCGAATGACATGAATCCAATGCCCACGTTAAGCTATCTATATTTTCTATATTATTGACATAATTTGAATGAGAATTAGAAAAGACAAAGCGCCCAAATAATCCAGTATATCCTATTTACATGATGCCATGCATTATGCTTCATTTAAAAGCCTTTACTTAACAAACACCAATGATTTGTTTAGAATGATCACTTTAACGGGCCGATAACCTTGACATGTCCACTTTAAATCATCAGTAACTTTTGGTTTCGAGCTTAGAATGACACGAATCCAATGCCCACTTTAAGCTAGCTAAATTTTCTAAATTGTAACAAAATTTGAGATAAAAATTGATACGACAAAGCATCCAAGTAATCCAATCTATCCAAAATTGTGTGATGCCATGAATTATGCTTTGTTTATAAGCCTTTACTCAATGAGCACCAATGATCAGTTTAGAATGATGAATTTAACTAGCCGATCAACTTGACATGTCCGCACTAAATCGTCCGGAACTTTTCATTTAGAGCGCAGAATGAAATAAATCCAATGCCCATGTTAAGCTAGCTCAATGTCGATATTGTGACAAAATTTGAGATAGAAATGGATACGACAAAGCGTCCAAGTAATCCAATCTGGGTGATGCAATGCATTATTTTTCGTTTAATAGCTTTTACTCAATGAACACCAATGATAAATTTAGAATGATGACTTGAACTGGCCGATCAACTCGAGATGTCCGCACTAAATCGTCCGTAACTTTTGATTTAAAGCTCAAAATGACACGAATCCAATGCCCACGTTAAGCTAGCTCAATTTTCTATATTTTGACAAAATTTGAAACAGAAATAGATACGACGAATCATCCAAGTAATCCAATCCATTCCAAACTGCGTAATGCCATGTTATGAGCTTTTACTCAATGGGCACCAATGCTCAGTTTAGAATAATCACTTTAACTGGCTGATGACTTTGTCATGTGTTCACTAAATCGTCCATAACTTTTGATTGATAGCTTAGAATGACACGAATCCAATGCCACATTAAGCTAGTTCAATTTCCATATTGTGACAAAATTTGAGACAGAACTAGATACGATAAAACGTCCAAGTAATCCAATCCATCCAAAACTGTGGAATGCCATGCATTATGTTTCATTTATAAGCCTTTAATCAATGAGCAATTTATAATGATTATTTTAACTGGCCGATCAACTTGACATGCACGCACTAAACCGTCCGTAACTTTTTATTTAAAGCTTAGAATGGCACAAATCCAATGCCGACGTTAAGCTACCTCAGTTTTCTATATTTTGGTATAATTTAAGACAGAAATAGAGACGACAAAGAGGCCAATTAATCCAATCCATCCAAACTGCTTGATGCCATGCATTATGCTTCATTTATAAGGTTTAACTTAATCAGCATCAATGATCAGTTTAGAATGATCTCTTTAACTTGCCAACTTCACATGTCTGCACTAATTGTCCGTAACTTTTGATTTAGAGCTCAGAATAACAAGAATCAAATGCCCACGTGAAGCTACTTCAATTTTCTATATTGTGAAAAAATTTGATAATGATCTAGATACAATAAAGCGTCCAAGTAATCCAATTAATCCAAAATTGTGTGATGCTATGCAATATGCTTCATTTATAAGCCTTTACTTAATGGAAACCAATGATCAGTTTAGAATGATCACTTTAACTGGCCGATCAACTTAACATTTCCGCACTAATCGTCCGTAACTTTAGATTTAGAGCTCAGAATAACATGAATCCAATGCCCACGTTAAGCTAGCTCAATTTTTTATATTTTGACAAAATTTGAGACAAAAATAGAGATGACAAAGCTTCCAAATAATCCAATCTATCTCAAAATATGTGATTCCATGCTTTATCCTTCATTTATACACCTTTATTTAATGATCACCCATGATCAGTTTAGAATGATCACTTTACCTGGCCGATCAACTTGACATGTCCGCACAAAATCGTCCGTAACTTTTGATTCAGAGCTCAAAATGACACGAATCCAATGCCTACGTTAAGCTATCTCAATTTTCTATATTTTGACAAAATTTGAGGCAGAAATAGATACGACAAAACATCCAAGTAATCCGATCCGTCCCAAACTGTGTGATGCCATGCATTATTTTTCATTTATAAGCTTTTACTCAATGAGCACCAATGATCAGTTTAAAATTATCATTTTAACTGGCCTATCAACTTGTAATGTCTGCACTAAATCATCCATAACTTTGATTTAGAGCTAAGAATGAAACGAATCTCATGCCCACGTTAAGCTAGCTCAATTTTATATATTGTAACAAAATTTGAGACAGAAATATATACGACAAAGCGTTCAAGTAATCCAATCTATCCAAAACTGTGTGATGCCATGCATTATGCTTCATTTATAAGCCTTTACTCAATGAACACCAATGATCAGTTTAGAATTATCACTTGAACTGCCCGATAACGTTGACATGTCCAAACTAAATCGTATGTAACTTTTTATTTAGGGCTTCGAATAACACGAATCCAATGTCTACGTTAAGCTATCTCAATTTTCTATATTATTGACATAATTTGAACGAGAATTAGAAAAGACAAAGCACCCAAATAATCCAGTATATCCTAACTACATGATGCCATGCATTATGCTTCATTTATAAGCCTTTACTTAACAAGCACCAATGATTGGTTTAGAATGATCACTTTAATGGGCCGATCAACTTGACATGTCCGCACTAAATCATCAGTAACTTTTGATTTAGAGCTTACAATGACACGAATCCAATGCCCACGTTAAGCTAGCTCAATTTTCTAAATTGTAACAAAATTTGAGATAAAAATTGATAAGACAAACAATCCAAGTAATCCAATCTATCCAAAATTGTGTGATGCCATGAATTATGCCTTGTTTATAAGCCTTTACTCAATGAGCACCAATGAACAGTTTAGAATGATGAATTTAACTGGCCGATCAACTTGACATGTCCGCACTAAATCATCTGGAACTTTTCATTTAGATCGCAGAATGAAACGAATCCAATGCCCATGTTAAACTAGCTCAATGTCGATATTGTTACAAAATTTGAGATAAAAATAGATACAACAAAGCGTCCAAGTAATCCAATCTGGGTGATGCAATGCATTATTATTCGTTTAAAGGCTTTTACTCAATGAGCAACAATGATCAGTTTAGAATGATCATTTGAACTGGCCGATCAACTCGACATGTCCGCACTAAATCGTCCGTAACTTTTGATTTAAATCTCCAAATGACACGAATCCAATGCCCACGTTAAGCTAGCTCAATTTTTTATATTTTGACAAAAATTGAGACAGAAATAGATACGACGAATCATCCAAGTAATTCAATCCATTCCAAACTGTGTAATGCCATGCATTATTTTCCATTTATGAGCTTTTACTCAATGGGCACCAATGATCAGTTTAGAATGATCACTTTAACTGGCTGATGACTTTGTCATGTGTGCGCTAAATCGTCCATAACTTTTTATTGATAGCTTAGAATGACACGAATCCAATGCCCACATTAAGCTAGTTCAATTTTCTATATTGTGACAAAATTTGAGACAGAACTAGATACGATAAAACGTCTAAGTAATCCAATCCATCCAAAACTGTGCAATGCCATGCATTATGTTTCATTTATAAGCCTTTAATCAGCACCAATGATCAGTTTATAATGATCACTTTAACTGGCCGATCAACTTGACATGCATGCACTAAACCGTCCGTAACTTTTTATTTGAAGCTAAGAATGGCACGAATCCAATGCCCACGTTAAGGTACCTCAATTTTATAAATTTTGGTATAATTTAAGACAGAAATAGAGACGACAAAGCGTCCAATTAATCCAATCCATCCAAACTGCTCGATGGCATGCATTATGCTTCATTTATAAGCCTTAACTTAATCAGCACCAATGATCAGTTTAGAATGATCTCTTTAACTTGCCAACTTGGCATGTCTGCACTAATTGTCCATAACTTTTGATTTAGAGCTCAGAATAACAAGAATCAAATGCCCACGTGAAGCTACCTCAATTTTCTATATTGTGACAAAATTTGATAATGATCTAGATACGATAAAGCGTCCAAGTAATCCAATTTATCCAAACTTGTGTGATGCCATGCAATATGCTCCATTTATAAGCCTTTCCTTAATGGAAACCAGTGATCAGTTTAGAATGCTCACTTTAACTGGCCGATCAGCTTAACATTTCTGCACTAATCGTCCGTAACTTTTGATTTAGAGCTCAAAATAACATGAATCCAATGCCCACGTTAAGCTAGCTCAATTTTCTATATTTTGACAAAATTTGAGGAAAAAATAGAGATGACAAAGCTTCCAAATAATTCAATCTATCCCAAAATATGTGATTCCATGCTTTATGCTTCATTTATACACCTTTATTTAATGAGCACCGATGATCAGTTTAGAATGATCACTTTAACTGGCCGATCAACTTGTCATGTCTGCACAAAATCGTCCGTAACTTTTGATTCAGAGCTCAGAATAACACAAATCCAATGCCTACGTTAAGCTAGCTCAATTTTCTATATTTTGACAAAATGTGAGGCAGAAATAGATACGACAAAACATCCAAGTAATCCAATCCATCCTAAACTGTGTGATGCCATGCATTATTTTTCATTTATAAACTTTTACTCAATGAGCACCAATGATCAGTTTAAAATTATCATTTTAACTGGCCTATCAACTTGTCATGTCTGCACTAAATCGTCCATAACTTTGATTTAGAGCTAAGAATGACACGAATCCCATGCCCACGTTATGCTAGCTCAATTTTATATATCGTAACAAAATTTGAGCCAGAAATATATACGACAAAGCGTTCAAGTAATCCAATCTATCCAAAACTGTGTGATGACATGCATTATGCTTCATTTATAAGCCTTTACTCAATGAACACCAAGTTCAATTTAGAATTATCACTTGAACTGGCCGATAACCTTGACATGTCCAAACTAAATCGTATGTAACTTTTGATTTAGGGCTTCGAATAACACGAATCCAATGTCCACGTTAAGCTATCTCAATTTCTATATTATTGACATAATTTGAACGAGAATTAGAAAAGACAAAGCGATCAAATAATCCAGTATATCCTAACTACATGATGCCATGCAATATGCTTCATTTATAAGCCTTTACTTAACAAGCACCAATGATTGGTTTAGAATGATCACTTTAACGGGCCGATCAACTTGACATGTCCGCACTAAATCATCAGTAAATTTTGATTTAAAGCTTAGAATGACACGAATCCAATGCCCACGTTAAGCTAGCTCAATTTTCTATATTTTGACAAAAATTGAGACAGAAATAGATACGACGAATCATCCAAGTAATCCAATCCATTCCAAACTGTGTAATGCCATGCATTATTTTCCATTTATGAGCTTTTACTCAATGGGCACCAATGATCAGTTTAGAATGATCACTTTAACTGGCTGATGACTTTGTCATGTGTGCGCTAAATCGTCCATAACTTTTTATTGATTGCTTAGAATGACACGAATCCAATGCCCACATTAAGCTAGTTCAATTTTCTATATTGTGACAAAATTTGAGACAGAACTAGATACGATAAAACGTCCAAGTAATCCAATCCATCCAAAACTGTGCAATGCCATGCATTATGTTTCATTTATAAGCCTTTAATCAGCACCAATGATCAGTTTATAATGATCACTTTAACTGGCCGATCAACTTGACATGCATGCACTAAACCGTCCGTAACTTTTTATTTGAAGCTAAGAATGGTACGAATCCAATGCCCACGTTAAGGTACCTCAATTTTATAAATTTTGGTATAATTTAAGACAGAAATAGAGATGACAAAGCGTCCAATTAATCCAATCCATCCAAACTGCTCGATGGCATGCATTATGCTTCATTTATAAGCCTTAACTTAATCAGCACCAATGATCAGTTTAGAATGATCTCTTTAACTTGCCAACTTTGCATGTCTGCACTAATTGTCCATAACTTTTGATTTAGAGCTCAGAATAACAAGAATCAAATGCCCACGTGAAGCTACCTCAATTTTCTATATTGTGACAAAATTTGATAATGATCTAGATACGATAAAGCATCCAAGTAATCCAATTTATCCAAACTTGTGTGATGCCATGCAATATGCTTCATTTATATGCCTTTACTTAATGGAAACCAATGATCAGTTTAGAATGCTCACTTTAACTGGCCGATCAGCTTAACATTTCTGCACTAATCGTCCGTAACTTTTGATTTAGAGCTCAAAATAACATGAATCCAATGCCCACGTTAAGCTAGCTCAATTTTCTATATTTTGACAAAATTTTAGAAAAAAATAGAGATGACAAAGCTTCCAAATAATTCAATCTATCCCAAAATATGTGATTCCATGCTTTATGCTTCATTTATACACCTTTATTTAATGAGCACCGATGATCAGTTTAGAATGATCACTTTAACTGGCCGATCAACTTGTCATGTCTGCACAAAATCGTCCGTAACTTTTGATTCAGAGCTCAGAATAACACGAATCCAATGCCTACGTTAAGCTAGCTCAATTTTCTATATTTTGACAAAATGTGAGGCAGAAATAGATACGACAAAACATCCAAGTAATCCAATCCGTCCTAAACTGTGTGATGCCATGCATTATTTTTCATTTATAAGCTTTTACTCAATGAGCACCAATGATCAGTTTAAAATTATCATTTTAACTGGCCTATCAACTTGTCATGTCTGCACTAAATCGTCCATAACTTTGATTTAGAGCTAAGAATGACACGAATCCCATGCCCACGTTATGCTAGCTCAATTTTATATATCGTAAAAAAATTTGAGACAGAAATATATACGACAAAGCGTTCAAGTAATCCAATCTATCCAAAGCTATGTGATGACATGCATTATGCTTCATTTATAAGCCTTTACTCAATGAACACCAATGATCAATTTAGAATTATCACTTGAACTGGCCGATAACCTTGACATGTCCAAACTAAATCGTATGTAACTTTTGATTTAGGGCTTCGAATAACACGAATCCAATGTCCACGTTAATCTATCTCAATTTCTATATTATTGACATAATTTGAACGAGAATTAGAAAAGACAAAGCGCCCAAATAATCCAGTATATCCTAACTACATGATGCCATGCAATATGCTTCATTTATAAGCCTTTACTTAACAAGCCCAATGATTGGTTTAGAATGATCACTTTAACGGGCCGATCAACTTGACATGTCCGCACTAAATCATCAGTAACTTTTGATTTAAAGCTTAGAATGACACGAATCCAATGCCCACGTTAAGCTAGCTCAATTTTCTAAATTGTAACAAAATTTGAGATAAACATTGATACGACAAACCATCCAAGTAATCCAATCTATCCAAAATTGTGTGATGCCATGAATTATGCTTTGTTTATAAGCCTTTACTCAATGAGCACCAATGATCAGTTTAGAATGATGAATTTAACTGGCCGATCAACTTGACATGTCCGCACTAAATCATCCGGAACTTTTCATTTAGAGTGCAGAATGAAACGAATCCAATGCCCATGTTAAGCTAGCTCAATGTCGATATTGTTACAAAATTTGTAATAGAAATAGATACGAGAAAGCGTCCAAGTAATCCAATCTGGGTGATGCAATGCATTATTATTCGTTTAAAGGCTTTTACTCAATGAGCAACAATGATCAGTTTAGAATGATCATTTGAACTGGCCGATCAACTCGACATGTCCGCACTAAATCGTCCGTAACTTTTGATTTAAAGCTCAAAATGACACGAATCCAATGCCCACGTTAAGCTAGCTCAATTTTCAATATTTGGACAAAATTTGAGACAGAAATAGATACGACGAATCATCCAAGTAATCCAATCCATTCCAAACTGCGTAATGCCATGCATTATTTTCCATTTATGAGCTTTTACTCAATAGGCACCAATGATCAGTTTAGAATGATCACTTTAACTGGCTGATGACTTTGTCATGTGTGCACTAAATCGTCCATAACTTTTGATTGATAGCTTAGAATGACACGAATCCAATGCCCAAATTAAGCTAGCTCAATTTTCTATATTGTGACAAAATTTGAGACAGAACTAGATACGATCAAATGTGCAAGTAATCCAATCCATCCTGTGCAATGCCATGCATTATGTTTCATTTATAAGCCTTTAATCAATAAGCACCAATGATCAGTTTATAATGATCACTTTAACTGGCTGATTCACTTGACATGCATGCACTAAACCGTCCATAACGTTTTATTTAAAGCTTAGAATGCAATGAATCCAATGCCCACGTTAAGCCACCTCAATTTTCTATATTTTGGCATAATTTAAGACAGAAATAGAGACGAAAAAGCGTCCAATTAATCCAATCCATCCAGACTTGATGCCATGCATTATGCTTCATTTATAAGCCTTAACTTAATCAGCACCAATGATCAGTTTAGAATGATTTCTTTAACTTGCCAACTTGACATGTCTGCACTAATTGTCCGTAACTTTTGATTTAGAGCTCAAAATAACAAGAATCAAATGCCCACGTGAAGCTACCTCAATTTTCTATATTTTTTGTGACAAAATTTGATAATGATCTAGATACGATAAAGCGTCCAAGTAATCCAATTTATCCAAAACTAAGTGATGCCATGCAATATGCTTCATTTATAAGCCTTTACTTAATGGAAAACAATGATCAGTTTAGAATGATCACTTTAACTGGCCGATCAACTTAACATTTCCGCACTAATCGTTCCTAGCTTTTGATTTAGAGCTCAGAATAAAATGAATCCAATGCCCACGTTAAGCTAGCTCAATTTTCTATATTTTGACAAAATTTGAGACAAAAATAGAGACAACAAAGTTTCCAAATAATCCAATCTATCCCAAAATATGTGATTCCATGCTTTATGCTTCATTTATACGCCTTTATTTAATGAGCACCAATGATCAGTTTAGAATGATCACTTTAACTGGCCGATCAACTTGACATGTCCGCACTAAAACGTCTGTAGCTTTTGATTCAGAGCTCCGAAACACACGAATCCAATGCCCACGTTAAGCTATCTCATTTTTCTATATTGCGACAAAATTTGAGACATAAATAGATATGATTAAGCATCCAAGTAATCCAATCCATCTCAAACTCCGTGATGTTATGCATTATTTTTCATTATTAAGCTTATGCACAATGAGCACCAATGATTAGTTTAAAATGATCATTTTAAATGGCCGTTCAACTTGTCATTTATGTACTAAATCGTTCAGACCTTTTGATTTATAGCTTAGAATGAGACGAAACCAATGCCCACACTAAGTTAGTTCAATTTTCTATATTGTGACAAAATTTGAGGCATAACTAGATATGACGAAGCGTCGAAGTAATCCAATCTGTCCAAAACTATGTGTTGCCATGCATTATGCTTCATTTATTAGCCTTTACTGATTGGGTACCAAAGATCACTTTAGAATGATCACTTTAACTGGCCGATCAACTTGACATGTCTGCACTAAATTATCCGTAACTTTTGATTTAGAGCTCAAAATGACACGAATCCATGCCCACGTTAAACTACCTCAATTTTCTATATTTTGACAAATTTTGAGACGATAAAGCATCCAAGTAATCCATTCTATCCAAACTGCTTGATGCATGCATTATGCTTCATTCTAAGCCTTTACTTAATGAGAACCAATGCTCAATTTAGAATGATCACTTTAACTGGCCGATCAACATGACATGTCCACACTAAATCGTCTGTAACTTTTGATTTAAAGCTCCGAAATAGACGAATCCAATGCCCAGCATAAGCTATCTCAATTTTCTATATTTTGACCCAATTTGAAACAAAAATAACGACGAAAAGGCGTCCAAGTAATCCGATCTATCAAAAACTGTGTGATACAATGCATTATGCTTCATTTATAATCCTTTACTCAATGGGCACCAAAGATCAGTTTAGAATGATCATTTTAATTTGCCAATCAACTTGACATACCCGCAATAAATCGTTCGTAACTTTTTATTTAGAGCTCAGAATGACACGAATACAATGCTCACGTTAAGCTAGCTCATTTTTCTTTATTTTTACAAAATTCGATACAAAAATAGAGATGACAAAGCGCCCAAGTAATCCAATCTATCCCAAAATGTGTGATGCCATGCATTATGCTTTATTTATAAGCCTTTACTTAATGAGCACCAATGATCAGTTTATAGTTATCACTTTAACTTGCCGATCAACTTGACATGTACGAACTAAATCGTGCGTAACCTTTTATTTAAACCTCAGAAACACAAAAATCCTATGCCCATGATAAGCTCGCTCAGTTTTCTATATTTTGAGAAAACTTGAGACAGAAATAGAGATAACAAAGAATCCAAGTATCCAATCAATCCAAATATGTGTGATGCCATGCAATTTGTTTCAGTTATAAGCGTTTACTCAAGGGGCACCAATGATCAGTTTAGAATGATCACTTTAACTGGCCGATCAATTTGACATGTCCACACTAAATCGTTCGTAACTTTTGATTTAGAGCTCAGAATGACACGAATCCAATGCACACGTAAAACTAGCTCCAAATTCTGTATTTTGACAAAATATGAGAGAAAAACAAAGACAAAAAGCATCCAAGTAATCCAATCTATCCAAAACTGTGTGACGCCATGCATTATGCTTCATCTATAAGCCTTTACTCAATGAGCACCAATGATAAGTTTAGAATGATCACTTTAACTGGCCGATCAACTTGACATTTCCGGACTAAATCGTCCGAAACTTTTGATTTAGAGTGCAAAAGGACACGAATCCAATGCCAACGTTAAACTAGCTCAATTTTCAATATTTTGACAAAATTTGAGACGATAAAGCAACCAAGTAATCCATTCTATCCAAACTGCTTGTTGCTATGCTATATGCTTCATATATAAGCGTTTAATTAATGAGCACCAATGATCAGTTTAGAATGATCACTTTAACTGGCCGATCAACTTGACATGTCCACACTAAAAAGTCCGTAACTTTTGATTTAAGGCTCTGAAACAGACGAATCCAATGCCCACCCTAAGCTAGCTCAATTTTCTATATTTTGACAAAATTTGAGACAAAAATAAAGACGACAAAGCGTCCAAGTAATCCAATCTATCCAAAACTGTGTGATGCCATGCATTATGCCTCATTTATAATCCTTTACTCGATAGGCACCAAAGATCAGTTTAGAATGATCACTTTAACTTGCCGATCAACTTGACATGTCCGCTCCAAATCGTTCGTAAACTTTTATTTAGAGATCAGAATGACACGAATCCAATGCCCACGTTAAGCTTGCTCAAATTTCTGTATTTTGACAAAATTTGATACAGAAATCGACATGGCAAAGCGTCCAAGTAATCCAATCTATCCCAAAATGTGTGATGCCATGCGTTATACTTTATTTATAAGGCTTTACTTAAAGAGCACCAATGATCAGTTTATAATTATCACTTTAACTTGCCGATCAACTTGACATGTACGAACTAAATCGTTCATAAGCTTTTATTTAAACCTCAGAAACACACGAATCTGATGCCCACGATAAGCTCGTTCAGTTTTGTATATTTTGAGAAAATTTGAGACAGAAATAGATATGACAAAGCGTCCAAGTAATCCAATCTATCCAAATATGTGTGATGCCATGCAATTTGTTTCATTTATAAGCGTTCACTCAATGGGAACCAATGATCAGTTTAGAATGATCACTTCAACTGGCCGATCAACTTGACATGTCCGGAATAAATCGTCCGAAACTTTTGATTTAGAGCTCAGAATGACACGAATCAAAAGCCCACGTTAAGCTAGCTCAATTTTCAATATTGTGACAATAAATGAGACAGGACTATATACGATAAAGCGTCCAATTATCCAATCTATCAAAAACTGTGATGCTACGCATTATGCTGGATTTATAAGCTTTTACTCAATGGGCACCAATGATCAGTGTAAAATGATCACTTTAATTGGCCGATCAACTTGACATGTCCACACTAAATCGTACGTAACTTTTGATTTAGAGCTCCGAATGACACGAATCAAATGCCCACGTTAAGCTAGCATAAGTTTCTATATTGTGACAAAATTTGAGAGAGAACTAGATACAATAAAGTGTTCAAGTATTCCAATTCATCCAAAAATGTGTGATGCCATGCAATATGCTTCATTTATAAGGCTTTACTCAATGGGAACGAATGATCAGTTTAGAATTCACATTAACTGGCCGATCAACTTGACATGTCTGCACTAATTGTTCGTAACCTTTGATTTACAGCTCAGAATGACACGAATCGAATGCCCACACTGTGCTACCACAATGTTCAATATTTTGACAAAATATGAGACAAAAACAGACAAGAAAAAGCGTCCAAATAATCCAATCTATCCCAAAATGCGTGATGCCATGCATTATGCTTCATCTATAAGCCTTTACTTAATGAGTACCAATGATTATTTTAGAATTATCACTTTAACTGGCCGATCAACTTGATATGTCCACACTAAATCGTCTGTAACTTTTGATTTGGAGCTCAAAAACACACGAATCCAATGTCCAAGTTAAGATAGCTCAATTTTCTATATTGTGACAAAAATTGAGACAAAAATAGATATGATAAAGCGGCCAAGTAATCCAATACATTCCAAACTGTGTGATGCCATGCATTATTTTTTTATTATTAAGCTTTTACTCAATGAGCACCAATGATCAGTTTCGAAAGATCGTTTAACAGGTCGATCAATTTTCATGTCTGCACTAAATCGTCCATACCTTTTGATTTATAGCTCAGAATGACTCAAATTCAATACCCACACTAATCTAGTTCAATTTTCTATATTATGACAAAATTTGAGACATGACTAGATACGAAAAAAGCGTCAGAGTAATCCAATCTATCCCAAACCGTGTAATGCCATGAATTATTTTTCAGTTATAAGGCTTTACTAAATGGGAACCCAAGATCAGTTTAGAATGATCACTTTAACTGGCCGATCAACTTGACATTTCCGCACTAAATCGTTCGTAATTTTTGATTCAGAGCTCAGAATGACACTAATCGAATGCCCACGTTAAGCTAGCTAAATTTTACAAAGTTCGAGACTGAAATAGAGACGACAAAGCATCCAAGCAATCCAATCTATCCAATCTCTCCAAACTGCCTGATGCCACGCATTATGCTTCATTTCTAAGACTTTACTTAATTAGCACCAATGATCAGTTTAGAATGATCATTTTAACTGGCCGATCAACTTGACATGTCCGGACTAAATCGTCTGAAACTTTTGATTTTGTGCTCGGAAACACACGACTCCAATGCCACCATAAGCTACCTCAATTTTCTATATTTTGACAAAATTTGAGACAAAAATAAAGACGACAAAGAGTCCAAGTAATCCAATTTATCCAAAACTATATAATTCCATGCATTATGCTTCATTTATAAGCCTTTACTCAATGGGCACCAAAGATCAGTTTAACATGATCACTTTAACTGGCCGATCAACTTGACATGACCACACCAAATCATTTGTAACTTTTTATTTAGAGCTCAAAATGACACGAATCCAATGCCCATGTTAAGCTAGCTCAATTTGCTATATATTTCAAAATTCGAGACAGAAATAGAGGCGAAAAAGCATCCAAGTAATCCAATCTATCAAAAACGGTGTGATGGCATGCATTATGCTTCATTTATAAGCCTTTACTCAATGAGCACCAAAGATCAATTTAGAATGAGCATATCAACGGGTTGATCAACTTGACATGAACACACTTAATCGTCCGTAACATTTGATTTAGAGCTCAGAATGACACAAATCCAAAGCCCATGATAAACAAACTCAACTTTCTATATTGTGACAAAATTTGAGACAGAACTACATTCGAAAAAGTGTCCAAGTGATCCAATCTATCCAAAAATGTGTGATGTCATGCATTATGCTTCATTTATAAGCATTTACTCAATGAGCACCAATGCTCAGTTTAGAATGATCACTTTAACAGGCCGATAAACTTGACATGTCTTCACTAAATCGTCCGTAACTTTTGATTTAGATTTCTGAATGACACGATTCAAATTTCCACGTTAAGCTAGCTCAATTTTCTATATTGTGACAAAATTTGAGATAGAACTAGATACGATAAAGCATCCAAGTAATCCAATTTATCCAAAATTGTGTGGTGCCATGCAATATGCTTCATTTATAAGCCTTTACTCAATGGGCAACAACGATCAGTTTAGAATGATCAATTTAACTGGCCGATCAACTTGACATGTCTGAACTAATCGTCCGTAACTTTTGATTTAAAGCTCGGAATTACAAGTATCCAATGCCCACGTTATTCTAGCTCAATTTTCTATATCGTAAAAAAAATTAAGAGAGAAATAAATACGACAAAGCGTCCAAATAATTCAATTTATCCCAAGCTCCGTGATGCCATTAATTATGCTTCATTTATAAGCCTTTACTCAATAAGCACAATTTCTCCATTCGAATTATGTTCTGCATGCCATCTCATGGTCTTTGCCGTGTGTTCAGATTGATATAACCTCTTTAACCTCTCTGGTAATGGCAAATACCACATCCGTTTATGCGGAATAGGTACTCTGCCGCTTGTCTCTTGAAATCGAGGTTTGTGAAAAAATTGGCAGTTCATGCGGTTTTCATCATTTCTCCAATAGATCATGTAGTTGTCAATAGATAGATCGATCATCTGATATGGCAATCCAAGACCACCTATAAGTTTTTGAACCTCGTTATATGAAACAGGTGCAATATTATCTTCAGTTAATATATCTCTAACAAAATCAGCTATCGCATTCACACAATCTTCAGCCAAGTTGAAATCCGTCTTTATTGTTATCAACCTGCTTGTAGCAGATAAAGGTGATAATCCATCTCTTCATCCTTTATACAAAGACTGTTTGGATGCATCTACCCTATCAAAAAAATTCCGGGTTTCCAAATTAGGTTCCTCTATTCTACTCCTATCTTCAATGTACGATGCTCTTTGTTCACAAAACGCATCATTCACCATCTGAACAGTACCTCCGCTTATATCAACTTGTGATGCCGGTTCTTCTACCATAACATTAGTACTATCTAACTTTTTTGAAGTACTACCATAATATTGCATCGTTGCATCAGTTTCTCCATGTGAATACCAAATTTTGTAACCCGGCATAAATTTAGTCCTATTCAAATGATTAAGTACTTCTCTAACATAGATTAATCTATGATCTCGATATTTAATACACGGACAATACATTTTACCGTATTCCGATATCATGCTATTGTTTGATGCAAATGTCATGAACTCTTCAACACCTTGCACAAACTCATCCGTCAATTCCCCCGTTGTTGAATCATACCGAGGCTTATCTATCCAAGATCAAAAATAATCATAAGAACCTGAAGAAGACATTTTGTTAAGATTTTTGTTCTGATCAAATTGTGAAGGAGCATAGCGTATTTATATTGAAAATTAGAAGATTATCACGAATTTTTAACAGATTATTACGAATTTTTAACAGATAATCACAAATTTTTAATAGATTATTCTTAGGAATATTCTGGTTTCCGATGGATTTCCGACGATTGTCGACCACTGCTAAATATTTCCGATGGATTCCAGACAGATAGTAAAAACCACATTCCGTCGGAAAATCATCGGAAAAAAACCGACGGCTTATATTTCGTCGGTACTGTGCGACGGTTTTGAGAGGATATCCCGACCCCTGCCCTTCCGTCGGAAACCAGACGGAAAGCCATAAGGTTTTACCATCGATTTTCCGATTTTAGTGCAAACGTCAGGATTTACCGACGGAACACCGACGAGATAACTTTCCTCGGTAGTCCGTCGGAAAACCATCCCATAGGCATTGGAAAATTCCAACAGTTTTATTTCCGTCCCAAATGCCATCAGAAATATTAATGTTTTCTTGTAGTGCATGAATCCAATGCCCACGTTAAGCTAGCTCAATTTTCTATATTTTGACAAAATTTGAGACACAAATAGAGACGACAAAACTTCCAAGTAATCCAATCAATCCCAAAATGAGTGATTCAATGCTTTATGTTTCATATATAATCCTTTATTTAATTAGCAGCAATGATCAGTTTGGAATGATCACTTTAACTGGCCGATCAACTTGACATGTCCGCACTAAAACATCTGTAACTTTTGATTTAGAGCTCAGAAACACACGAATCCAATACCCACGTTAAGCTAGCTCAATTCTCTATATTGTCACAAAAATATGAGACAGAAATATATATATGACAAAGCGTCCAAATAATCTAATCTATCTCAAACTGCGTGATGCTATGCATTATTTTTCATTATTAAGCTTTTACTCAATGAGCATCATTGATTAGTTTAGAATGATAATTTTAACAGGCCGATCAACTTGTAATGTCTGCACTAAACCATCCATACCTTTTGATTTATAGCTTAGAATGACATGAAACCAATGCCCACACTAAGTTAGTTCAATTTTCTATATTGTGACAAAATTTGAGGCAGAACTAGATATGATCAAGCATACAAGTAATCCAATATATCCAGAACTGTGTGATACCATGCATCTTCATTTATAAGTCTTTACTCAGTGGGCACTAAAGATCAGTTTAGAATGATCACTTTAACTGGACGATCAACTTGACATGTCTGCACTAAATCGTCCGAAACTTTTATTTAGAGCTCAAAATGACAAGAATCCAATACCCACATTAATCTAGCTTAGTTTTCTATATTTTGTCAAAATTTGAGACAGAAATAGAGATGACAAAGCATCCAAGTAATCCATTTTAGCCAAACTGATTGATGCCATGCATTTTGCTTCATTTCTAAGCCTTTACTTAATGAGCACTAACGATCAGTTTAGAATGATCAATTTAACTAGCCGATCAACTTGACATGTCCGTATTAATCGTCTGTAACTTTTGATTTAGAGCTCAGAATGACACAAATCAAATGCCCACGTTAAGCTAGCTCAATTTCTATATTGTGACAAAATTTGAGACAGAAATAGAGATGACAAAGCGTCCAAGTAATCCAATCTATCCCAAACTGCGTCATGCTATGCTTTATGCTTCATTTATAGGCCTTTACTTGACATATACGCACTAAATCGTCCGTAATTTTTGATTTAGAGCTCCCAAACACACGATTCAAATGCCCACGTTAAGCTAGCTCAATTTTCTAGATAGTAACAACATTTGAGATAGAAATAGATATGACAAAGTATCCAAGTAATCCAATCTATCCAAAACTGTGTGATGCCATTCATTATCCTTAATTTATAAGCCTTTAGTCAATGAGCACTAATGATTAGTTTAGAATGATCACTTTAATTGGCCGATCAACTTAACATGTCCACACTAAATCAGTCATAACTTTTGATTTAGAGCTCAGAATGACACGAATCCAATGCCAACGTTAAGCTTGCTCAATTTTCTATATTTTGACATAATTTGATGCAGAAATAGAGAGGACAAAGTGTCAAGTAATCCAATCTATCTAAACTGCTTGATGCCATGCATTATGCTTCATTTATAAGCATTTATTTAATGAGCAGCAATGATTAGTTTAGAAGGATCGCTTTTACTGGCCGATAACTTGTCATGTCCGCATAAAAGCGTCTGTAACTTTTGATTTAAAGCTCGGAATGACAGGAAAAAGGAAAATTCAGTTTGAATAACAAGGGAAAAGGAGAAAAGGAGGAAAGTTATTATTTAAAATGTGTAATATGGGGATATAGCTGCCTTGGGAGAAGAATCACAGTGACAAGGACATTTCCATGCTGCACACAGCCTTGGTAACCACACCAAATAGTCATGACTGCTGCACACAGCCTTGGTAACCATACCAAACGGTCATAAGTCTGTTTGCAGCTCCTCCCTTCTCATCCCATTGGTTGTCAACAAGCTCCTCTTATATTAAAGCTCATCCACAAGTTTAATTCTTAATTGTTTTGTGTTCACATTGTAAATCATCTATAAAAAGGCTGTAAAGACTCAGTGTATAAGCTAACTCCTAGGAGATTCTTCTTCAGAAGTGTTAGCCATTTCTCATTTTCTCATGCTTCTCTTTGAGTTTTCAGATTCAATTCTTCACATTTCTCCTCTCTAATCTCAATATTCTTACATGGTATTAGAGCATAAGATCATTCTCTTATCTTTTCTACTCAAATCTCTCAGTTTCTAATTTAAAATTCTGTCAAAAATCTCTCAGCCTTTAAATTATAAACTCTCGCTTTTATTCAACCATAAAAGCTGCCTCCTTTGAGCTCTTCAAAGCCTAACAATGGAGGATACAGTTCAAATTAGTTCCAGCCTGAAACCTACGGTGATACCTGTAGTTCTCAAAGGCTTGAACCACACATTATGGTCAAGAACCATCAAGACAGCCATTTGTGGCAAAGGACTTTGGAATCACATCTTGGAGGATAATACTCCAACTATAGACGATCCAAAGGAGAAGAAGGATGACGCAAGAAGAAAAGAAGAAGCTAGGTGGTTCCAAGAAGATCAATCAGTCCTTGGATTCCTCCAAAGTTCATTGGACCCATCCATACTTGAAACTTATTCATATTGTGAAACCGCCAAGTCTCTTTGGGAGACTCTCAAGAGGGTGTATGGGGACTTATGGTCTTCTACAACAACCAGGCTGTGGCTCATCCCATACAAGCTGTTTGTTCCCTTGACCTCTTGCCATCTAGTCATCATTCCTTGGAAAGATTGAACATAGTCAGATTCCAAGGACTTACGAAGAAGCTAAGAGCAAGAAAGAATGGTTAGATGCAGTAAGAGATGAGAAGGGAGCTATGGAAAGGAATCATACATGGGATATACAAGAACTTCCCAAAGGCAAGAAGGCTGTAAGTTCCAAGTCGGTGTTCACCATCAAGTATAAGAGCAATGGGGACATAGAAAGGTACAAGGCACGTCTAGTTGCAAGTTTTACTCAGACATATGGAATGGACTATACTGATGGCTAAGCTACCCAATGTAAGGGTTGTTCTTTCACTAGCTACGAATCTGACTTGGGACTTATGGCAAATGGTTGTCAAGAACGCATTCCTACAAGGAGAACTTGAAGAGGAAGTGTATATGACTCCACCACCAGGCCTTGAATATCTATGCAAAGAGGGACATGTTCTAAGACATAGGAAGGCAATATATGGGTTGAAGCAGTTAGCAAGGGCCTGGTATCATAAATTAAGCTCCACACTTACTGACAATGGGTTCAGAAAATCCCATTCAGATCATACTTTGTTCACTCGTCAAAACCCCAAAGGAATTGTGGCGGTCTTGGTTTATGTGGATGACCTTATCATCACAGGAGATGATAAGGAAGGAATTCGGTCCACAAAGGCGTTCTTAAATAGATCAGTTGACATCAAGGATCTTGGAGAGTTGAAGTACTTCTTGGGTACTGAAGTGTGTCGGTCTCAGGAAGGGCTCTTTCTATCCCAAAGAAAGTATGCTCTTGATTTGTTGACAGAAACGGGAAAGCTTGGGGCTAAACCAGCCAAAACTCCTCTTGAAGATGGCTACAAGGTCAACGGAAAGGGGGAGAAATCTGATGAGTTATTTAAGGATGTTTCTCAGTATAGAAGACTAGTTGGGAAGCTAATCTACCTCACCATCACACGACCAGACTTGTGTGTTTGCTATGAATCAAGTGAGTCAACATATGCAAAAACCTATTGTATATCATTGGAGCATGGTAGAAAGGATCCCTAGATACATCAAAGGATCTCCTGGTCAAGGCATATGGATGGGAAAGAATGGGGACACTGACATTGTCGGGTATCGTGATGCGGATTGGGCTGGTGATAGGGTGGATAGGAAATCAACCACTGGGTATTGCAACTTCATTGGTGGGAAATTAGTCACTTGGAAGACTAAGAAGGAGAAGGTGATATCATGTTCTAGTGCTAAAGCAGAATATAGGGCTATGAGGAAGCTGACAAGTGAAGTAACTTGGATCAAAGCGCTCTTGAACGACTTCGGTATTGAACAACCAAGGCCAATTACCTTCCATTGTGATAATCAGGCAGCCATTCACATAGCTTCAAACTCAGTGTTTCACGAGAGGACCAAGCACATAGAGATTGATTGCCATAAGGTTACGGAGAAAGTTCAAGATGGAACCATTCTACCATGTTATACAAGGAGTGAAGACCAACTAGCTGACATCTTCACAAAGGCAGCAAGTCTCAAAGTTTGCAAGAACATCTTTAGCAAACTTGGGCTTGTTGATTTCTCACATACATGATCAAAGGTCCCCTAATCCAAGAGCAACACACTCTTTTTCCCTTAATAAGGATTTGTCCCAAGTGGTTTTCCTTAATAAGGTATTTAATGAGGTGTTGCCTTGGGTTCCCAAGCTTAAGACTTTAGGGTGATTCCAAAGTCTTAAGCTTGAGGGGGAGTATTGACATGGGAAAATCAAATAAGACCTATCTTGACCTACAAGGCAAATGTGAGCAATTTAATTCATGGAGGGGAAAAAATTCAGTTTGAATAACAAGGGAAAAGGAAAAAAAAGGAGGGAAGTTATTATTTAAAATGGTTAATATGGTGATATAGGTGCCTTGGTAGAGGAATCATAGTGACAAGGACATGTCCATGCTGCACACATCCTTGGTAACCACACTAAACAGTCATAACTGCTGCACACAGCCTTCGTAACCACACCAAACGGTCATAAGTCTGTTTGCAGCTCCTCCCCTCTCTTCCCATTGGTTGTCAACAAGCTCCTTTTCTATTCAAGCTCATGCACAAGTTTAATTCTGAATTGTTTTGTGTTCACATCGTAAATCCTCTATAAAAGGGCTGTAAAGACTCAATGTATAAGTTAACTCTTAGGAGATTCTTCTCCAAAAGTCTTAGATATTTCTCATTTTCTCATGCTTCTCTTTGAGTTTCAAGATTCCATTCTTAACATTTCTCCTCTCTAATCTCAATATTCTACATCCAATGCCCACGTTAAGGTAGCTCAATTTTCTATATTGTGACAAAGTTTGAGACAGAAATAGATTTGAAAAAGCATCCAATTAATCCAATCCATCCCAAACTGCGTGATGCCATTCTTTAGGTTTCATTTATAAGCTTTTACTTAATGAGCACCAATGATCAACTTTGAATGATCACTTTAACTGGCCAATCAACTTGACACTTCCGCACTAAATCGTCTGTAACTTTTGATTTCGAGTTCAGAATGACATGCATCCAATGCCCACATTAAGCTAGCTCAGATCTTTGTTTTTTGACAAAATTTGAGATAGAAATAGAGACGACAAAGCGTCCAAGTAATGCAATCTATCTCAAATTGCATGATGGCATGCTTTATGCTTCATTTAAAAGCCTTTACTTAATGAGCACCAATGATTATTTTATAGTCATTACTTTAACTGGTCGATCAACTTGACATGTACGCACTAAATCGTCTGTAACTTTTGATTTAGAGCTCCGAAACAAACGAATCAAATACCCACGTTAAACTAGCTCAATTTTCTATATTTTTAAAAAATTGAGATATAAATAGATATGACAAAGCGTCCAAGTAATCCAATCTGTACAAAACTGTGTGATACCATGCATTATGCTTCATTTATAAGCCATTACTCAGTGAGCGCCAATGATCAGTTTAGAATGATCACTTTAACTGGCAATCAAGTTAACATGCACGCACTAAATCGTATGTAACTTTATTTTAGAGCTCAGAATAACATGAATCCAATGCCCACGTAAAGCTAGCTCAATTTTCTATATTGTGACAAAATTTGAGACAGAACTAGATATGACAAAGCGTCCAAGTAATCCAATCTATCCAAAATTGTGTGATGCCATGTATTATGCTTCATTTATAAGACTTTACTCAATGAGTACTAATTTCAGTTTAGAATAATCATATTAACTAGCCGATCAACTTGACATGTCCGCACTACATCGTCCACATTTTTGATTTTGAGCTCCGAATGACACGAATCCAATTCCCACGTTAAGCTAGATCAATTTTCAATATTTTGACAAAATTTGAGACATAAATAAAGACGACAAGAATTCAAGCAATCCAATCTGTCCAAACAGTGTGATGTAATGTAATATTCTTCATTTAAAAGCCTTTAATTAATGGGCACCAATTATCTGTATAGAATGATCACTTTAACTAGCCATTCAACTTCACATGTCTGCATTAAATCGTGCGTAACTTTTGATTTAGAGCTAAGAATGACACGAATCCAATGCCCACATTAAGCTACTTATATTGTAACAAAGTTTGACACAGAAATAGATATGATAAAGTGTCCAAATACTCCAATCCTACCCAAACTGTATGATGCCATGCATTATTTTTCATTTATAAGCTTTTACTCAATGAGCACCAATGATCAGATTAGAATGATCATTCTAACTAGCCAATGACTTTGTCATGTCTGCACTAAATCTTCCATAAATTATGATTTATAACTCAGATTGACGCGAATCCAATGTCCACATTAACCTAGTTCAATTTTCTATATTGTGACGAAATTTGAGACTGAACTAGATACGACAAAGCATCCAAGTAATCCAATCTATCTAAAACTGCGTGATGCCATGCATTATGCTTCATTTCTAAGCATAACTCAATGAGCACCGATGATCAGTTTAGATGACCACTTTAAGTGGTAGATCAACTTGACATTTCTGCACTAAATCGTCCGTAACTTTTGATTTAGAGCTTAGAATGACACGAATCTAATCCCCACTTTAAGCTAGCTTAATTTTCTATATTGTAACAAAATTTGAGACAAAATAGATATGAAAAAGCATCCAAGTAATCCAATCCATCCCAAACTGTGTGATGCCATGCATTATTTTACATTTATAAGCTTTTACTAAATGATCACTAATGATTATTTTAGAATGATCACTTTAACTGACCGAACAACTTGTCATGTCTCAAAAAATCATCCATAACTTTTGATTTATAGCTCAGAATGACACGAATCTAATGCGCACATTAACCAAGATAAATTTTATATATTGGACAAAATTTGAGATTGAAATAGATACGAAAAAGCGTCCAAGTTATCCAATCTATCCTAAACTGCGTGATGCCACGCCTTATGCTTCATTTATAAGCCTTTTACTCAGTGAGCACCAATGATCAGCTTAGAATGATAACTTTGACTAGCCGATCATCTTGACATGTCTGCACTAAAGCATCCATAACTTTTGATTTAGAGCTCAGAATGACACAAATCCAATACCCACTTTAAGCTAGCTCAATTTTCTATATTTTGACAATTTTTAGATTGATATAGAGATGACAATGCGTCCAAGTAATCCAATCTATCCCAAACAGCGTAATGCCATGCTTTATGCTTCATTTATAAGCCTTTACTTAAATTCCAACAATGATCAGCTTAGAATGATCACTTTAACTAGTCGATCAACTTCTCATGTCCGCACTAAATCGTTTGTACCTTTTGATTTAGAGATCAGAATGACACGAATCTAGAACCCACGTTAAGCTAGCTCAATTTCCTATATTGTGACAAAGTTTGAGACAGAAAATAGATATGAAAAAGTGTCCAAGTACTCCAATCCATCCCACAATGCGTGATGCCATGCATTATTTTTCATTTATAAGGTTTTACTCAATGAGCACCAATGATCAGTTTAGAATGATCATTCTAACTAGCCGATGACTTTGTCATGTCTGCACTAAATCGTCGATAACGTTTGATTCATAGCTCAGAATGACACGAATCCAATGCCCACATTAAGCTAGTTTAATTTTCTTTAATGTGATAAAATTTGAGACAAAAACTAGATACGACAAAGCGTACAAGTAATCCAATCTATCTAAAACTGTGTGATGCCATGTATTATGCTTCATTTATAAGCCTTTAGTCAATCAGCACCAATGATTAGTTTAGAATGATCACTTTAACTAGCCGATCAGCTTGACATGTCCACACTAAATCGGCCGTAACTTTTGATTTAGAGCTTAGAATGACATGAATCCAATGCCCACGTTAAGCTAGCTCAATTTCCTATACTGTATCAAAATATAAGGGAGAAATAGATATTGCGACGCATCCAAGTTATCCAATCCATTCCAAACTACGTGATGCCATGCATTATTTTACATTGTTAAGCTTTTACTCAATGAGCACCAATGATCAGTTTAGAATTATCGTCTTAACTGGTCGATCAACTTGTGATGTCTGCAATAAATCGTTCATAACTTTTGATTTATAGCTCTGAATGACACGAATCCAGTTCTCATATTAAGCTAATTTAATTTTCAATATTGTCGGAAAATTTAAGACAAAAATAGACACGACAAAGCATCCAAGTAATCCAATCTAACCAAAACTGTGTGATGCCATGCATTATGCTTCATTTATAAGCCTTTACTCAATGATCAGTTTAGAATAATCATATTAACTGACCGATCAAATTGACATATCCGCACTAAATCGTCCGTAACTTTTGATTTAGAGCTTACAATGACACGAATCCAGTGCCCACGTTAAGCTAGATAAATTTTCTATATATTGAAAAAATTTGAGATGGAAGTAGAGACGACAAAGCAAACAAGTAATCCAATCTATCCCAAACTACGTGATACCATGCATTATGCTTCATTTATAAGCCTTTACTCAATGAGTACCAATGATCAGTTTATAATGATCACTTTACCTTGCTGATCAACTTGACATGTACACACTAAATCGTCCGTAACTTTTGATTTAGAGCTTAAAATGACACGAATCCAATGCCCATGTTAAGCTAGCTCCATTTTCTAGATGTTGTCAAAGTTCGAGACAAATTAGATACAACAAAGTGTTCACATAATCCAATCCATCCCATGCTACGTGATGCCATGCATTATTTTTAATTTATAAGCTTTTAGTCAATGAGCACCAATGATCAGTTTAGAATGATCATTTTAACTGGCTGATGACGTTGTCATGTATGCACTAAATCGTTAATAACTTTTGAATTACAGCTCCGAATGACACGAATCCTATGCCCACATTAATCTATTTCAATTTAATATAATTTGGCAAAGTTTGAGACATAAATAGATACGACAAACTGTACAAGTAATGCAATCAGTCCTAACCTGCGTGATGTCATGCATTATTTTTCATTTATAAGCTTTTACTCAATGAGCACCAATGATCAGTTTAGAATGATCATTTTAATTGGCTGAAGACTTTGTCATGTCTGCACTAAATCGTCCATAACTTTTGATTTATAGCTCACAATGACACAAATCTGATGCCCACATTAAGCCAGTTCAATTTTCTTTAATGTGATAAGATTTGAGACAACACTATATACGACAAAGCGTCCAAGTAATCCAATCTATTTAAAAATCTGTGATACCATGCATTATGTTTCATTTATAAGCCTTTACTCAATGAGCACCAATGATCAGTTTAGAATGATCATTTTAACTGGCCGATCAACTTGACATGTCCACACAAAATCGTCCGTTACTTTTGATTTAGAGCTTAAAATTACACGAATCCAATGCCCACGTTAAGCTAGATCAATTTTCTATATTGTGTCAAAATTTGAGACAGAAATAGATACGACAAAGCATCCAAGCAATCCAATCCATTCAAAACTGCATGATGCCATGCATTATTTTTCATTATTTAGCTTTTACTCAATAAGCACCAATGATCAGTTTAGAATGATCGTCTTAAATGGTCGGACAACTAGTGATGTATGCACTAAATCGCCCATAACTTTTGATTTCTAGCTCAGAATGACACGAATCCAATGCCCATATTAAGTTAGTTTAATTTTCAATATTGTGACAAAATTTGAGACAAAAAATAAACACGACAAAGCGTCCAAGTAATCCAATCTAACCAATATTGTGTGATGTCATGCAATATGCTTCATTTATCAGCCTTTACTCAATGAGCACCAATGATCAGCTTAGAATAATCATATTAACTAGCCGATCAAATTGACATGTCCCCAGTAAACCATCTGTAACTTTTGATTTTGAGCTAAGAATGACACGAATCCAGTGCCCACATTAAACTAGATAAATTTTCTATATTTTGACAAAATTTGAGACGGAAGTAGAGACGACAAAGCGTACAAGTAATCCAATCTATCCCAAACTGCGTGATACCATGAATTATGCTTCATTTATAACGCTTTACGCAATGAGTACCAATGATCAGTTTATAATGATCACTTTAACTCCCCGATCAACTTGACATGTATGCACTAAATCATGCGTACCTTTTGATTTAGAGCTCAGAGTGACAAGAATCCAATGCCCATGTTAAGCTAGCTCAATTTTCTATATTTTGACAAACTTTGAGACAAAATTAGATACAACAAAGTATTCAAGTAATCCAATCCATCCTAAACTATGTGATGCCATGCATTATTTTTAATTTATAAGCTTTTACTCAATGAACAGCAGTGATCAGTTTAGAATGATCATTTTAACTGACTGATGACTTTGTCATTTATGCACTAAATTGTCCATACCTTTTGATTTATAGCTCAGAATGACACAAATCCAATACCCACTTTAAGCTAGCTCAATTTTCTATATTTTGACAATTTTTAGATTGATATAGAGATGGCAATGCATCCAAGTAATCCAATCTATCCCAAACAACGTAATGCCATGCTTTATGCTTCATTTATAAGCCTTTACTTAAAGTCCAACAATGATCAGCTTAGAATGATCACTTTAACTATTCGATCAACTTCTCATGTCCGCACTAAATCATTTGTACCTTTTGATTTAGAGCTCAGAATGACACGAATCTAGAACCCACGTTAAGCTAGCTCAATCTCCTATATTGTGACAAAGTTTGAGACAGAAAATAGATATGAAAAAGTGTCCAAGTACTCCAATCCATCCCACAATGCATGATGCCATGCATTATTTTTCATTTATAAGGTTTTACTCAATGAGCACCAATGATCAGTTTAGAATGATCATTCTAACTAGCTGATGACTTTGTCATGTCTGCACTAAATCGTCGATAACGTTTGATTCATAGCTCAGAATGACACGAATCCAATGCCCACATTAAGCTAGTTTAATTTTCTTTAATGTGATAAAATTTGAGACAAAACTAGATACGACAAAGCGTACAAGTAATTCAATCTATCTAAAACTGTGTGATGCCATGCATTATGCTTCATTTATAAGCCTTTAGTCAATCAGCACCAATGATTAGTTTAGAATGATCACTTTAACTAGCCGATCAGCTTGACATGTCCACACTAAATCGGCCGTAACTTTTGATTTAGAGCTTAGAATGACATGAATCCAATGCCCACGTTAAGCTAGCTCAATTTCCTATACTGTATCAAAATATAAGGGAAAAATAGATATTGCAACGCATCCAAGTTATCCAATCCATTCCAAACTACGTGATGCCATGCATTATTTTACATTGTTAAGCTTTTACTCAATGAGCACCAATGATCAGTTTAGAATGATCATCTTAACTGGTCGATCAACTTGTGATGTCTGCAATAAATCGTCCATAACTTTTGATTTATAGCTCTGAATGACACGAATCCAGTTCTCATATTAAGCTAGTTTAATTTTCAATATTGTCGGAAAATTTAAGACAAAAATAGACACGACAAAGCATCCAAGTAATCCAATCTAACCAAAACTGTGTGATGCCATGCATTATGCTTCATTTATAAGCCTTTACTCAATGATCAGTTTAGAATAATCATATTAACTGACCGATCAAATTGACATATCCGCACTAAATCGTCCGTAACTTTTGATTTAGAGCTTACAATGACACGAATCCAGTGCCCACGTTAAGCTAGATAAATTTTCTATATATTGAAAAATTTTGAGATGGAAATAGAGACGACAAAGCAAACAAGTAATCCAATCTATCCCAAACTACGTGATACCATGCATTATGCTTCATTTATAAGCCTTTACTCAATGAGTACCAATGATCAGTTTATAATGATCACTTTACCTTGCTGATCAACTTGACATGTACACACTAAATCGTCTGTAACTTTTGATTTATAGCTCAAAATGACACGAATCCAATGCCCATGTTAAGTTAGCTCCATTTTCTACATGTTGTCAAAGTTCGAGACAAAATAGATACAACAAAGTGTTCACATAATCCAATCCATCCCATGCTATGTGATGCCATGCATTATTTTTAATTTATAAGCTTTTACTCAATGAGCACCAATGATCAGTTTAGAATGATCATTTTAACTGGCTGATGACTTTGTCATGTATGCACTAAATCGTTAATAACTTTTGAATTACAGCTCCGAATGACACGAATCCTATGCCCACATTAATCTATTTCAATTTAATATAATTTGGCAAAGTTTGAGACATAAATAGATATGACAAACTGTACAAGTAATGCAATCAGTCCCAACCTGCGTGATGTCATGTATTATTTTTCATTATAAGCTTTTACTCAATGAGCACCAATGATCAGTTTAGAATGATCATTTTAGTTGGCTGAAGACTTTGTCATGTCTGCACTAAATCGTCCATAACTTTTGATTTATAGCTCACAATGACACGAATCTGATGCCCACATTAAGCCAGTTCAATTTTCTTTAATGTGATAAAATTTGAGACAAAACTATATACGACAAAGCGTCCAAGTAATCCAATCTATTTAAAAATCTGTGATACCATGCATTATGTTTCATTTATAAGCCTTTACTCAATGAGCACCAATGATCAGTTTTGAATGATCACTTTAACTGGCCGATCAACTTGACATATCCACACAAAATCGTCCGTTACTTTTGATTTAGAGCTTAAAATTACACGAATCCAATACCCACGTTAAGCTAGATCAATTTTCTATATTGTGTCAAAATTTGAGACAGAAATAGATACGACAAAGCGTCCAAGCAATCCAATCCATTCAAAACTTCATGATGCCATGCATTATTTTTCATTATTAAGCTTTTACTCAATAAGCACCAATGATCAGTTTAGAATGATCGTCTTAAATGGTCGAACAACTAGTGATGTATGCACTAAATCGCCCATAACTTTTGATTTCTAGCTCAGAATGACATGAATCCAATGTCCATATGAAGTTAGTTTAATTTTCTATATTGTGACAAAATTTGAGACAAAAATAAACACGACAAAGCGTCCAAGTAATCCAATCTAACCAATATTGTGTGATGCCATGCATTATGCTTCATTTATAAGCCTTTACTCAATGATCAGTTTAGAATAATCATATTAACTGACCGATCAAATTGACATATCCGCACTAAATCGTCCGTAACTTTTGATTTAGAGCTTACAATGACACGAATCCAGTGCCCACGTTAAGCTAGATAAATTTTCTATATATTGAAAAATTTTGAGATGGAAATAGAGACGACAAAGCAAACAAGTAATCCAATCTATCCCAAACTACGTGATACCATGCATTATGCTTCATTTATAAGCCTTTACTCAATGAGTACCAATGATCAGTTTATAATGATCACTTTACCTTGCTGATCAACTTGACATGTACACACTAAATCGTCTGTAACTTTTGATTTATAGCTCAAAATGACACGAATCCAATGCCCATGTTAAGCTAGCTCCATTTTCTACATGTTGTCAAAGTTCGAGACAAAATAGATACAACAAAGTGTTCACATAATCCAATCCATCCCATGCTACGTGATGCCATGCATTATTTTTAATTTATAAGCTTTTACTCAATGAGCACCAATGATCAGTTTAGAATGATCATTTTAACTGGCTGATGACTTTGTCATGTATGCACTAAATCGTTAATAACTTTTGAATTACAGCTCCGAATGACACGAATCCTATGCCCACATTAATCTATTTCAATTTAATATAATTTGGCAAAGTTTGAGACATAAATAGATACGACAAACTGTACAAGTAATGCAATCAGTCCCAACCTGCGTGATGTCATGTATTATTTTTCATTATAAGCTTTTACTCAATGAGCACCAATGATCAGTTTAGAATGATCATTTTAATTGGCTGAAGACTTTGTCATGTCTGCACTAAATCGTCCATAACTTTTGATTTATAGCTCACAATGACACGAATCTGATGCCCACATTAAGCCAGTTCAATTTTCTTTAATGTGATAAAATTTGAGACAAAACTATATACGACAAAGCGTCCAAGTAATCCAATCTATTTAAAAATCTGTGATACCATGCATTATGTTTCATTTATAAGCCTTTACTCAATGAGCACCAATGATCAGTTTTGAATGATCACTTTAACTGGCCGATCAACTTGACATATCCACACAAAATCGTCCGTTACTTTTGATTTAGAGCTTAAAATTACACGAATCCAATACCCACGTTAAGCTAGATCAATTTTCTATATTGTGTCAAAATTTGAGACAGAAATAGATACGACAAAGCGTCCAAGCAATCCAATCCATTCAAAACTTCATGATGCCATGCATTATTTTTCATTATTAAGCTTTTACTCAATAAGCACCAATGATCAGTTTAGAATGATCGTCTTAAATGGTCGAACAACTAGTGATGTATGCACTAAATCGCCCATAACTTTTGATTTCTAGCTCAGAATGACACGAATCCAATGTCCATATTAAGTTAGTTTAATTTTCTATATTGTGACAAAATTTGAGACAAAAATAAACACGACAAAGCGTACAAGTAGTCCAATCTAACCAATATTGTGTGATGCCATGCATTATGCTTCATTTATCAGCCTTTACTCAATGAGCACCAATGATCAGCTTAGAATAATCATATTAACTAGCCGATCAAATTGACATGTCCCCAATAAATCATCTGTAACTTTTGATTTTGAGCTAAGAATGACACGAATCCAGTGCCCACGTGAAACTAGATAAATTTTCTATATTTTGACAAAATTTGAGATGGAAGTAGAGACGACAAAGCGTACAAGTAATCCAATCTATCCCAAACTGCGTGATACCATGAATTATGCTTCATTTATAAGCCTTTACTCAATAAGTACCAATGATTAGTTTATAATGATCACTTTAACTCGCCGATCAACTTGACATGTATGCACTAAATCATGCGTACCTTTTGATTTAGAGCTCAGAGTGACAAGAATCCAATGCCCATGTTAAGCTAGCTCAATTTTCTATATTTTGACAAACTTCGAGACAAAATTAGATACAACAAAGTATTCAAGTAATACAATCCATCCTAAACTATGTGATGCCATGCATTATTTTTAATTTATAAGCTTTTACTCAATGAACAGCAGTGATCAGTTTAGAATGATCATTTTAACTGACTGATGACTTTGTCATTTATGCACTAAATTGTCCATAACTTTTGATTTATAGCTCAGAATGACACGAATCCAACGCCCACATTAATCGAGTTCAAATTTCTATATTTGGCAAAGTTTGAGACATAAATAGATACGACAAAGCGTCCAAGTAATGCAATCAATCCCAACCTGCGTGATGACATGCATTATTTTTCATTTATAAGATTTTACTCAATGAGCACCAATGATCTGTTTACAATGATCATTTTAATTGGCCAAAAACTTTGTCATGTCTGCACTAAATTGTCCAGAACTTTTAATCTATAGCTGAGAATGACACGAATCCAACACCCACATTAATCTAGTTCAATTTTCTATATTGTGACAAAATTTGAGATAAAACTAGATACGAGAAATCGTTCAAGTAATGCAATATATCCAGAGCTGTGTGATGCCATGCATTATGCTTCATTTATAAGCCTTTAATCAATGAGCATCAATTTCAGTTTAGAATGATCACTTTAACTGGCCGATCAACTTGACATGTCTGCACTAAATCGTCTTTAACTTTTGATTTAGAGCATATAATGACACGAATCAGATCCCCACGTTAAACTGGCTCAATTTTCTATATTTTGACAAAATTTGAGGCAGAAATAGAGACGACAAAGCGTTCAAGTAATCCAATCTTTCCAAGGTGCTTAATGCCATGCAGTATGCTTCATTTATAAGCATTAGCTTAATCATCACCAACTATAGTTTAGAATAATCACTTTAACTGTTCACTCAACTTGACATGTACTCACTAAATCGTTCGTAACTTTTGATTTAGAGCTCAGAATGACTCGAATCCAATGCCCACGTTAAGCTAGCTCAATTTTCTATATGGTAAAAAAATTTGAGACAGAATTAGATGCGACAAAGCATTCAAGTAATCGAATCTATCTAAAACTGTTTGATGAAATGCATTATGCTTCATTTATAAGCCTTTACTCAATGAGCACCAATGATCAGTTTAGAATAATCATATCAAATTGCCGATCAACTTGACATGTGCACAATAAATCGTCCGTAACTTTTGATTTTGAGCACCGAATGACACGAATATAGTATCCACGTTACGATAGATAAATTTTCAATATTTTGACAAATTTTGAGACGGAAATAGAGACGACAAAGTGTCTAAGTAATCCAAACTATCCCAAACTGCGTGATGCCATGCATTGTGCTTCATTTATAAGCGTTAACTCAATGAGCACCAATGATCAGTTTAAAATAATCATATTAACTGGCCGATCAACTTGACATATGTCCACACTAAATCGGCTGTAACTTTTGATTTAAAGCTTCGAATGACACGAATCCAATGCATTCGTTAAGCTATCTCAATTTTCCATATTTGGACAAAATTTGAGACAGAAATAGAGAAGAAAAAGCTTCCAAGTAATCGATCTATCCAAACTCCTTGATGCCATGCATTATGCTTCATTTAAAAGTCCTTACTTAATGAGTACCAATGATCATTTTAGAATGATCACTTTAACTAGCCAATCAACTTGACATGTCCGCACTAAATCTTTTGTAACTTTTGATTTAGAGCTCAGAATTACACGAATCCAATACCCACATTAAGCTAGTTCAATTTTCTATATCGCCATGCCTTATGCTTCATTTATAATCATTTACTCAATACGCACCAATGATCAGTTTAGAATAATCATATTTACTTGCCGATCAACTCTACATGTCCGCACTAAATCGTCCGTAACTTTTGCTTTTGAGCTCAAAATAATACTAATCCAATGCCCATGTTAAGCTAGCTCAATTTTCTGAATTGAAAAAAACATGAGACCAAAATAGACACGACAAAGCGTCGAAGTTATGCAATCTATTCAAAACTGTGTGATGTCATGCATTATGCTTCATTTATAAACCTTTATTCAATGAGCACCAATTATCAGTTTAGAATAATCATATTAACTGGCCAATCAACTTGACATGTTCGCACTAAATCGTCCGTAACTTATGATTTAGAGCTCCGAATGACACGAGTCCAACGCCCACGTTAAGCTAACTCAATTTTCGATACTGTGACAAAATTTGAGACATAAATAGATACGACAAAGCATCCAAGTAATCCAATTCATCTCAAAGTGTGTGATGCCATGCATTATTTTTCATTTATATGTTTTTACTAAATGAGCACCAATGATCAGTTTAGAATGATCATTTTACTTGGCCGATCAACTTGTCATGTCTGCACTAAATCGTCCATAACTTTTGATTTATAGCTTAGAATGACACGAATCGAATGCCCACATTAAGCTAGTTTAATTTTGTGACAAAATTTGAGACAGAACCAAATACGACAAAGAATCCAAGTAATCCAATCTATTCCAAACTGCGTGATGTCATGCCTTATGCTTCATATATAAGCCTTTACGCAATGAGCACCAATGATCAGTTTAGAATGATCACTTTAACTGGCCGATCAACTTGACATGTGCACAATAAATCGTCCGTAACTTTTGATTTAGGGCTTGGAATGACACGAATGCAATGCCCACGTTAAGCTAGCTCAATTTTCTATATTTTAACAAAATTTGAACACAAATAGAGATGACAAAGCGTTCAAGTAATCCAATCTATCCAAACTCCTTGATGCCATGCATTATCTTCATTTATAAGCCTTTACTCTTAATGAGCACCAGTGATCAGTTTCGAAGGATCACTTTAACTGGCCGATCAACTTGACATGTCCGAATTAAATCGTCTGTAAATTTTGATTTAGAGCTTATAATGACACGATCCAATTAATCCCCACATTAAGCTACCTCAATTTTCTATATTTTGAAATTTGAGAGAGAAATAGAGACGACAAAGCATCCAAGTGATCCAATCTGTCCAAACTGCTTGATGCCATGCAATATGCTTCATTTATAAGCCTTAGCTTAATTAACACCAATGATCAGTTTAGAATTATCACTTTAGGTAGCTACTCAAATTGACATCTCCGCACTAAATCATCCGTAGCTTTTGATTTAGAGCTCCGAATGACACGAATCTAATGCCGACTTTAAGCTAGCTCAATTTTCTATATTGTATTAACATATGAGACATAAATAGACATGACAAAGCATGCAAGTAATCCAATCTATCCAAAATTGTGTGATGCCATACATTATGCTTCAGTTATAAGCCTTTACTCAATGAGAACCAATGATCATTTTAGAATAATCATATTAATTTGCCGATCAACTTGACATGTCCGCACTAAATTGTCAGTAACTTTTGATGTTGTACTCAGAATGACACAAATACAGTGCCCACATTAAGCTAGATAAATTTTCTATATTTTGACAAAATTTGAGACGGAAGTAGAGATGACAAAGCATCCAATTAATCAAATGTATCCAAAACTGCGTGATACCATGCATTGTGCTTCATTTATAAGAGTTTACTCAATGAGCAACAATAATCAATTTAGAGTAATCATATGATCTGCCCGATAACCTTGACACATGTCCTCACCTAATCATCTGTAACTTTTGATCTAGAGCTCACAATGACATGAATCCAATGCATAGGTTAAGCTAGCTCAATTTTCTATATTTTGGCAAAATTTGGGACAGAAATAGAGACGACAAAGCATTCAAGTATTCCAATCTATCCAAATTCCGTGATGTCATGCATAAGCCTTTACTTAATGAGCACCAATTATCAGTTTAGAATGATCACTTTAACTGGCCAATAACTTGACATGTCCACACAAAATCGTTCGTAACATTTGATTTGGAGCTCATAATAACACGAATCCACTGACCACATCAGTTTTCTATATTTTGACAAAATTTTAGACAAAAAAGGATACGACAAAGCGTCCAAGTAATCCAATCCATCCTGACCTGCGTGATGCCATGCATTATTTTTCATTTATAAGCTTTTACTAAATGAGCAACAATGAATACTTTGGAATGATCATTTTAACTAGCCTATCAACTTGTAATGTCTGCACTAAATCGTCCATAACTTTTGATTTTTAGCTTAGAATGACACAAATCCAATTCCCACATTAAGCTAGGTCAATCAAAGGTTAGAGGAATATATCCAGACTAGCACACGGATGATTTGGCCCCAAATTCAGAATTGTTAGAAACAAATACTCTTTCTTCATACACATCTCCGGTGGCAAGTTATATGGAGTGATAATCACCGGCCATAATGAATGATTACGAGACATCCCAAATGGATTGAACCCATCAGTACATAAGCCAAGATAAACGTTTCGAGATTCAGCAGTAAATCTAGGATGTAGATATTGAAAATTTTTCCACTCTGCAGCATCAAATGGATGACTCATTTCTCTGTCTTCTGCTTCATGTTCTGCGTGCCACCTCATTGCCTCTGCGGTTTTCTCGCTTTGATACATTCTTTTAAGTCTATCACATATAGGTAAATACCACATACGACTGAAAGGTATTCTCATCCTGCCCTCGCTTGTCTTATACCGGGGGGAATCGCAAAATTTGCATTTTTCCTATTTCTCATCTTCTTTCCAAGAGATCATACAATTTTGAATACACACGTCAACTGTATAAAACGGGAGACCTAAATTTCGCATCAATTTTTTGGTTTCATAATATGAACCCGTTGCCTGATTCTCCTCGGGCAAATATTCTGTAAACAGCTCCGCCTAAGAATCCATACATTTTTCAATAAATTAAAATCAGACTTGATGTTCATGAACCGAGCAGCTAAAGATAACTGTGAGTACCCTTCATGACAACCATAATACAATGGATTTTTCGCCGCTTCTAACATGTTGTAAAATTTTTGTGCTTCTTCATTAGGCCGTTCTTCTTCATTATAATTATATTTTTCTTCGTTCTGATTATAGTACTAATGATCATCAGTTGTTGTCTTACTAAATGCATCCGTCACCATTTCAACATATCTATTACCGGATGTACCAACTGTTTCATCACTAGTACAACCACGCGTACATCCCTAATTTCTTTGGACATCACCCCGACTAGTACTCGTCCCTAACTGAACATTCAGCTCTCCTCCATGTTTATATCAAATATAATAATTTGGCATAAATCCTCGACTACATAGATGACTCCATATTTTCCGTCCCGGAATAAATTTATCATTTTTGCAATTAATACAAGGACAGAAAAACTTACCTCCGCTACTTTGAGCTATTGGTTGACTACTTGCAAAATTCATGAACTGCTCCATGCCTTGTGCAAATTCCGCCGATATATATCTTGTTTCATTATCAATCCTTCTGTACATCCAATCTCTCGAATTATTATAATTTCCCGACATGTTTTAAGATTTTTTTTCCTTCGATTCTACAAATGAAAGAATGGGATGGGGCATATATATACAACATTTTGCCACTACTTTGCCACTACTTTGCCACTCCTTTGCACTACTTTGCGACTACAACAGTGTAGTCGCTTAAATGTCGTTATAGCTAACACGCACATGTTTTTTTATTGTGGCACTTTGCCACCACTCTGTGACTGAAGAGCCACTACAACATGTAGTCGCAAATTGGTCGCATTTGTAGCGACCAATATGCGACTAACAAGTGATTTTCCACATGTAGTCCCTAATCAATCGCTATTTTGTGACTGATTAGCAACTACATAGATCAGTCGCAAAAGAGTCGCATTTCAGTCTCTAATTGGTTGCGTATTGCGACCAATATGCGACTACAGATATTGGTCACACTTTTGCGACCACTTTGCGACTACTTCTCTGTAGTCGCAAAGTGGTCGCCAAATCGTGCCAAATGTGGTCGCAAATTGCAGTCGCATTTTGGCAGTTTTCTTGTAGTGTTTACTCAATGAGCACCACTGATCAGTTTAGAATGATCTCTTTAAGTGGCCGATCAACTTGACATGTCCACACTAAATCATCCGTAACAGTCGAAACTGTTTGATGCCATGCATTATGCTTCATTTATAAGCTTCAGTTTAGAAATATCATATTAATTGACCAATCAACTTGATATGTCCGCAGAAAATTGTCCGTACCTCTTGATTTGAGCTCATAATGCCCACATTAAGCTAGATAAATTTTATATATTTTGACAAAATTTGAGACACAAGTAGAGACGACAAAGCGTCCAAGTAATCCAATCTATCCCAAACTACGTGATGCCATTATTTAGGCTTCATTTATAAGCCTTTACTTAATGAGCAACAATGATCAATTTAAAATGATCACTTTAACTGGCAGATCAACTTGAAAAATCCGCACTAAATCGTCCGTAACTATTAATTTAGAACTCAGTATAACACAAAATCAGTTTCCACGTTAAGCTAGATCAATTCTGTATATTTTGACAAAATTTAAGCCAGAAATATAGAACACAAAGCGTCCAAGTAATCCGATCTATCCCAAACCGCGTGATGCCATGCTTTATGCTTCATTTATAAGCCTTTAATAAATGAGCAACAAGGATCAGTTTAGAATGATCACTTTAACTGGCTGATCAACTTGACATGTACGCACTAAATCGTACGTAACTTTTGATTTAGACCTCAAAAACACACGAATCAAATGCCCACGTTAAGCTTGCTAAATTTTCTACATTGAAACAAAATTTAAGACAAAAATAGATACGACAAAACGTCAAAGTAATACAATCTATCCCAAACTGTGTGATGCCATTATTTAGGCTTCATTTATATGGCCTTAGTTAATGAGCACCAATGATCAGTTTTGAATGATAAATTTAACTGGCCGATCAACTTGACGTGTACGCACTAAATTGTCCGTTACTTTTGATTGAGAGCTCAACAACACACGAATCAAATGTCCACGTTAAGCTTGCTCAATTTTCTATATTGTAATAAAATTTCAGAAGGAAATATATACGACAAAGCGTCCAAGTAATCGAGTCTATCCAAAATGGTGTGATGCCATGGATTATGCTTAATTTGAAAGCCTTTACTCAATGAGCACCAATGGTCAATTTAGAATGATGACTTTAACTGGCCGATCAACTTGACATGTCCACACTAAATCGTCCGTAACATTTTATCTAGAGCTCAGAATGACACGAATCCAATGCCCACGTTAATCTAGCTCAATTTCTATATTGTGAAAACATTTGAGACAGGTAGATACGACACAACGCCCAAGTAATCCAATCCATCCCAAAAAGCGTGATGCCTTGCATTGTTTTTCATTAATAAGATTTTATTCAATGAGCACCAATGATGAGTTTAGAATTATCATTTTGACTAGCTGATCAACTGGTAATGTCTGCACTAAATCGTCCATAACTTTTGATTTATAGCTCATAATGACACTAATCCAATGCCCATATTAGGCAATTTTAATTTTCAATATTGTGACAATGAGACAGAACTAGATACGACAAAGCATCCAAGAAATCCAATCTATCCCAAACTGCCTGATGCCATGCTTTATGCTTCATTAATAAGGCTTTTTATAATGAGTACCAATGTTCAATTTAGAATAATCACTTTAACTGGCCAATCAACTTGATATTTCCGCACAAAATCGTGTGTAACTTTTGATTTAAAGCTCAGAATGACACAAATCCAACGCCGACGTTAAGCTAGCTCAATTTTCTATATTGTAACAAAATTTGAGACAAAAATGATACGACAAAGCATCAAAGTAATCCAATCTATCGAAAACTATGCGATGCCATGCATTATGCTTCATTTATAATCCTTTACTCAATGAGCACCAATGATCAGTTTATAATTATGATTTTAACTGGCCGATCAACTTGACATGTCCGCACTAAATCGTCCGTAACTTTTGATTCACAGTTCAGAATGACACGAATCCAATGCCCACGTTAAACTAGCTCAATTCTCTATATTTTAGCAAAATTTGAGACAGAAGTAGAGACGAAATAGCATCCAAGTAATCTAATCTATCCAAATTACTTGATGCCATGCATTAGGCTTCATTTATAAGCCTTTACTTAATGAGCACCACCGATAAGTTTAGAATGATCACTTTAACTGGCCGTTCAATTTGACATGTCAGTATTAAATCATCCCTAACTTTTTTTTTAAAGCTCTGAATGACATGAACCCAATGCCCACGTTAATATAGCTCAATTTTCTATATTGTAATAAAATTTGAGACAGAACTAGATATGACAAAGCGTCCAAGTAATCCAATCTATCCAAAACTGTGTGATGCCATGCATTATACTTCATTGAGAAGCCATTACTCAATGGGTAGTAGTGATCAGTTTAGAATGATTAGTTTAGCTGGCGGATCAACTTGACATGTCCACACTTAATCGTCCGTAAGTTTTGATTTAGAGCTCAGAATGATACGAATCCAAGGCCCATGTTAAGATAGCTGAATTTTCTATGTGTTGACAAAATTTGGAACAGAAATTTAGACAAAAAAGCGTCCAAGTTATCCAATATATCCCAAATTGTGTGATGCCATGTTTTATGCTTCATTTATAAGCCTTTACTCTATGAGCAACAATGATCAGTTTAGAATGATCACTTTAACTGGCTGATCAACTGACATGTCAGCACTAAATCGTCCGTAGCTTTTGATTTAGAGCTCTGAAACACACAAATCCAATGCCCACGTTAATCTAGCTCAATTTCTGTATTGTAACAAAATTTGAGACAATAATAGATATGAAAAAGCGTCCAAGTAATCCAATGTATCCAAAACTGTGTGATGCCACGCATTAGGATTCATTTATAATCCTTTACTCAATGAGCACCAATGATCAGCTTAGAATGATCACTTTAACTGGCCCATCAACTTGACATATCCGCACTAAATCTTGTGTAACTTTTGATTTATAGCTCTGAATTACACGAATCCAATGTCCACGGTAAACTATCTCAATTTTCTATTTTTGTCAAAATTTAAGACAGAAATAGAGACGACGAAGCGTACAAGTAATCCAATCCATCCAAACTGCTTGATGTCATGCACTATGCTTCATTTATAAGACTTTACTTAATGAGTGCCAGTGATCAGTTTAGAATGATCAGTTTAACTGGCCGATCAACTTGACATATCCACACTAAAACTTCTGTAACTTTTGATTTAGAGCTCAGAATGACACGAATCCAATTCCAACGTTAAGCTTGCTCAATTTTATATGTTGTGACAAAGTTTGAGAGAGATCTAGATCCGACAAAGCGTCCAAGTAATCCAATCTATCTCAGACGGCTTGATATCATGCATTATGCTTCATTTATAAGCCTTTACTCAATAAACACCAATGATCAGTTTTGAATCATCATATTAACTGGCCGATCAACTTGATATGTCTGTAACAAATTGTTCATAACTTTTGATTTAGAGCTCAAAATGACACGAATCCAATGTCACGTTAATCTAGCTCGATTTTTATATTTTGACAAAATTTGAGCAAGAAATAGAGACGACAAAGCAACCAATTAATCCAATCTATCCAATCTCCTTGATGCCATGCCTTATGCTTCATTTAAAAGGCTTTACTTAATGATCACCAATGATTTGTATAGAATTATCACTTTAATTGGCCACTCAACTTGACATGTCCGCACTAAATTGTCTGTAGCTTTTGATTTAGAGCTCAGAATGAGACGAAACCAATGCCCACGTTAAGCTAGATAAATAGAGACCAAAAAGCATCCAAGTAATCCAATCTCTCGAAAACTCTTTGATGTCATGCATTATGCTTCATTTATAAGCCTGTAATCAATGAACACCAATGATCAGTTTAGAATAATCATATTAACTGACTGATCAACTTGACATGTCCAGAGTAAATCGTCCATACCTCTTGATTTGAGCTCATATTGACATGAATCGATTGCCCACGTTAAGCTAGATAAATTTTCTATATTTTGAGAAAATTTGAGACAGAAGTAGAGATTACAAAGCGTCCAAGTAATCCAATCTATCCCAAACAGAGTAATGCCTTTCTTTAGGCTTCATTTATAAGCCTTTAGTTAATAAGCCTCAATGATCAGTTTAGAATGATCATTTTAACTAGCGATCAACTGGACATGTTCGCACTAAATCGTCCATAACTTTTGATTTAAAGCTCAGAATGATACGAATCAAATGCCCAAGTTAAGCTAGCTCAATTCTCTATATTTTGAGAAAATTGGAAACAGAAATACAGCCAACAAAGCGTCCAAGTAATCCAATTTATACCAAACTTTGTAATGCCATGCTTTATACTTAATTTATAAGCCCTTACTTAATGAGCACCAATGATCAGTTTATAATGATTACTTTAACTGGTCGATCAACTTGACATGTATGCACCAAATCTTGCGTAACTTTTGATTTAGAACAAACTTTAATACATAAATAGATACGACAAAGCGTCCAAGTAATCCAATCTATCCAAAACTTTGTGGTGTCATGCATTATGCTTCATTTATAAAACTTTAGTCAATGAGCACCAATGATCAGTTTAGAATATTGAGTTCAACTGGCCGATCAACTTGACATGTACGCACTAAATCGTCCGTATTCTTTTATTTCTAGCTCATAATGACACAAATCCAATGCCCACATTAAGCTAGTACAATTTTCAATTTCGTGACAAATTTTGAGAAAAAACTAGATACTACAAAGCGTCCATGTAATCCAATCTATCACAAACAGCGTGGTTTCATGCCTTATGCTTCATTTATAAGCCTTTACTCAATGAGCATCAATAATCAGTTTAAAATGATCATTTTAACTGGCCGATCAACTTGACATGTCCGCACTAAATCGTCCGTAACTTTTGATTTAGGGTTCCGAATGACATGAATTCAATGCCAACCTTAAGCTAGTTCAATTTTCAATATTTTGACGAAAATTGAGATAGAAATAGAGACCACAAAGCGTTTAAGTAATCCAGTCTATCCCAAATAGAGTAATCCATGCTTTGTGGTTCATTTATAAGCCTTTAGTTAATGAGCACCAATAATCAGTTTAGAATGATCACTTTAACTGGCCGGTCAAATTGACATGTCCGCACTAAATCGTGTGTTACTTTCGATATAGAGATCAGAAACACATGAATCGAATGCCCATGTTAGGCTAGCTCAAATTTCTATATTGTAACAAAATTGAAGATAGAACTAGATACACCAAAGCGTCCAAGTAATCCAATCTATCCAAAACTGTGTGATGTCTTGTATTATGCTTAAGTGACAAGTCTTTACTCAATGGGCACCAATGATCCGTTTATTATGATCAATTTAACTGGCCGATCAACTTGACATGTCTGCTCCAAATCGTCCGTCACATTTGATTTAGAGCTCAGAATGACACGAATCCAATGCCTACGTTAAGCTAGCTCAATTTTCTATAGTTTGACAAAATTTGGAAAGGAAATAGAGACGAAAAAGCGTCAAAGTAATCCAATTTATCCCAAATTACTTGATGCCATAGTCTATGCTTCAATTATAAGCTTTTACAAAATGAGCACCAATGATCACTTTAACTAGCAGATCAACTTGACATGTCTGCACTAAATCGTCCTTAACTTTTGATTTAGAGCTCAGAAACACACGAATCCAATTCCCACGTTAAGCTAGCTCAATTTTCTACATTGTAAAAAAATTTAAGACAGAAATAGATATGACAAAGTGTCCAAGTAATCCAATTGATCTAGAACTGTATGATACCTTGAAGTATGCTTCTTTTATAAGCCTTTACTCAATGAACAGCAATGATCAGTTTAGAATGATCACTTTAACAGGTCGATCAACTTGACACTAAATCATCCATAACTTTTGATTTAGAGCTCAGAATAACACGAATCCAATGCCCACGTTAAACTAGCTCAATTCTCTATTTTGGACAATATATTAGACATAATAGGGATGAAAAAACGTCCAAGTAATCTAATTTATCCAAACTGCTTGATGCCATGCTTTATGATTCATTTAAAAGACTTTACTTAATGAGCACCAATGATCTGTATAGAATGATCACTTTAACTGGCCACTCAACTTGACATTTCCGCACTTAATCGTTTGTAACTTTTGACAAAGTAGAGACAAAATTCAACAAAATCCAATCTATCCTAAACTGTGTGTGCCATTCTTTAGGCTTCGTTTATAAGCCTTTAGTTAATGAGTAGCAATGATTAGTTTAGAATGATCACTTTAACTGGCTGATCAACTTGACATGTCCGCACTAAATTGTCTGTAACGTTTGATTCAAAGCTCCGAATGACACGAATTCAATGCCCACATTAAGCTTTCTCAATTCTCTATATTTTGACAAAATTTGAGACAAAAATAAAGACTACCAAGCATCCAAGTAATCCAATCCATCCAAGCTGTTTGATGTCATGCATTATGCTTCATTTATAAGAGTTTTTTTAATGAGCACCAATGATGAATTTAGAATGACCACTTTAACTGGCTGATCAACTTCACATGTCCGCCGTAAATTGTTCGTAATTTTTTATTTAGAGCTCAGAATTTGAGACAGAAATAATACGACAAGGCATCCAATTAATCCAATATATCCAAAATTGTGTTATGCCATGCATTATACTTCATTTATAAGCCTTTACTTAATGAGCACCAATGATGAATTTTTAATGATCACTTTAACTGGCCAAACAACTTGACATGTCTGCACTAAATCGTGCGTAACTTTTGATTTACAGCTCAGACTGACACGAATCCATTGCCGAGGTTAAGCTAGCTCAATTTTAAATATTATGACAAAATTTGAGATAGAACTAGATACGAAAAAGCGTCAAAGTAATCCAATCTATCTTAAACTTAGTGATGCCATGCATTATGCTTCATTTATAAGCCTTTACTCAATGAACTCCAATCATCAGTTTAGAATATTCCCTTTAACTGGCTGATCAACTTGACATTTCCGCACTATATCGTCCATAACTTTTGACTTAGAGCTTAAAATGACACGAATCCAATGCCCACGTTAAGCCAGCTCAATTTTCTATATTTTGACAAAATTTGAAACAGAAATGGAGACAAAAAAGCGTCAAGTAATCCAATTTATCCAAACTGCTTCATTTATAAGCCTTTACCTAATTAGCACCAACTTGACATGTCCACACTAAATCGTCCGTAGCTTTTGATTTAGAGATCAGAATGATACGAATCCAATGCTCACGTTAAGCTAGATCAAGTTTCTATATTATATAATATTTTAGACAGAAATAGATACGACAAAGCATCCAAGTAATGCAATCTATCAAAAACTTCTTGATACCATGCATTATGCTTCATTTATAAGCCTTTACTCAATGAGCACCATTGATCAATTTAAAATAATCATATAAACTGCCCGATCAACTTGACATGTCCTCAGTAAATCGCCCCTACCTCTTGATTTTAGCTCATAATGACACGAATCGAATTCCCACGTTAAGCTAGATAAATATTTTATGTTTTGACACAATTTGAGACAGAAGTAGAGACGACAAAGCGTACAAGTAATCCAATCTATCCTAAATTGCGTGATGCCATTCTTTAGGCTTCATTTATAAGCCTTTAGTTAATGAGCACCAATGATCAGTTTAAAATGATCACTTTAACTGGCTTATCAACTTGACATGTCCGCACTAAATCGTCCATAACTCTTGATTCAAAGCTCAGAGTGACATGAATCCAATACCCACGTTAAGTTATCTCAATTATCTATATTTTGACAAAATTTGAGACAAAAATAGAGATGACAAAGCATCCAAGCGATCCAATCCATCAAAACTATATGATGTCATATACATGCATTATTCTTCATTTATAGGAGTTATTTTAAATGAGCACCAATGATGAATTTAGAATGATCACTTTAACTGGCCGATCAATTTGACCTGTCTACCCTAAATTGTTCCTAACATTTGATTTAGAGCTCAGAATGACACGAATCCAGTGCCCACGGTAACCTAGCTCAATTTTATATATTGTGACAAAATTTGAGACAGAACTAGATACGATAAAGCGTAGAAGTAATCCAATCTATCTCAAATTGCGTGATGCCATACATTATGCCTCATTTATAAGCCTTTACTCAATGAACACCAATGATCACTTTAACTAGCTGATGAAATTGACATGTCAGAACTAAATCGTCCATAACTTTTGGTTTAGAGCTCAGAATGACACGAATCTAATGTCCACGTTAAGCTAGAAAAAATTTCTAAGTTTTGACAAAATTTGAGACAGAAATAGAGACGAAAAAAATCCAAGTAATGCAATCTATCCAAGCTGCTTGATGCCATGCTTTATTCTTCATTTATAAGCCTTTACTTAATGAGCACCAATGATCTGTATAGAATGATCACTTTAACTAGACACTCAACTTCACATGTTTGCACTAAATCGTTCGTAACTTTTGATTTAGAGATCAGAATGACACGAATCCAATCCTCGCGTTAATCTAGATCGATTTTCTATATTATAACAATATTTTAGACTGAAATAGATACGACAAAGCGTCCAAGTAATCCAATCTATCGAAAACTGTTTGGTGCCATGCATTATGCTTCATTTAAAAGCCTTCACTCAATGAGCACCAATGATCATTTTAGAATTATCATATTAACTGGCTGATCAACTTGACATATCCTCAGTAAATTATCCCTACCTCTTTATTTGAGCTTATAATGACACGAGTCTAGATAAATGTTCTATATTTTGACAAAATTTGAGACAGAAATAGAGACGAAAAAGCATCCAAGTAATGCAATCTATCCAAGCTGCTTGATGCCATGCTTTATGCTTCATTGATAAGCCTTTACTTAATGAGCACGAATGATCTGTATAGAATGATCACTTTAACTAGACACTCAACTTGACATGTCTGCACTATATCGCCCTTAACTTTCGATTTAGAGCTCAAAATGACACGAATCCAACCCTCACGTTAATCTAGATCAATTTTCTATATTATAACAATATTTTAGACAGAAATAGATACGAAAAAGCGTCCAAGTAATCCAATTTATCGAAAACTGTTTGATGCCATGCATTATGCTTCATTTATAAGCCTTTAGTTAATGAGCCCCAATGATCAGTTTAGAATGATCACTTTGACTGGACGATCAATTTGACATGTCCTCAGTAAATCGTCCATACCTCTTTATTTGAGCTCATAATGACACGAATCGAATACCCACATTAATCTGGATAAATGTTCTATATTATGACAAAATTTGAGACTGAAGTAGAGACGACAAAGTGCCAAGTAATCCAATCTATACCAAAATGTGTGATGCCATTCTTTAGGCTTCATTTATAAGTCTTTAGTTAATGAACCCCAATGGTCAGTTTAGAATGATCACTTTAACTGGCCGATCAACTTGTCGTGTCCGTACTAAATTGTCCATAACTTTTGATTTAAAGCTGAGAATCACACGAATCCAATGCCCACATTAAGCTATCTCAATTCTCTCTATTTTGACAAAATTTGAGACACAAATAGAGACGACAAAGCGTCCAAGTAATCCAATATATACAAACTGCGTAATGCCATGCTTTATGCTTCATTTTCAAGGCTTTACTTAATGAGCACCAATGATAAGTTTAGAATGATCAGTTTAACTCGCCGATCAACTTGACATGTATGCACTAAATCGTCCGTAACTTTTGATTTAGAGCTAGAAACACACGAATCAAGTGCCCACGTTAACTTAGATCAATTTTCTATATTGTGACAAATTTTGAGATAGAAATAGATAAGACAAAGCGTCCAAGTAAACCAATATATCGAAAAGTGTGTGTTGCCATGCATTATGCTTCATTAATAAGCCTTTACTCAAGAGCACCAATGATCAGTTCAGAATGATGACTTTAGTTGGCTGATCAACTTGATATGACCGCATTAAATTGTTCGTAACTTTTGATTTAGAGCTCAGAATGACACGAATCAATTGCCCACGTTAAGCTAGCTCAATTTCTACATTGTGAAAAAATTTTAGATAGAAATAGATACGAAAATGCATCCAACTAATCCAATCCATCCCAAACTGCGTGATGCCATGCACTGATTTCTCATTGAGCACCAATGATCAGTTTAGAATCATTATTTTAACTGGTTGATCAACTTGTCATGTATGCACTAAATCATTCATAACTTTTGATTTATAGCTCAAAATGACACGAATCCATTGCCCACATTAAGCTAGTTCAATTTTCAATATTGTGACCAAATTTGAGACAGAACTAGATATGACAAAGCGTCGAAGTAATCCAATCTATCCCAAGCTGCGTGATGTCATGCCTTACACTTCATTTATAAGGCTTTACTCAATAAGCGCCAATAATCAGTTAGGAATGATCACTTTAACTGGCCCATCGACTTAACATGTCCGCCCTATATCGTCCGTACCTATTGATTTACAGCTCAGAATGACACGAATCCAATGCCCACGTTAAGCTAGCTCAGTTTTCTATATTTTGTCAAAATTTGAGACATAAATAGAGACGAAAAAGTGTCCAAGTAATCCAATCTATCCCAAACAGCTTGATGACATGCATTATGCTTCATTTATAAGCCTTTACTTATTGAGCACCAATGATCAGTTTTGAATGATCACTTTAACATGCCAATCAACTTGACATTTATGCACTAAATAATCCGTAACTTTTGATTAGAGCTCAGAATCATACAAATCCAATGCCCACATAAGGTAGCTCAATTTTCTATATTTTGACAAAATTGGGAAGAGAAATAGAGATGACAAACCATCCAAGTAATCAAATCTATCCCAAATTGTGTGATGCCATGCTTTATGCTTTATTTATTAGCCTTTACTTAATGAGCACCAGTGATCAGTTTGGAATTATCACTTTAATTGGTCGATCAACTTGACATATCCACACTATTTCGTGTGTAACTTTTGATTTAAAGCTCATAATGACATGAATCCAATGCCCACGGTAGTCTAGCTCAATTTTCTATATTTTGACATAATTTGGAACAGAAATAGAGATGATAATGCGCCCAAGTACTCGAATCTATCCCAAATTGTGTGATGTCATGCCTTATGTTTCATTTATAAGCCTTCACTTAATGAGCACCAATGATCAGTTTATAATGATCACCTTAACTGGCTGATCAACATGATATGTCCGCACTAAATTGTCTCTAGGTTTTCATTTAGAGTTTATCAAAATGACAAAAATCCAATGCCCACGTTAAGCTAGCTTAATTTTTTTGTATTGTGTCAAAATTTGAGACAAAAATAGAGACGACAAAGCGTTTAAGTAATCCAATTTATCCCTAACTATGTGATGCCATGCTTTATGCTTTATTTATAAGCCTTTACTTAATGAGCACCAATGATCATTTTATAATGATCACTTTAACTGGCCGATCAACTTTACATGTCTACACTAAATCGTTTGTAACTTTTGATTTAGAGCTCACAAACACACGATTCCATTGCCCATGTTAAGCTAGCTCAATTTTCTATATCATAACAAAATATGAGACATAAATATATATATGACAAAGCGTCTAAGTAATCCAATCTATTCAAAATTGTATGATGCCATGCATTATGCTTCATTTATAAGCCTTTACTCAATGAGCACCAATAATTAGTTTAGAATGATCACTTTAACTGGCTGATCAACTTCACATGTCCGCACTAATTCGTCCATAACTTTTGATTTAGAGCTCATAATTACACGAATCCAATGCCCACGTTAAGCTAGCACAATTTTCTATATTTTGACAAAATTTAAGACTGATATAGAGACGACAAAGCGTATAAGTAATCAAATCCATCCAAACAGCTTGATGTCATGCATTATGCTTCATTTATAAGCCTTTACTTAATGAGCACCAATGATTTGTTTAGAATGATCTCTTTAAATGGCTGATAACCTTGACATGTCCCCACTAAATCGTCCGTAACTTTTGATTTAAAGCTTAGAATGACACGAATCCAATGGCCACGTTAAGCTACCTCAGTTTTATATATTATAAAATATTTGAGATAGAAATAGATACGAAAAAGCGTCCAAGTAATCCCATTTACCGAAAACTGTTTGATGCCATGCATTATGCTTCATTTATAAGCATTTACTCAAGAAGCCCCAATGATCAGTTTAGAATGATCACTTTAACGGGCCGATCAACTCTACATGTACGCATTAAATCGTCCGTATCTTTTGATTTTGAGCTTACAAACACATGAATCCAATGCCCACGTTAAGATAGCTCAATTTACTATATTGTAACAAGAATTGAGACTGAAATTGATACGACAAAGCATCCAAGTAATCCAATCTATCATAAAACTGTGTGATGCCATGCATTATGATTCATTTATACGCCTTTACTCAAAGAGCACTAATGATCACTTTAGAATGATCCCTTTAACTGGCCAATCAACTTGACGTGTCCACACCAAATCAACCATAAGTTTTTATTTAGAGCTCAGAATTACACGAATCCAATGCCCACGTTAATCTAGCTCAGTTCTCTATTTCTTGACAAAATGTGAGACAGAAATGGGGACGACAAAGCGTCCACATAATCCAATCTATCCCACACAGCTTTATGCCATGCATTATGCTTCATTTATAAGCATTTATTTAATGAGCACCAATGATCAGTTTAGAATGATCACATTAACTGGCCGATAACCTTGACATGTCCGCACTAAATCATCCGTAACCTTTAATTTAGAGCTCAGAATGACACGAATACAGAGCCCACGTTAAGCTACCTCAGTTTTCTATATTGTGACAAAATTTGAGACAAAAAATAGAGACGACAAAGCGTACAAGTAAACTAATCTATCCCAAACTGCGTGATGTCATGCTTTATGCTTCATTTATAAACCTTTACTTAATGAGCACCAATGGTCATTCTAAAATGATCATTTTAACTGGCCGATCAACTTGACATGTCCACACTAAATTGTCCATAACTTTTGATTTAGAGCTAAGAATGTTAAGAACCCAATGTCTACTTAAGGTAGCTCAATTTTCTCTATTTTGACAAAATTGGGAACATAAATAGAGATGACAAACCATCCAAGTAATCCAATCTATCCCAAATTGTGTGATGCCTTGCTTTATGCTTCATTTATTAGCCTTTACTTAATGAGCACCAATGATCAGTTTATATTATCACTTTAACTAGCCGATCAACTTGACATGTCTGCACTAAATCGTCTGCACGTTTTGATTTAGAGCTCTGAAACACACGAATCCAATGCCCACGTTAATATAACTCAATTTCTATTGTAACTAAATTTGGGGCAGAAATAGATATGACAAAGCGTCCAAGTATCCAATCTATCCAAAAATGTGTGATGCCATGCATTATGCTTCATTTATTAGCCTTTACTCAATGAGTACCAATGATCAGTTTAGAATGATCACTTTTAGTGGCCGATCAACATGACATGTCCACACTAAATCATCCGTAACTTTTGATTTAGAGCTCATAATGACACGAATCCAATGCCCACGTTAATCTAGCTCAATTTTCTATTTTTTGACATAATTTGACACAGATATAGAGATGACAAAGCGTCCAAGTATTCGAATCCATCCAAACAGCTTGATGTCATGCATTATGCTTCATTTATAAGCCTTTACTTAATCAGCACCAATGATTAGTTTAGAATGATCTCTTTAAAAGGCTGATCAACTTGACATGTCTTCAGTAAATTGTCCCTACCTCTTTATTTGAGCTTATAATGACATGAATCTAGATAAATGTTCTATATTTTGACAAAATTTGAGACGTAAAAGCGTCCAAGTAATGCAATCTATCCAAGCTGCTTGATGCCATGCTTTATGCTTCATTTATAAGCCTTTGCTTAATGAGCACCAATGATCTGTATAGAATGATCACTTTAACTAGACACTCAACTTGACATGTCTGCACTAAATTGTCCTTAACTTTTGATTTAGAGCACAGAATGACACGAATCCAACCCTCACGTTAATCTAGATCAATTTTCTATATTATAACAATATTATAGACAGAAATAGATACGACAAATCGTCCAAGAAATAGATACGATAGAAATAGCTGTATGATGCCATGCATTATGCTTCATTTATAAGTCTTTACTCAATGACCACCAATGATTAGTTTAAAATGATCACTTTAACTGGCCGATCAACTTCACATATCCGCACTAAATCGTCTGTAACTTTTGATTTAGATCTCATAATGACAAGAATTCAATGCTCACGTTAGTCTTGCTCAATTTTCTAAATTTCAACAAAATTTAAGTCTGATATAGAGATGACAAAGCGTCCAAGTAATCGAATCCATCCAAACAGCTTGATGTCATGCATTATGCTTCATTTATAAGCCTTTACTTAATGAGCACCAATGATTTGTTTAGAATGATCTCTTTAAATGGCTGATAACCTTGACATGTCCACACTAAATCGTCCGTACCTATTGATTTACAGCTCGGAATGACACAAATCCAATGACCACATTAATCTAGCTCAATTTTCTACATTTTGTCAAATTTTGAGACAGAAATAGAGACGACAAAGTCTCCAAGTAATCCAATCTATCCCGAACAGCTTGATGACATGCATTATGCTTCATTAATAAGCCTTTACTTATTGAGCACCAATGATCAATTTTGAATGATTATTTTAACTGGCCGATCAAATTGACATTAATGCACTAAATCGTGCGTAACTTTTGATTAGAGCTCAGAATGATACGAATCCAATGCCCAATTAGGGTAGCTCAAGTTTCTATATTTTGACAAAATTGGGAACAGAAATAGAGACGACAAACCATCCAAGTAATCAAATCTATCCCAAATTGTGTGATGCCATGATTTATGCTTCATTTATTAGCCTTTACTGAATGAGCACCAATGTTCTGTTTAGAATTATAACTTTAACTGCCCGTTCAACTTGACATGTTTGCACTAAATCGTCTGTAACTTTTGATTTAGAGCTCGGAAACACACAAATCTAATGCCCACGCTAATCTAGCTCAGTGTTCTATATTGTAACAAAATTTGAAACAGAAATAGATATGAAAAAGCGTCTTAGTAATCCAATCTATCCAAAACTGTGTGATGCCATCATTATGCTTTGTTTATAAGCCTTTACTCAATGAGCACTAATGATAAGTTTAGAATAATCACTTTTAGTGGCCGATCAACTTGACATGTCCGCACTAAATTGTCCATAACTTTTTATTTAGAGCTCCGAATGACACAAATCCAATGGCCACTTAAGCTAGCTAAATTTTCTATATTTTAACAAAATTTGGAACACAAAAAGAGACGACAAAGCGCCCAAGTACTCGACTCTATCCCAAATTGTGTGATGTCATGCCTTATGTTTCATTTATAAGCCTTCACTTAATGAGCACCAATGATCAGTTTAGAATGATCACTTTAACTGGCCGATCAACTTGACTTGTCCACACTAAATCGTCTGTAGGTTTTGATTCAGAGCTCAGAACGATACGAATCCAATTTCCACATTAACAGCTTAATTTTCTATATTGTGAAAAAATTTGAGACAAAAATAGAGATGACAAAGCGTCCAAATAATCCAATCTATCCCAAACTATGTGATGCCATGCTTTATGCATCATTTATAAGCCATTACTTAATGAGACCAATGATCAGTTTAGAATGATCACTTTAACTGGCCGATCAACTTGACATGTCTGCACTAAGTCGTTCGTAACTTTTGATTTAGAGCTCACAAACACACGAATATAATACCCACGTTAAGAGCTCAATATTCTATATCACAATAAAATTTGAGACAGAAATAGATATGACAAAGCGTCTAAATAATCCAATCTATTTAAAACTCTATGATGCCATGCATTATGCTTCATTTATAAGCCTTTACTCAATGAGCACCAATTATTAGTTTAGAAAGATCACTTTAACTGGCCGATCAACTTCACATGTCAGCACTAAATCGTCTGTAACTTTTGATTTAGAGATCATAATGACACGAATCCAGATCCCACGTTAAGCTAGCTCAAGTTTCTATTGTAACTGAATTTGAGACAAAAATAGATACGACAAAGCGTCCGACTAATCCAATCTATCCAAATCTGTTAACCCATGCATTATGCTACATTTATAAGCCTTTACTTAATGAGCACCAATGATTATGTTTAGAATGATCTCTTTAAATGGCCGATCAACTTGACATGTCCGCACTAAATCGTCCGTAACTTTTGATTTAGGGCTTAGAATGACACAAATCCAATGCCCACATTAAGCTACCTCAATTTTATATATTATAGCAATATTTGTGACAGAAATAGATACGACAAAGCGTCCAAGTAATCCAATCTATCGAAAACTGTTTGATGCCATGCATTATGTTTCATTTATAAGCCTTTACTCAATGAGCACCAAAGATCAGTTTAGAATGATCCCTTCAACAGGCCGATCAACTCTACATGTACGCACTAAATCGTCCATATCTTTTGATTTAGATCTTAGAAACACATGAATCCAATGCCCACGTTAAGGTAGCTCAAGTTACTATATTGTAACAAGATTTGAGACTCAAATAGATACGACAAAGTATCCAACTCATCCAATCTATCATAAAAATATGTGATGCCATGCATTATGCCTCATTTATACGCCTTTACTCAATGAGCAATGATGATCACTTTAGAATGATCCCTTTAATTGGCCGATCAACTTGACATGTCCACACTAAATCATCCATAAGTTTTGATTTAGAGCTCAGAAGTACATGAATCCAATACCCATTTTAAGGTAGCTCAATTCTCTATTTTTGAAATAATGTGAGACAGAAATGGGGACAATAAAGCGTCCAAGTAATCCAATCTATCCCAAACAGCTTGATGCCATGCATTATTCTTCATTATTAAGCCTTTATTTAATGAGCACCAATGATCAGTTTAGAATGATCACTTTAACTGGCCGATCAACTTGACATGTCCGCACTAAATCGTCTGTAACTTTTGAATTAGAGCTCGGAATGACACAAAAACAGTGCCCACGTTAAGCTAGCTCAATTTTCTATATTGTGACAAAGTTGGAGACAAAAATAGAGACGACAAAGAGTACAAGTAATCCAATACATCCAAAACTGCGTGATGACATGCTTTGTGCTTCATTTATAAGCCTTTACTTAATGAGGATCAATGATCATTTTTGAATGATCACTTTAACTGGCCAATCAACTTGACATTTCCGAACTAAATCGTCCGTAACTTTTGATTTTTAATTCAGAATGACACGAATCCAATGCCCACATTAAGCTAGCTCAATTCTCAATTTTTTGACAAAATTTGAGACAAAAATAGAGATGAGAAAGTGTACAAGTAATCCAATATATCGCAAACTGTGTGATGCCATGCTTTATGCTTCATTTATAAACCTTTACTTAATCAGCACCAATAATCAGTTTAGATTTATCACTTTAACTGGCCAATGAACTTGACATGTACGCACTCAATCGTCCGAAACTTTTCATTTAGAACTCGGTATGACACGAATATCGTTCCCACGTTAAGCTAGCTCAATTTTCTATATTGTGACAAAGTTTGAGACAAAAATAGAGACGACATAGCTTACAAGTAATCCAATCTATCTCGAACAGCGTGATGCCATGTTTTATGCTTCATTTATAAGCCTTTACTCAATGAGCACCAATGATCAGTTTAGAACGATCACTTTTAGTGGCCGATCAACTTGACATGTCCGCACTAAATCATCCGTAACTTCTGATTTAGAGCTCAGAATGACACGAATCCAATGGCCACTTAAGCTAGCTCAATTTTCTGTATTTTAACAAAATTTGGAACAGAAATAGAGACGACAAAGCGCCCAAGTACTCGAATCTATCCCAAATTCCGTGATGTCATGCCTTATGTTTCATTTATAAACCTTCACTTGAGGAGCACCAATGATCAGTTTAGAATGATCACTTTATCGGGCCGATCAACTTGACTTATCCGCACTAAATCGTCTGTAGGTTTCGATTTAGAGCTCAGAATAACGCGAATCCAATGCCCACGTTAAGATAGCTCAATTTTCTATATTGTGACAAAATCTATGGCAAAAATAGAGACGACAAAGCGTCCAAGTAATCCAATCTATCACCAACTATGTGATGCCATACATTATGCATCATTTATAAGCCTTTTCTTAATGAGCACCAATGATCAGTTTAGAATAATCACTTTAACTGGCCGATCAACTTGACATGTCTGCACTAAATCGTTCTTAACTTTTGATTTAGAGCTCACAAACACACGAATATAATGCCCACGTTAAGGTAGCTCAATTTTCTATATCATAACAAAATTTGAGACAGAAAAAGATATGACAAAGCGTTTAAGTAATCCAATCAATTCAAAACTGTATTATGACATGCATTATGCTTCATTTATAAGCCTCTACTCAATGAGCACCAATGATTAGTTTAGAATGATCATTTTAACTGGCTGATCAACTTCACATATCCACACTAAATCGTCCGTAACTTTTGATTTAGAGAACATAATGACACGAATCCAATGTCCACGTTAAGCTAGCTCAATTTTCTATATTTTGACGAAATTTAAGACTGATATAGAGACGAAAAAGCGTCAAAGTAATCGAATCCATCCAAACAGCTTGATGTCATGCATTATGCTTCATTTATAAGCCTTTACCTAATGAGCACCAATGATTTGTTTAGAATGATCTCTTTAAATGGCTAATAACCTTGACATAACCGCACTAAATCATCCATAACTTTTGATTTAGAGATTAGAACGACACGAATCCAATGGCCATGTTAAGCTACCTCAGTTTTATATATTATAAAATATTTGAGATAGAAATAGATACAAAAAAGCATCCAAGTAATCCAATCTACCGAAAACTGTTTGATGCCATGCATTATGTTTCATTTATAGGCCTTTACTCAATGAGCCCCAATGATCAGTTTACAGTTTTCTATATTTTAACAAAATTTGGAACAGAAATAGAGACAACATAGTACCCAAGTACTCGAATCTATCCCAAATTGTGTGATGTCATGCCTTATGTTTCATTTATAAGCATTCACTTAATAAGCACCAATGATCAGTTTAGAATTATCACTTTAACTAGGCGATCAACTTGACACGTCTGCACTAAATCGTCCGTAACTTTTAATTTTGAGCTTTGAAACACACGAATCCAATGGGCATGCTAATATAGCTCAATTTCTATTGTAACTAAATTTGAGACAGAAATAGATATGACAAAGCATCCAAGTAATCCAATCTATCCAAAAATGTGTGATGCCATGCATTATGCTTCATTTATAAGCCTTCACTCAATGAGCACCAATGATCAGTATAGAATGATCACTTTTAGTGGCCGATCAACTTGACATGTCCGCACTAAATCGTCCGGAACTTTTGATTTAGAGCTCAGAATGACACGAATCCAATGGCCACTTAAGCTATCTCAATTTCCTATATTTTAACAAAATTTGGAACAGAAATAAAGACCACAAAGCGCCCAAGTACTGTAATCTATCCCCAATTGTGTGATGTCATGCCTTATGTTTCATTTATAAGGCTTCACTTAATAAGCACCAATGATCAGTTTAAAATTATCACTTTAAGTATCCGATCAACTTGACATGTCTGCACTAAATCGTCCGTAACTTTTGATTTAGAACTCGGAAACACCGAATCCAATGCCCACGTTAATATAGCTCAATTTCTATTGTAACTAAATTTGAGACAGAAATGACAAAGCGTCCAAGTAATCCAATCTATCCAAAACTGTGTGATGCCATGCATTATGCTTCATTTATAAGCCTTTACTCTATGAGCACCAATGATCAGTTTAAAATGATCATTTTTAGTGGCCGATCAACTTGACATGTCCACACTAAATCGTCCGTAACTCATGATTTAGAGCTCAGAATGACACGAATCCAATGGTCACTTAAGCTACCTCAATTTTCTATATTTTAACAAAAATTGGAACAGAAATAGAGACGACAAAGCGCCCAAGTACTCAAATCTATCACAAATTGTGTGATGTCATGCCTTATGTTTCGTTTATAAGCCTTCACTTAATAAGTACCAATGATCAGTTTAGAATTATCACTTTAACTACCCGATCAATTTGACATGTCTGCACTAAATCGTCTGTAACTTTTTATTTAGAGCTCGGAAACACACGAATCCAATGCCCACGTTAATATAGCTCAATTTCTATTGTAACTAAATTTGAGACAGAAATAGATATGCTTGGAATGACAAAGCGTCCAAGTAATCCAATCTATCCCAAACAGCTTTATGCCATGCATTATGCTTTATTTATAAGCCTTTATTTAATGAGCACCAATGATCAGTTTAGAATGATCACATTAATTGGCCGATCACCTTGACATGTCCACACTAAATCATTCGTAACTTTGATTTAAAGCTCGGAATGACACGAATACAGTGCCCACATTAAGCTAGCTCAATTTTCTATATTTTGACAAAATTTATGGCAAAAATAGAGACGACAAAGCATCCAAGTAATCCATTCTATCAAAAACTACGTGATGACATGCATTTTGCATCATTTATAAGCCTTTTCTTAATGAGCACCAATGATCAGTTTAGAATGATCCCTTTAACTGGCCGATCAACTTGACATGTCTACACTAAATCGTTCGTAACTTTTGATTTAGAGCTCACAAACACACGAATATAATGCCCACGTTAAGCTAGCTCAATTTTCTATGTAATAACAAAATTTGAGACAGAAATAGACATGACAAAGCGTCTAAGTAATCCAATCTATTCAAAACTGTATGATGCCATGCATCATGCTTCATTTATAAGCCTTTACTCAATCAGCACCAATGATTAGTTTAGAATGATCACTTTAACTGGAGCCACTTCACATATCCGCACTAAATCGTCCGTAACTTTTGATTTAGAGCTCATAATGACACGAATCCAATGCCCACGTTAAGCTAGCTCAATTTTCTATATTTTGACAAAATTTAAGAGTAATATATAGACGACAAAGCGTTCCAATAATCAAATCCATCCAAACAGCTTGATGTCATGCATTATGCTTCATTTATACGCCTTTACTTAATGAGCAGCAATGATTTGTTTAGAATGATCTCTTTAAATGGCAAATAACCTTGACATGTCCACACTAAATCGTCCTTAACTTTTGATTTAGAACTTAGAATGACACGAATCCAATGGGCACGTTCAGCTACCTCAGTTTTATATATGATAACAATATTTGAGACAGAAATAGATACCACAAAGCGTCCAAGTAATCCAATCTATCGAAAACTGTTTGATGCCATGCATTATGCTTCATTTATAACCCTTTACTCAATGAGCACCAAAGATCAGTTTAGAATGATCACTTTAACATGCCGATCAACCCTACATGTACGCATAAAATCGTCGGTGTCTTTTGATTTATAGCTTAGAAACACATGAATCCAATTCCCACGTTAAGGTAGCTCAATTTAATGTATTGTAACCAGATTTGAGACTCAAATAGATACGACAAAGCATCCAAGTCATCTAATCTATCATAAAACTGTGTGATGCAATGTATTATGCTTCATTTATACGCCTTTACTCAATGTGCACTAATGATCACTTTAGAATGATCCCTTAAATTGGCCGATCAACTTGACATGTCTGCACTAAATCATACGTAACTTTTTATTTAGAGCTCGGAATGACACGAATAGAGTGCCCACATTAAGCTAGCTCAATTTTCTATATTGTGACAAAATTTATGACAAAAATAGAGACGACAAAGCATCAACTAATCCAATCTATCACAAACTATGTGATGCCATGCATTATGCAACATTTATAATCCTTTTCTTAATGAGCACCAATGATCAGTTTAGAATAATCACTTTAACTAGCCGATCAACTTGACATGTCTGCACTAAATTGTTCGTAACTTTTGATCTAGAGCTCACAAACACATGAATATAATACCCACGTTAAGCTAGCTCAATTTTATATATCATAATAAAATTTGAGACAGAAATAGATATCACAAAGCGTCTAAGTAATCCAATCTATTCAAAACTGTATGATGCCATGCATTATGCTTCATTTATAAGCCTTTTCTCAATAAGCACCAATGATTAGTTTAGAATGATCACTTTAACTGGCCGATCAACTTCACATATCCACACTAAATCGTCCGTAACTTTTGATTTAGAGCTCATAATGACACGAATCCAATGCCCACGTTAAGCTAGCTCAGTTTTCTATATTTTTACAAAATTTAAGACTGATATAGAGACGACAAAGCGTCCAAGTAATCGAATCCATCGAAACAGATTGATGTCATGCATTATGTTTCATTTATAAGCCTTTACTTAATGAGCACCAATGATTTGTTTAGAATGATCTCTTTAAATGGCTAATAACCTTGACATGTCCGCACTAAATCGTCCATAACTTTTGATTTAGAGCTTAGAATGACACGAATCCAATGGCTAGGTTAAGCTACCTAAATTTTATATATTATAAAAGATTTGAGATAGAATTATATATGATAAAGCGTCCAAGTAATCCAATCTACCGAAAACTTTTTGATGCCATGCATTATGCTTCATTTATAAGCCTTTACGCAATGAGCCACAATGATCAGTTTATAATGATCACATTAACTGGCCGATCAACTCTACATGTACGCATTTATAAGGCTTTACTCAATGAGCACCAATAATAAGTTAGGAATGATCACTTTAACTGGCTGATCGACTTGACATGTACACTCTAAATTGTCCGTACTTATTGATTTACAGCTCGGAATGACACGAATCCAATGCCCACGTTAACCTAGCTCAATTTTCTATATTTTGTCAAAATTTGACACAGAAATAGAGACGACAAAGTTTCCAAGTAATCCATTCTATCCCGAACAGCTTGATGACATGCATTATGCTTCATTTATAAGGCTTTACTTATTGAGCACCAATGATCAGTTTTGAATGATCACTTAAACTGGCCGATCAACTTGACATTTATGCACTAAATCGTCTGTAACTTTTGATTAGAGCTCAGAATGATACGAATCCAATGCATACTTAAGGTAGCTCAATTTTCTATATTTTGACAAAATTGGGAACAGAAATAGAGACGACAAACCATCCAAGTAATCAAATCTATCCCAAATTGTGTGATGTCATGCTTTATGCTTCATTTATTAGCCTTTACTGAATGAGCACCAATGATCAGTTTAGAATTATCACTTTAACTACCCGATCAACTTGACATGTCTGCACAAAATCGTCTGTAACTTTTGATTTAGCGCTCGAAAACACACGAATCCAATGCCCACGTTAATCTAGGTCAGTTTTCTATATTGCAACAGAATTTGAGACAGAAATAGATATGACAAAGCGTCCAAGTAATTCAATCTATCCAAAACTGTGTGATGCCATGCATTATGCTTCATTTATAAGCCTTTACTCAATGAGCACCAATGATCAGTTTAGAATGATCACTTTTAGTGGCCGATCAACTTGACATGTACGCACTAAATTGTCCGTAACATTTGATTTAGAGCTCAGAATGACACGAATCCAATGGGCACTTAAGCTAGCTCAATTTTCAATATTTTAACAAAATTTGGACCGTAAATAGAGACGACAAAGCGCCCAAGTACTCGAATCTATCCCAAATTGCGTGATGTCATGCCTTATGTTTCATTAATAAGCCTTCACTTAATGAGCACCAATGATGAGTTTAGAATTATCACTTTAACTGGCCGATCAACTTGACTTGTCCACACTAAATCGTCTGTAGGTGATTCAGAGCTCAGAACGATACGAATCCAATGCCCACATTAAGATAGCTCAATTTTCTATATTGTGACAAAATTTGAGACAAAAATAGAGATGACAAAGCGTCGAAGTAATCCAATCTATCCCAAACTATGTGATGCCATGCTCTATGCATCATTTGTAAGCCATTACTTAATGAGACCAATGATCAGTTTAGAATGATCACTTTAACTTGCCGATCAACTTGACATGTCTGCACTAAGTCGTTCGTAACTTTTGATTTAGAGCTCACATACACACGAATATAATACCCACGTTAAGAGCTCAATATTCTATATCACAATAAAATTTGAGACAGAAATAGATATGACAAAGCGTCTAAATAATCCAATCTATTTAAAACTCTATGATGCCATGCATTATGCTTCATTTATAAGTCTTTACTCAATGAGCACCAATTATTAGTTTAGAAAGATCACTTTAACTGGCCGATCAACTTCACATGTCCGCACTAAATCGTCCGTAACTTTTGATTTAGAGATCATAATGACACGAATCCAATGCCCACGTTAAGCTAGCTCAATTTTCTATTGTAACTGAATTTGAGACAAAAATAGATACGACAATGCGTGCGAGTAATCCAATCTATCCAAAACTATGTGATGCCATGCATTATGCTTCATTTATAAGCCTTTACACCAATGATTAGTTTAGAATGATCTCTTTAAATGGCCAATCAACTTGACATGTCCGCACTAAATCGTCCGTAACTTTTGATTTAGGGCTTACAATGACACAAATCCAATGCCCACATTAAGCTACCTCAGTTTTATATATTATAACAATATTTGAGACAGAAATAGATACGACAAAGCGTCCAAGTAATCCAATCTATCGAAAACTGTTTGATGCCATGCATTACGCTTCATTTATAAGCCTTTACTCAATGAACACCAAAGATCAGTTTAGTATGATCACTTTAACAGGCCGATCAACTCTACATGTACGCATAAAATTGTTGGTATCTTTTGATTTATAGCTTAGAAACACATGAATCCAATGCCCACGTTAAGGTAGCTCAATTTACTGTATTGTAACAAGATTTGAGACTCAAATAGATACGAGAAAGCATCCAAGTCATCCAATCTATCATAAAACTATGTGATGCAATGTATTATGCTTCATTTATACGCCTTTACTCAATGAGCACTAATGATCCCTTTAGAATAATCCCTTAAATTGGCCGATCAACTTGACATGTCCACAGTAAATCATCCCTAAGTTTTTATTTAGAACTCAGAATTACACGAATCCAATACCCATGTTAAGCTAGCTCAATTCTCTATTTTTAAAAAAATATGAGACAGAAATGGGGACAATAAAGCATCCAAGTAATCCAATCTATCCCAAACAGTTTGATGCCATGCATTATGCTTCATTTATAAGCCTTTATTTAATGAGCACCAATGATCAGTTTAGAATGATCACTTTAACTGGCCGATCAACTTGAGATGTCCGCACTAAATCGTATGTAACTTTTGATTTAGAGCTCGGAATGACACGAATACAGTGCCCACGTTAAGCTAGCTCAATTTTCTATATTGTGACAAAGTTGGAGACAAACATAGAGACGACAAAGAGTACAAGTAATCCAATATATCCCAAACTGCGTGATGACATGCTTTACGCTTCATTTATAGGCCTTTACTTAATGAGCATCAATGATCAGTTTTGAATGATCACATTAACTGGCCGATCAACTTGACATTTCCGCACTAAATCGCCCGTAACTTTTGATTTAGAACTCAGAATGACACGAATCCAATGCCCACGTTAAGCTAGCTCAATTCTCAAATTTTTGACAAAATTTGAGACAAAAATAGAGATGAAAAAGCGGACAAGTAATCCAATCTATCCCAAACTGTGTGATGCCATGCCTTATGCTTCATTTATAAGCCTTTACTTAATGAGCACCAATAATCAGTTTAGATTGATCACTTTAACTGGCTGATGAACTTGACATGTACGCACTAAATCGTCCGAAAATTTTCATTTACAGCTCGGAATGACACGAATACGGTGCCCACGTTAAGCTAGCTCAATTTTCTAAATTGTGACAAAGTTTGAGACAAAAATGGATATGACATAGCGTACAAGTAATCCAATCTATCCCAAACTGCGTGATGTCATGCTTTATTCTTCATTTATAAGCCTTTACTTAATGAGCAACAATGATGAGTTTTGAATGATCACTTTAACTGGCTGATCAATTTGACATTTTGGCACTAAATCGTCCGTAACTTTTGATTTAGAGCTTAGAATGATACGAATCCAATGCCCGCTTAAGGTAGCTCAATTTTCTATATTTTGACAAAATTGGGAACAAAAATAGAGACGACAAACCGTCCAAGTAATCCAATCTATCCCAAATTTTTGTGATGCCATGCTTTATGCTTCATTTATTAGCCTTTACTTAATGCGCACGAATGATCAGTTTATAATTATCACTTTAACTGGCCGATCAACTTGACATGTATGCACTAAATCGTCCGTAACTTTTGATTCAGAGCTCGAAAACACACGAATCCAATGCCCACGTTACTAGCTCAATTTTCTATATTGTAACAAAATTTGAGACAGAAAAAGATATGACTAAGCGTCCAAGTAATCCAATCTATCCAAAACTCTTTGATGCCATGCATTATGCTTCATATATAAGCTTTTACTCAATGAGCACCAATGATCAGTTTAGAATGATCACTTTTAGTTGCCGATCACCTTGAAATGTCTGCACTAAATCGCCCATAACTTTTCATTTAGAGCTCAGAATGACACAAATCCAATGGCCATTTAAGCTAGCTCAATTTTCTATATTTTAACAAAAATTGGAATAGAAATTGAGACGACAAAGCGCCCAAGTACTCAAATCCATCCCAAATTGTGTGATGTCATGCCTTATGTTTCATTTATAAGCATTCACTTAATGAGCACCAATGATCAGTTTAGAATGATCACTTTAACTAGCCGGTCAACTTGACTTGTCTGCACTAAATCGTCTGTAGGTTTTGATTTAGAGCTCGGAATGACACGAATCCAATGCACACGTTAAGCTAGCTCAATTTTCATGTTGTGACAAAATTTGAAACAAAAATAGAGACGACAAAGCGTCCAACTAATCCAATCTTTCCCAAACTATGTGATGCCATGCTTTATGCATCATTTATAAACCTTTACTTAATGAGCGAAATGATCAGTTTAGAATGATCACTTTAACTGTGTGATCAACTTGACATGTATGCACTAAATCGTTCGTAACTTTTGATTTAGAGCTCACAAACACACGAATCCAATGCCCACATTAAGCTAGCTCAATTTTCTATATCATAACAAAATTGGAGACACAAATAGATATGACAAAGCATCTAAGTAATCCAATCTATTCAAAACTGTATGATTCCATGCATTATGCTTCATTTATAAGTGTTTACTCAATGAGCACCAATGATTCGTTTAGAATGATCACATTAACTGGCTGATCAACTTCACATGTCCTCACTAAATCATCCGTAACTTTTGATTTAGAGCTCATAATGACACGAATCCAATGCCCACATTAAGCTAGCTCAATTTTCTATGTTTTAACAAAATTTGAGACAGATATAGAGATGACAAAGCGTTCAAGTAATCGAATCCCTCCAAACAGCTTGATGTCATGCATTATGTTTCATTTATAAGCCTTTACTTAATGAGCACCAATGATTAGTTTAGAATAATCTCTTTAAATGGCCGATCAACTTGACATGTGCGCACTAAATCGTCCGTAACCTTTGATTTAGGACTTAAAATGACACGAATCCAATGCCCAGGTTAAGCTACCTCAGTTTTATATATTATAACAATATTTGAGATAGAAATAGAAATGAAAAAGCGTGCAAGTAGTCCAATCTATCGAAATCTGTTTGATGCCATGCATTATGCTTCACTCATAAGCCTTTAATCAATGAGCACCAATGATCAGTTTAGAATGATCATTTTTACTGGCCGATCAACTCTACATGTATGCACTAAATCGTCGGTATCTTTTGATTTAGAGCTTAGAAACACATGAATCCAATGCCCACGTTAATGTAGCTCAATTTACTATATTGTAACAAGATTTGAGATTGAAATAGTACGACAAAGCATCCAAGTAATCCAATCTATCATGAAACTGTGTGATGCCATGCATTATGCTTCATTTATACGCCTTTACTCAATGAGCATTAATGATCACTTTAGAATGATCCCTTTAACTGGCCGATAAACTTGACATTTCCATAGTAAATCATCCATAAGTTTTGATTTAGAGCTCAAAATTACACGAATACAGTGCCCACGTTAAGCTTGCTTAATTTTCTATATTGTGACAAAGTTTGAGACAAAAATAGAGACGACAAAGTGTACAAGTAATCCAATCTATCCCAAACTGCGTGATGCCATGCTTTATGATTCATTTATAAGCCTTTACTTAATGAGCATCAATGATCAGTTTTGAATGATCACTTTAACTGGCCGATGAACTTGACATTTCCACACTAAATCATTCGTAAATTTTGATATAGAACTCAGAATGACACGAATCCAATGCCCACGTTAAGCTACCTGAATTCTCAATTTTTTTGACAAAATTTGAGACAGAAATAGAGACGACAAAGCATATAAGTAATCCAATCTATCTCAAGCTGCGTGATGCCATGCTTTATGCTTCATTTATAAGCCTTTAGTTAATCAGAACCAATGATCAGTTTAGAATAATCACTTTAACTGGCTGATGAACTTGACATGTCCACATTAAATTATACATAACTTTTGATTTAGAGATCAGAATGACACGAATCCAATGCCCACGTTAAGTTAGCTTAATTTTCTCTATTTTGAAAAAATTTCAAACAAATATAGAGACGAGAAAGCAACCAAGTAATCCAATTTATAACAAACTGCGTGATGTCATGCTTTATGCTTCTTTAATAACCCTTTACTGAATGAACCAAATGATCAGTTTAGAATGATCACTTTAACAGGCCGATCAACTTGACATGTACGCACTAAACCGTCAATAACTTTTGATTTAGAGCTCAGATACACCGAAATCAAATGCCCACGTTAAGTTAGCTCAATTTTCTATATTGTGAAAACATTTGAGCCATAAATAGATAGGACAAACCATCCAAGTAATCCAGTCCATCCTCAAATGTGTGATGCCACAAAGTGTCCAAGTAATCCAGTATATCCAAACTGCTTGATGCCATGCATTAAGTTTCAGTTATAAGCATTTATTTAATGGGCACCAATGATCAGTTTAGAGTTATCACTATAACTGGCCGTTCAAATTGACATGTCCGTAACTTTTGTTTTAGAGCTTAGAAACACATGAATCCAATGCTCACATTAAGTTAGCTCAATTTTCTATATTGTAACAAAATTTGAGACAAAAATAGATATGACAAAGCGTCCAAGTAATCCAGTTTATCCAAAACTGTATGATGCCATGCATTATGTTTCATTTATAAGCCTTTGCTCAATGAGCACTATCGTTTAGTTTAGAATGATCATTTTAGCTGCACGATCAACTTGACAAGTCCACACTAAATCATCCATAACTTTTGATTTAGAGCTCAGAATGACACGAATCCAATGCCCACGTTAAGTGAGCTTAATTTCTGTATTTTAGCTTAATTTGAGACAGAAATAAAGATGACAAAGCGTCCAAGTAATATCTAAACTGCTTGATGTCATGCATAATGCTTTATTTATAAACCTTTATTTAATGAGCACCAATGGTCACTTTATAATGATAACTTTAACTGGGCAATCAACATGGCATGTATGCACTAAATCGTCCGTAATTTTTGATTTAGAACTCAGAAACACAAGAATCAGATGCTTACGTTAAGCTAGCTAAATTTTCTATATTGTAACAAAATTTGAGATGAAATAGATTCGACAAAGCATTCAATTAATCCAATCTATCCAAAACTGTGTGACCATGCATTATGCTTCATTTATAAGCCTTTTCTCAATGAGTACCAATGATCAGTTTAGAATGATCACTTTAACTGGCTTATCAACTTGACATGTCCGCACTAAAGCATCCATAACTTTTTATTTAGAGCTCTGAATGACACGAATCCAATGCCTGTTAAGCTAGCTCAATTTTCTATTTTTTGACAAAATGTGAGACAGAAACAGGGATGACAAAGCGTCCAAGTAATCCAATCTATCCCAAACTGGTTGATGTCATGCGTTATGCTTCATTTATAAGTATTTATTTAATGCGCACCAATGATCAGTTTAGAATCATCATTTTAACAAGTCGATCAACTTGACATGTCTGCACTAAATCGTCTGTAACTTTTGATTTAGTGCTCAGAATGACACGAATACAGTGCCCACGTTAAGCTAGCTCAATTTTCTTTATTGTGACAAAATTTGAGACCGAAATAGATACGACAAAGCATGCAAGTAATCCAATCCATCCCTACATGCGTGATGCAATTCTTTAGGCTTCATTTATAAGCCTTTACTTAATGTGCACCAATGATCAGTTTTGAAAGATCACTTTAACATGCCGATCAACTTGACATCTCTGCACTAAATCGTCCGTAACTTTTGATTTAGAGCTCAAAAATGACACGAATCCAATGCCCACGTTAAGCTAGGTCAATTCTCTAATCTTTGACAAAATTTGATTCAAATATAGAGACGACAAAGCGTACAAGTAATCCAATCTATCCCAAATTGTGTGATGCCATGCTTTATACTTCATTTATAACCCTTTATTTAATGAGCACCAATGATCAGTTTAGAATAATCACTCTAACAGGCCGATAAACTTGACATGACCATATAAAAGTTTCCATAACTTTTGATTTAGAGCTCAGAATGACATGAATCCAATGCCCAAGTTAAGCCAGCTCAATTCTCTATATTTTGAAAAAATTTGAGATAGAAATATAGACGACAAAGCATCCAAGTAATCCAAATTATACCGAACTGCATGATGCCTTGCTTTACGCTTCATTTATAAGCCTTTACTTTTTGAACCCAATGATCAGTTTAGAATTATCACTTTAACTGGCCGATCAACTTGACACATACGCACTAAATCGTCCATAACTTTTGATTTATGAGAAGAATCAAGAGAATCAGAAGTCAAGGGAGATTCACATGGAATGGTGTGCGAAATCAAATCTGGGTGAAAAAGTCTGATCTTCAAGATAAAATGAGTAGAAGTGCAGCAGAGAATACATTAAGGAGTGCATCAAAGAGCACATGAGGCAGTGCATCAAAGAGCACATCAGGGAGTACATTAGAGGAAACTTATTACAATAATATGGCTCTGGTTTCAGATAAATATGATGAAATTGGCCCTTGGTACTTTGATAGTGGATGCTCTCGTCACATGACAGGTTCAGCAAGTAATCTTCGAGAGGTTCAGCAAGTTAAGGGAGGAAAAGTGACCTTTGGTGATGGAGGTCGTGGAATCATACAAGGGAAAGGTAAAACATGTAATGGATTACCACAATTGGATAATGTTTATCTTGTTAAAGGTCTCAAAGCCAATCTGATCAGTGTGAGTCAACTCTGCGATAAAGGACTAACTGTAGCATTCACTAGTACAGAGTGTGAGGCAGTAAATCAGAATGGGGAAAGTGCGATGAAAGGGGTTCGATCTGGAAACAACTGCTATGTGTGGGAGAATTCGATTAAATGCCTCAGTGCAAGGGATGATCTGCACCTGTGGCATCAACGATTGGAGCACATGAATGTTCGAAATTTAACTACTCTAGTTAAAAATGAGATAGTACTGGGAGTACCTCAAATCAAGGGAGAAGATCGTATGATTTGTGGACCATGCAACAAAGGAAAACAAGTTAAAGTCCAGCATAAGAGGGTCACTGACGTTCAAACCAAAGCAGTACTAGAGCTAGTGCATATGGATTTGATGGGAGCAATGCAAGGTGAAAGTTTGGATGGTAAAAAGTACGTCTTTATGCTTGTGGATGACTACTCCAGGTTTACGTGGGTTCGCTTCATTCGTAAAAAATCAGAAACAGCAGACAGTTTCAGGATATGGGCACTCCAATTGATAAATGAGAAGGGAAGCATCAAAAAAGTGCGAAGCGATCATGGAGGAGAGTTCCAAAATGATACTATGAAGGTGTTTTGTGAAAATCATGGAATAGCTCATCAATTTTCTGCTCCAAGGACTCCTCAACAAAATGGGGTGGTTGAGAGGAAGAATAGAACACTTCAGGAGATGGCTCGAGCCATGATTCATGGAAATAACGTTCCTGTAAGATTTTGGGCAGAAGCGATCAATACGGCGTGCTACACAGTCAACAGAGTATACGTCAGGAAGGGAACAACAAAGACTCCATATGAATTGTGGAAAGGAAAAATACCAAACCTAAGTCATTTTCATGTTTTTGGATGCAGATGTTACATTCTCAATGACAAAGACCATCTGGGAAAGTTTGATTCGCGAAGTGACGAAGGGATGTTTCTGGGTTACTCAGCAAGTAGCTCTGCTTTTAGAGTCTACAACATGCGATCGTGTGTGATTATGGAATCTGTTAATGTGGTTTTTGACAACCAGTCTTTCACGAAGTGGTATGAAGGAAATTCGGACAGTGAAACGGATCAATAAGAAATGAACAGTAAGGAACAAATCACTACAACAGAGGAATTAAGTAGCTCAGAAGATCACAGTAACTCAAACAAAGATCCAGCAGATCAGAGCTCAGATCAACAAGTTCACAGAAATCATTCATCATCTGATGTCATTGGAAATGTAATGGATGGAAGGAAAACTCGAGGTGTGAAGATCAACTTTAGAGAAATGGTACGTTTCGCTAGCTTTGTCTCAGTTCTTGAACCAAAATCATATGTTCAGGCACTTGAAGATGAATTCTGGATTGTTGCGATGGAAGAAGAACTAGAACAGTTTGTGCGAAATGATGTATGGGAGTTGGTTCCTCGACCTGATGGAGTAAATGTGGTTGGCACAAAGTGGATTTTCAAGAACAAGATTGATGAAAATGGAGTTGTGGTACGGAACAAGGCTCGACTTGTAGCTCAAGGTTACTCTCAAATTGAGAGAGTTGATTTTGAAGAAACCTTTGCTCCAGTGGCCCGTCTCGAGTCTATCAGGCTATTCCTAGGTATGGCATGTATCATGAATTTTACAGTCTATCAGATGGATGTGAAGAGTACTTTTCTTAACGGGATACTACAAGAAGAGGTATATGTCGAGCAACCTAGAGGGTTCGAAGATCCAGTGAAACTCAATCATGTTTACAAACTGAACAGGGCGTTGTATGGACTGAAGTAGGCCCCGCGTGCATGGTACGAGCGACTGACACAATTTTTAATCACAAAGGGTTACGCCAGGGGAAGTGTGGACAAAACCCTTTTCATTCTGACACAGAACAACCACATCATGATAGTTCTGATTTATGTTGATGATATTATCTTTGGTAGTACATCACAACAGTTGGTGGATCAATTTGTGCAGGATATGACTCAAGAGTTTGAAATGAGTATGGTTGGTGAACTGAAATACTTTCTGGAATTACAGATTACTCAAAAAGAAGAAGGTATATTCATCTCTCAAAGCACGTATGCGAAGAATCTTATACAAAGGTTCAAGCTTTATCATTGCAAGGAAGCTAATACTCCTATGGGCATTACGCTTAAACTGTCAAGAGATGCTGAAGGAAAGGAGGTTGATGCAAAATCGTACAGAAGCATGATTGGTAGTCTTCTGTACCTTACTACTAGCCGGCCAGATTTATGCTTGAGTGTTGGCATATGTACAAGATATCAGGCTGCACCAAAGCAGTCACATCTAGAGGCAGTAAAGAGGATCATCAAGTACGTCAAAGGGACAACCAACCTGGGTATCTGGTATTCTAAAGGGTCGAACAAAAACTTGGTGGGATATTGTGACGCTGACTGGGCAGGAAGTGTGGATGATAGAAAAAGCACGAGCGGAGGTTGTTTCTTTCTTGGAAACAATCTAATCGCATGGATGAGCAAAAAGCAGAATTCTGTGTCACTCTCTACAGCAGAGGCAGAATATATTGCCTTGGGTAGTTGTTGCTCACAATTTCTATGGATGAAGCAAATGTCTGCAGATTATCAAATTGATTCAGGTCCTCTCCTAGTTCACTGCGACAACAAAAGTGCTATCAGTATATCAAGGAATCCGGTACAGCACTCGCGCACAAAACACATCGATATTCGACACCACTTTATCCGCGATCTAGTGTAGGAGAAACAGGTAGTGGTTGAACACATTGTCACCGATTTGCAACTCGCTGATTTATTTACAAAACCATTAGATTTTACTCGTTTTATAACATTAAGAAATGCAATTGGTGTTTGCGAGATATGACTCTGCTTTAAAGCCTGTAGGACTGGACTCTGTGCTGATCAAGAATCATATCAAGTTTTGATTTATTTTGGATCACTCGCTTCGTGAAAAAGAGCTACCTATCATGTCGTCATCTCTGACTTTCAGTACAGGTTTCATGGAGTGACGTATCATCGAGCTGCTTCTGAGAAATCAAGTGATGGAGCTGTCTCACGTGCTGTTACAAAAAAAAAGGCAGAAAAACGAAGCCAAGAAAAATCTGGAGAACAAAAAGAAAAGAAAACAAGAAAAAGAAAGTCAAACAAACTGTGTATCTCAGTCTTCTGTCACTCCTTGAACAAAGGTTGAAAACTGACTCAGTGCATGATAAAGACATGATAGTGTGAAAGCTAGTCACAGCAGCAGTGACCACCAGACATTACGAATCAGGCCAAGCAGAGTATGTTATCTTGATCTGGTACAAAATCGGTTAGAGTCATGTTGAGCAATCTCGTTGTATACTTGTGTGGCATATTCTTGCTTTATTTTTTCCTGTTTGATTCAATCACCAGTTGCTTGGTGATTGGTGATGTATGTGACAACCACGCCAGTTGGTTTCCCATAGCGTTGGATATTGTTTATGGTTGTTGTTCTCTTGTGTTGTGTTTGAGGTTGTACTACTAATATGTTGTTAAGTGATTGATACAGTGAACTAGTGAGGAGGATCTTTTTCATTGGTTGATACAGTGAGCTGGTTAAGGAGTCTTGATGCAATGGTTGACTTTGTGTCTGAAGGAGGCAAGCAGTCTTTGGTTGAGTTTTGTGACGGGCTTGTTGACATTGTTGCTGCACTATCAGCTCTTGGTGATGTTGTTCGTCAGCCTCAACATGTCTTTAGAGGTATTGTGTTTTTTAACTTATGTGTTCACAAGCAGGGAGAGAAGAGAATCTTAGTACTGATTCTGAGTCATTCTGATAGTATACGAGTTTGTGTTAAACCAAATTTTTTGGACTCGGCTAGAATCATGGGGGAGAATGACTGGTTGTTTCTTCTGTTAGGACTAGAATTGTGGGAAAGACGTTGTTTTTTGTTTTGATACAAGAAGCTGAAGTGATACAAGAAAATAACCCAAAATGTCAATAATTAAATTATACTTTATACTTTATATCTGCCAAAGAAATACTTAATGGATCGTACAACAATAACAAAAAGTATGTTTTGATTAAAAAAAATATTAATGAATTGTCTGTCACTATTTTTCATTATAAAAAGAGAATATATTTTAAGTTCATTATAATACATAACCTGTTAGCATTTACGGAAGTGAAAGAAACCGTTCGTAAATAATTGTGAAAATTTGTATTTTAGTCTATACATATATTGAAAAAATTTATATGAAAATGGTTGTATACGTTAAAAGAAATCTTTTCTTGGTTGTAATAATTTTACCTTTCTTGTTGTCTCATCATATACAAGATCTAGTATAATGGTTACTAAAGATGCCATCAAAAGCATAAAAAAAATCAAAATTTTATTTTGTTTCCAAATTTTAAAATCACCAGGAAATTGCAGCATTGGATTTTTTTCCTCGCCGTAGTACTTTTGGCAGTCCTTCTTCATATGTCCAACTTTTTTTTTAACAAAAGAAACAAGCATCTTCAACCTTAGTCTGTTTCTTTTGTGTTCGACTTTTAGCAACATTATTCTTAACATCCTCAATTTTTCTTCTTTTGCCCTGACCTTTAGAGGTGTTAACCATATGAGCATTTTCAGACTTTTCTTGTTTCATTCTATCCTCTTCTTGCACACAATATGAAATAATCTCATTAAGAGATCATTTCTCCTTCTGTGTGTTGTAACTGGATTTCAATTGATTGAAACTAGGAAAAAGAAAGTTCAAGACAAAAAATATGAGCACTTCTTTTGGAAGCTCGGTATTGAGTGTCTTAAGTTTTGAAACAATATTAGACATTTCCAAAATGTACTCCCTTATGTTTCCTTTGCCGTGATACCTCATGGTACTAAAACGATACAAAAACATACTTATTTCTGCCTTATCGCTTTTTGTAAAATGCAAGTCCATTTCAGCAAGGAACTGTTTGAGATCTTGGATCTCATCATCAGCTCTAAAGGTTATTTGGAATGGTGTCCATAATGATCATTAAACCAATACGGTTAGAACGTTCTCACTTCTCATAAACCATCTTATACTCAGCAGTGCTGACATCTGTAGGAGAAGTACGTTGTTTCATCCTTAATACAAGGTCAAGATCAATACACGGACAATCTTAACCTTACTTTTCCATTCTTTATAGTTGGAACCAGTAAGTGTTAGAATTGAATCTAAGTTATGAGATAATGTAGTGAAATTTGCTGAAAAGAAAATAATTCTTAATTAGTAGCTCATAATTTAACCAAATATAATCAACAAATAAATTATAAAAATTAGACAACCCATCTCAAGATACCAAGTGCAACATTAATAACAAGTTTTTGGACAATATTATTAACGGCTAGTGATACTCTTGTTATAAAGATCAAACACTCATAATAATATATGATAAATGATAAACCTTTCTTTGGACTGATTTATTATTCACATGTTAATTCCTAATACTTGTCACGTGCTTATCATCACAAGTATGTATGTAGTTCAGCCAAATACAAATCTACCTTTGGATCAATTTAATATTTGCATGAAAATACATACACATATCATTCAAGACTATTCATGGAAAAATATACACAAAAGAGGTCACTTTGGCGACATTTTGTATCAATTAATCCACTTCAACAATTAAACTTTCACAATAGAATTTATTTTATTGATTAAAAAATTCCTTTTTCAAAAGGCTAATAAGCATAAAATATTATTAAATGAAATAATAATTTTATTTCCTTTCTCTTATTCATTCTTTTTTAACCTTAACGGTTACGTTTAGATTTAATAACGAAACCGACAAAAGCACGATGAATAGCCACCAAATTTTTTGCATATTCAGCATTTTTAGATTGTTCAAAATCTTTTAAAAAAATTCTAAAATTTCGAGTAAATTTTTACGAGCATGAAATCGAATACTAAAAATAAAATCGAATTTCATCCAAAAAATTACTCCACAAAAAATATAGGAAAAATAAACTTTATGATTTCATCCAAATTTTCAAAATTTCTTTTTAATTTATTTATCCCATATCTAAACATGTTTTTCACTATAACCAGATCTAAAATGATAAGCATAATTTCAGATCTTTCAACAATTTAACCAAAGATCACATAATACAGATTTAATATCTAAACTTTTTGTTGATGGGATACAAAAGTGACTGCATTTCTTATTACGATTGCCATGAGAACCATAATCCTTTTATTTATATAGAATATAATTTCTAATCAGACTTTCATCAAATTAGAAATTGCATAATGTATCCACAAATAAATTTTTCATAACACTTATGGATCGTAGTATTTTATCTTTACAAATAAGTGACCACATAATTTTGACTACTTTATATAATAACCCTAACACATCGATTATACATGTGTGATCCCAAAATAATTCTTACATCACCACCTTCGGTTGTCAAGGTTTACATGCATGTTAGTGGATTTTCATGGCCTCATTCTTTGTGTGATGCACACAATCCACACATACTAACCACAATACCAATAATCTATATCATATTATCATCAATCATAAGAATTTTACCTCAACTTTCATCACTAACAGTTATCATCAAACAAACAATGATTGCATATTGGTCGCAAATTTACAACTATTTTGCAACTAATATAATAGTTCTATATTTTGGATCACAATATTGTCACATAAATTACGACTAATTTGCTACTACGCGTTGGTCACAAAAATCATAGTCACAAATTGGTCACAAAATTTTCGACCAATTTGCGACTACGTGTTAAAAATAAAACATATAATTTTAACTTAAAAACAATTTTTTTTAAAAAAATATGGTCGCAAATTGGTCACAAAAAATTGTGACCAAATTGCTAGTAATTGTGACTAATTTGTGATCATACTGTTTATTTATATATTGTGGTCACAAATTGGTGGTCGCAAATTGGTCACAAAAAGTCTGACCAATTTTGGACCATGATTTAATATTTTAATAAATAAAAATTTATAATAATAAAATATTAATTTAAATAATATTATAAGTAAATCATTTCTAAAGATAATACATTATATATTATCTCTAGAAAACATTAAACAAAGTTGCTACCAATTTGCGATGCCATACCAATTTCTTGCTTGTTCGCAAATTGGTCATTATTTTTGCGGCCAATTTGCGACCACCTACAAAAGATACAGGATGGACACAAATTAGTCGCAAAAATAATAACCAATTTGCGATCACGGTTGTTGATTTTAATATGTTATTACGGTTGTTCGAACACTGGACTGATTGGTCGTAAGGTATGAATGTAGTCACTCGGCTACTAATATCATTCGATATATGCATACGAGAAAATTAATATATAGGTTACCGATTATTTATTTTTTTTTATCCTAAACCCTAAATTTAAAGAATTTTTAGATATTAAAAATTATATGATACTAATTATAACATTATGAATTATATAAAATTAAATTCGTAAATACAAAACAACAATTAACAAATTTATCAAAATTGTAGATCAGTCTTGTAAAACACTACACATTTTCTCAACCTTATACTATACATTATAAACTTTATATGTTTCATAATTTTGTACAATATATTTGTGGTTTATAATTGTTTATTTGGGCTTATAATGATTTGTACATATATAGTATTGAAATTAGAAGTTTGAAATGTGTAAAATACTTGAAATACATGTAAAAATACATCTGTTACGACCAATTTTGTGACCACCTTAGAAATTTTATACCGTAGTCGCAAATTGGTGACTCTTTAGTGACCAATTTGTGACTTCAATTTATTTTTGTGACCAATTTGCAACCACACTCTAAACATAATAGCAATATGGTGGTAAACTAGTAACAAATAATATTTTAAACCCTATATTTAATGAACTTTTATAAATTATGAATTATATAAAACTAATTATAACATTATGAATTGTATAACAATTAATAAATTTATCAAATTTATAAATCAGTTCACTAAAACAATTTGCACATTTTGTTAACACTATACTACACATTATAACCTATATATTTCATAATTTTTGTACAATATAGTTGAGGTTTATAATTGTATATTTGGACTTATAATGATTTGTACATATATTGTATTGAAATTAAAAGTTTGAAATATGTAAAATACTTGAAAACATGTAAAAATACATCCGTGACCACAAATTTGTCATATTTGCGACCAATTTGCGACCACTTAAAACATTTCGTACCGTAATCGCAAATTGGTTGCTCTTTTGTGACCAAATTGTGATTACGATTTATTTTTTGTGATCAATTTCCAACCACATTTCAAATATAGTGACAATGTGGTGGTAAATTAGGATCTAAACTCTAAATTTAATTATTTTTTAGAAATTATGAATTATATGATACTAATTATAACATTATGAATTATATAAATTTAAATTAGTAAGTACACAACTACAATTAATAAATATATCAAATTTGTAAATCATATTATTAAA
>JAEVFF010000158.1:395503-406881 GCA_018901945.1 Pugionium dolabratum
TTCTTGCTGCAAGATTGCCAATTAAACCTCTCTCTTTAACTATTGTGTTTTGTTGTGAAACCTGTATTGTTTGTATTAAGAAAGAGTTGGTCTTTCAAATCAATTCCCCAGCAGAAAAAAATTAAAAGGTTAGCTCCACCAAAACCATGGTGAAGACAATCTCTTTCATAATCTTTAAAATGCTCCAATGTTATAAAAAGATTCAACAAGTCCCCAAGCTTCAAAAAAAAATTCAACAAGTCCCCAAGCTTCAAAAAAAAAAAGATTTAACAAGTCCCCAAGCTTCAAAAAAAAATGTTTCTGTTGATTAGTGATTTAAAGTTTGTTGTCAACAAGTTATGTGAAGATGGTTAATTTGGTTATTTGAATAACCAAATGAGAGTCTCTCTTGGAACTCGAAGGTTTGTCGTTGGAAGAGATAAGCACTGTTTTATTCGAGTATAAAACAGAGCATGTTTAATCGGCTTTCTTCTTTCTTCTGCAATTTTTCGTTTTGCGAGTGTACTGAGAGAGAGAGAGAGCTGTGAGAAAGAGCTTGCTGTGTTGTTTCTCGGTTGTAAACATTCGTGTTGACATTGTTCTCTAGTGGATATCTGGAAGATTCCAGCCCGAGATGTAGGATGGTCATTCCGATCATTCCGAACTCGGTTATCAATGTTCTGGTGTTTTTACTGCTTTTGAATCATTGATCATTTGTTGATTGCTGAAAGTAGTGTTAGAACGTGGCTAGATAGATCATTAGTCAGCTGAAATTGCCATTGGTATACAACAATTGGTATCCGAGCCATTTTACGTCAGTTAGATGGCAACTCCACGGATTGAACTCGATCGTTTTGATGGCAATGGAGATTTTATGTTATGGAAAAGACGAATGTTAGCTCATCTTGGTCTTGCAGGTTTAAAGAATATGCTAAACGATGATAAGTTGCTCCTTGAACCAACAAAGGAAGAACTCCGCGCAGCTGAAAAGAAAGAAGTGGGTACAGAATCCACGTCGGAGGATCTTACGAAATCGATGAAGTTAGATCCTGTGAAAGTTGAAAAGTCTGAAAAAGCAATGAATCTAATTATCCTCCATGTGGGCAATCTGGTGCTTCGTAAGATAGGGGATTGTCAAACTGCTGCAACCATGTGGAAACTCTTAGAAAGGTTGTATATGTCAAACTCTCTCCCAAATCGGATATTCCTTCAGTTGAAATTTTATACCTTTAAGATGAAGAAATCTCAGTCTATAGACGAGAATATTGATGAATTCCTGAAGCTAGTTTCAGACATGGGTAGTGTGGGTGTTGAGGTTACTGATGAGGTGCAGGCGATACTGTTGTTGAGTTCGTTGCCTTCAAAATATGACCAACTTAAGGAGACATTGAAATATGCCAGAGAATCAATAACTCTTGAAGAAGTTGTTGGGGCTGCTCGTGCAAAAGAAAGAGAATTCAAAGATTCAAACAAATCACGAGAGGCTGGTGAGGGTCTAGTTATGAAGGGAAATTGAAAACAGAGGTATGATGGAAAGGATGACACCCGAGGACGAACTGAATACAGAGAAGAATATCGTGGAAAATCTAAATCTCGATCTAAGTCTAGGACAAAAGCTACGTGCTGGTATTGCAAAAAGGAGGGTCATCTGAAGAGAGATTGTTTTCTTAGAAAGAAAAGGATAGAGGGAGAGAGTAGTGGTGAAGCTGTTGTGATATCTGAGAAATTAGTTTTTTCAGAGGCTTTGAGTATGAATGAGGAAGAGTGGAAGGAGCAGTGGGTTATCGACTCGGGTTGCACTTTTCATATGACTTCACGAAAAGAGTGGTTTCATGATTTGCAAGAAAATACCTCTATGAAGATACTACTCGGAGATGATCATATTGTCGAGTCGAGTGGGAGTGGTTGTATAAGGATAAACTCTCATGGTGGTTCTGTGAATCTTTTACAGAATGTAAGGTTTGTTCCAAACCTTAGGAGAAACCTTATCTCCACTGGTACTCTTGACAAGCTAGGTTTCACGCATGAAGGAGGAAATGGAGTCATTAAATTCCACAAGAATGACCGATTAGCATTGAAAGGAAAGCTGATGAATGGTTTGTACATACTTGATGGTGAAACTGTTCTCCCGGAGACTTGCCGTGCAGAAACACAGTTATCAAAATCAGCTATATGGCATAGTCGTTTGGGCCATATGAGCTTAAATAATATGAAGATCCTTGCTGAGAAAGGACTCATAGAGAAGAAGGATATCAAAGACTACGGTTTCTACGAACATTGTGTAATGGGCAAGTCTAAGAAAGTGAGCTTTAATGTCGGAAAACACAAGTCTGAAGATATGTTAAGCTATGTTCACGCTGATCTTTGGGGCTCTCCTACTGTTACACCATCAATGTCAGGTAACCAATACTTCCTTTCTTTAATTGATGACAAAACTAGAAAGGTCTGGTTGTATTTCCTTAAGACTAAGGATGAGACTTTCGAAAGATTTTGTGAATGGAAGGAGCTAGTTGAAAACCAAGTCAACAGGAAGGCTAAGTGTCTAAGAACCGACAATGGACTTGATTTTTGCAATCAAAAGTTTTACATCTACTGTAAGAAGCATGGCATAGAGCGACATCGAACATGTGTTTATACCCCTCAGCAAAATGGAGTTGCTGAGAGGATGAACAGGACTGTGATAGAAAAAGTCCGATGTCTTCTAAATGAATCAGGTTTGGAGGAAATTTTTTGGGCCGAAGCTGCCACTACGGCAGCCTACATCATTAACAGATCTCCATCTTCAGCTATCGACTGTAACGTCCCAGAAGAACTATGGTTGGGTAAGAAACCCGGATATAAACACTTGAAAAAGTTTGGTGCCATATGTTTTGTTCATCATGACCAAGGAAAATTGAAACAAAGAGCTCTCAAAGGAGTGTTTCTAGGATACCCTCCTGGTACTAAGGGTTTCAAGATTTGGCTTATAAACGAACAAAAGGTTGTTATTAGTAGAAATGTTGTGCTTCATGAGCATCTGGTGTATAAGGACTTGAAACCATCAGAAGATGCAAAGTCTAATAATGCAGGGACAAGGATAGTCATGACTGTTGATACAACGTCTCAAGCTGTGTCTCATAATGAACCAGTGGATTTCATTCAAGGTGGAGATGTTGATGTTGAATCATCACAAGAAGAAGCTCCAGACATAAAGCAGTCTGAGATCATTGAGGCTGAAACAGAACGAGACTTGTCCGACTATCAGCTTGCCAGAGATCGTAGTAGAAGAACTTCAGTTCCTCCTGCCAGGTTTTCAGACTACACTGAGCTGGCATTTGCTCTATTATCTACAGAATCCTTGAATATGGATGAACCACAGAGTTATGCAGAGGCTAGAAGAAGAGCAGACTGGCCAAAGTGGAAGTCGGCAATTGATGAAGAAATGAAGTCACTGCAGAAAAATATGACTTGGGAGATAGTTAAAAGGCCTGAAAAGCAAAAGATCATTGGTTGTAGATGGTTGTTCAAGAGGAAACAGGGAATTCCAGGCTTAGAACCTGAAAGATATAAAGCAAGGTTGGTTGCTCGTGGATTCACACAAAGGGAAGGCATAGATTACCAGGAAATCTTTGCTCCGGTAGTAAAGCATGTTTCGATTCGTGTGCTGCTGTCCATTGTTGTTTCAGAGAACCTAGAACTTAAACAAATGGATGTGAAGACAGCTTTCCTTCATGGGGAGTTGGAAGAAAAGCTGTACATGTCACAACCTGAAGGATTTGAGCAAGGGGGTGGTGAGGAGAAGGTGTGTTTGCTTAAGAAGTCATTGTATGGTCTTAAGCAATCACCTCGTCAATGGAATCGAAGATTTGACAGATTTATGTTGGAGCAAAAATTCAAGAGAAGCTCTTACGACTCATGTGTATACGTCAAAGAGATCAGTCACTGTAAGTATGTGTATTTGCTCATCTATGTCGATGATATGTTACTAGCAGCAAGTGACATGAAAGAGATAGATAATCTGAAGAAGATGTTGAGTCTTGAATTTGAGATGAAGGACTTGGGATCAGCTAAACGAATTCTAGGAATTGAGATATATAGAAATCATGAAGCTGGTTTATTGAGGCTGTCTCAATCAGATCATTTGAAGAAGATCACTACAAGGTTTAATCTGGCAGATTCTAAAAGCACACATACTCCAATCGGTGCTCATTTTAAACTTTGGGCTGTAAAAGAAACAGAGGAATGCATAGATGAGGAAACAGTCCCCTGTTCAAGTGTTGTAGGAAGTGTGATGTATGCAATGATTGGCACTCGTCCGGACTTAGCTTATGGTGTTGGATTGGTAAGTTGATTTATGAGCAGACCAGGATAAGTTCATTGGGAGGCTGTTAAATGGCTGATCAGATATATTAAAGGTTCTTCTAGACTTGGCTTGGTCTTCACCAGGAACAAAGAATTCGAAATCCAAGGTTATTACGACTCAGATTTCGCAGTGGATTTGGATAAACGAAGATCAATCAGTGAGTATGTGTTTACTGTAGGTGGAAACACTGTCAGTTGGAAGTAGAGCTTACAACACATTGTGGCTTTATCGACTACGGAAGCCGAGTATGTTGCACTGTCTGAAGCTGTCAAAGAAGGACTGTGGATAAGAGGACTGCTGAATGACATGGGTTACATAGAGAAGAAACTGAAGATATGGTGTGATTCACAATCAGCTATATGTCTGTCAAAGAATAACACATATCATGAGAGAACGAAGCATTTTGATGTTAAGCTTCATTTCCTGAGAGAGCATATTGAAGCTGGAGAAGTGGAAGTCTTAAAGATTTCTACAGATAGGAATCCTGCAGATATCTTGACTAAGGGAGTTCCGGTACAAAAGTTTGAGGAAGCACTTCAAGTGCTGAAGCTAATCGAGTAGAGATTAGTGGTTTTTTACTGGAGGTTGATTCCACAGTTGCAGTCCACGGGTAGAGAAGGAGAAGTCCGAAACTTTAAATCAAGGTGGAGAATGTTGGTTAGTGATTTAAAGTTTGTTGTCAACCGGTTATGTGAAGATGGTTAATTTGGTTATTTGTGCAACCAAATGAGAGTCTCTCTTGGAACTCGAAGGTTTGCCGTTGGAAGGGATAAGCATTGTCTTATTCGAGTATAAAACAGAGCATGTTTAATCGGCTTTCTTCTTCCTTCTGCAATTTTTCATTTTGCGAGTGTACTGAGAGAGAGAGCTGTGAGAAAGAGCTTGTTGTGTTGTTTCTTGGTTGTAAACATTCGTGTTGATATTGTTCTCTAGTGGGTTGCTGGAAGATTCCAGCCCAAAATGTAGGATGGTCATTCCGATCATTCCAAACTCGGTTATCAACATTCTTGTGTTTTTACTGCTTTTGAATCATTGATCATTTGTTGATTGCTGAAAGTAGTGTTAGAACGTAACTAGATAGATCATTAGTCAGCTGAAATTGTCATTGGTTTTACAACAGTTTCAACAAGTCTTTATTGAAATCCTTGAATTTTGTGCCTCAAATATTGGCACGAGATTTGGTGTAGAAATAGTTGTGAAAGGCTGATTGGCATTCCTTCCATTATCGTGATTGAAAAATAAGTTGTTTTCCATCTTCTCGCTTTACTTTGTTAATATCCTGAAAGAAGATTATAAGGTTTTAGGAATCTTTTTTTACTCTTCTCGTCATTTACCTAAAAATTAAAAAATGATTGGGTTTGCTAGAAAAATTAATGGCAGAATTTTAAAGGCCTACGTCTGATTCTAAAGTTCAAGATCTTCTAGTTCGTTTAGGTTTAAGTGATAAAGGTAGGCCTGAACAAATAAACCGAACCCAAACTGAATCAAAAAAATGATTTTGCTTGGTATTTGGTTATAAATAAATAATCGAACGGATATTATTTTAAAAAATCATGATTATTGGTTAGTAATCGAAACCGAACCAAAAACCAAAATAATATCCAAAAAACCAAATTATTTTTGGTTATCCGAAAATATTTCAAATATTTCGGATATTTCGGTGTTTTCAGTTATTTTTAGTTATTTTTTGATTATTTTTCGGTTATTTCAGTTATGTTTCTGTTATTTTTGGTTATTTTCGGTTATTTCAGTCATTCTTGGTTGTTTTTGGTTATTTTCGGTTATTTTGGTTATTTTTGGTTTTTAAATTTAATAATCGAACCGACCAAAACTGAGGTATAACCGAACCGAAACCAAACCGAAATATAAAAATAACCGAATGGATTTTTAATCTTACTAACCGAAAAAATCGAAAACGAAAATAACCGACCAAAACTGTACCGAATATCTGAATGTCTAGCCCTAGATAAAGGAAACGAATGGAGTTAAAGGGGAAAGATACGTGGACGATTAAAATATTAATGAAACGTGAACCATTACAATTAAGAGATATAAAGATGAGTTAAAGTTTGTTATGATGAACAAGGTATTCAACCTTGACACCGAATAAAAACATTTCATTCAGAAAAAAAATTGTTACAATTCTTCTTCTTCGGCTTCTCTTTAATTTCTGTAATTTGCAACTTGGTTTTGTTTAGAATCTTATTCTACTTTTAGATTCTTTGCAAAGTAAGGTTAGAATATGTGTTTCATGAACATTAATTATCACTATCTTAAATTCTAAGAAACTACCATTTTCCGTATCATTGGTATCAGAGTCGGGACAGTTCTTGGTAGCTATGGTGGAAACGAGGTCACAAACTTTAATCAAAGAAACAACAGTTCGTGGAGTGGAAGAATCATTGGGATCAGGAATTCATGCTTTCAAAAGCACTATCGCGACTCAAAATACGAAGCGGTCGTTATGAGAGGACTCGATGGTGCATAAGAGGGTTGATCTGATAATTGAGTTGAAAAACTTGCAAGAAACAACTTGAATAGTGGATTATCATGACGAAATTGAGTTGATTTCTATTAAGAAGAATTTATCGGAGGCATCATTGGTAAATGCTTTTCTTGATGGATTGAGAGAGGATATGCAGAAAAATATTTGCATGTTCGAGCCACGATTCATTGAACATTGTTTGCTAGTAGGAAAATTTTATGATCAAGCATATCCTATAAAGGATAACTCAATTAGTAAAGCCCAGAATCAAGCAATGTGTGTGACTTTTACGATACAAGATGAAAATCAAAACCCTATTCTGCTATAAAAAAAAACAAAGCAGATTCAAGACAAAGAATATGTTGTGGAACCAGATTCGGTAGAAGAAATTATACAACGAGAAAAGAATGACCAGACACATTTACCACAATCTAATTGTCTACAACCGATTTCACAAGGTGAGGTACAAATCTCCTTAATGGAACCATGCCATAGCTTTACAAAGGATTTATTAGATGCTTTTGATCATCAAGAGGAGAATCTGCATGAGTTGGATGATTTTAAAATGACTGTGAATAACAAAAAATCAGAATGTGTTCAGTTGACGTATGGTGCAAACCCAATGTTTGATGAATACTCGATAGAAGCCACATGCTCCAACAAAGAAAGAAGCAGATATTGTTTACTAAATCTTGGAAGTATAGGTTCAAACAAAGGTGTAAGCCCCTCTTACAACAAATTAATCTACATGAAATCACTAACAGAGGAATCATAAAATACAATGGTACTAGTGAAATGGTCAAATCAGTTTGGAGTTTTTTCAATGATTGGAAATGCATATTGGTGTCTAACCATTTGTTTGAGAGAAATAGTCCACCAAACCATTCACATAACATGCAAACATCAGAATTGAGAATTGAGCAGAGAAGCAACAAATCTTTTGGATTGTACTGCATCAGAAGTGGATATCAAAATAAAAAAAGAAATGGGTGATTGGAACATCTTAGTTTTGCGGGCACAAAAAAGATATCAGAAGTGGATAGTTACATTATATGAATTTTTTGGGATATGGAAGTGTAGAAAAGAAGATGGTGTGGGTCATATACTTTTTGTACAAGTTCTGAAAATGGTTGAGATTACTATGGTGATTTCAGAACAGCAAGATAAAGTCGAAACTAAGTGTACAGACCCAAAGAAGAATGCACAGTTCATCAAGACATATAGATACAACATAAAAGATGTGTTGCTGTTGGAACTAAAACTTATGCTCGATCACAAGATGGTGAATAGGCAAAGACAAGCTGGAACTATTTTTCTTGTTAAATGGACAAAGCAACAAGAGGAGACAGCAATATGGAAATTCTTGCATAAACTGTTGAGAAAGTTTCTGTCCTTATACCTCAAGGACAAGATCTTTCGAACATGGGAGATTTGATACAGGAAATTAATAGAGTTAAAGTGAAAGACATGTGGATGGTTAAGATATTAATGAAAACGTGGACAATTATGATTAAGATAGAGAAAGATGAGTTAAAATTTGTTATGATGAATAAGCTATTAAACCTTGTCACCCAACAAAAAAATTTCATTCAGAAATTTTGTGTTACATTTCTTCTTCTTCAGCTTCTCTTCAATCTCTATATAATTTGCAACTTGCTTTTGTTTAGAATCTTATTCTACTTCTGAATTCTTTGCAAAGTAAGGTTAGAATATGTGTTTCATGAACATTGATTCGTCCATTAAAGTCTGTAGAAGAATTCAAAGAATTTTAGGGCGTTTTGTGTCAACTCGGCTTGGTCACAGTCAGATGAGGCTCGAAGAGCCGTGACCGCGTGCAAGGAAGTCGTGACCGTGTGTTAGCTAGATGGTCGAGATGAAGTGTTGGCTAAGGTCTGGTTCGTTTGGTTGCGCGCCGATGTGTCGTGACCATGGGCATTTCCTGGAACGGTTGGTGGGATGGTGATACAAGTCTCGATTCAAGGTTGTACGCGCGTGGAGCTGTGTGGAGAAGATTAGGTGAGAAACTCAATGTTAGGCTTCTGGATGGGAGTTTTCTGTTTGGTAATAGATGGAAGGGTGAAGTGAACCACACGAGGGGTGATGAACCTCGTGATAAATCACAAACTTAGAGCTAAGAGGGCTGGTCTCGACTAGGTTCTAAGCGCACAAGTCTCTTGAGAGAAAAAATTGTAGAAAGAAAATTCGATCTTTATTAATATCAGAAAAAGAATATCGAACTACAATGCTGGAAGGAGCCTTATTAATATGCTCGACAGCTTGACCTTCTAGGATCGACTACAAAAATGGAAAACTTACAAAAGTGCACAAATAGAAATATTACAATAGCGAATAACCGAAAAAAGACTTCTACCTAAATTGTCTTTAACTCAAAATGTAAATATTCTAAATCCTACCCTGCAAAACAGAAAAATACAAGTATATAAATTGAAAACTTACCATTTTTACCTATCGGCCAAGAAAGAGAAGGTGGCCGACCTTGTGGCATGCACGCGCCTTGCTCTTAGTCTTCGACTTGGAGTAGGGTTAGGAATCATTGGGCCTTGACCTCTCTTGCCACTAAATCCCAAGTCTCCGAAGTCCATTGCATTGTTGAGAATCCATTGGACTCTTCTTTGCACTCTTGGCCCAATGTTCTTTGTCGATCATCCTCTAGGAGCTTGTCGACCCACAAGCTGAGCTTGTGGAAGAGCGCCCTTGATCAGCTCCTTTTCATTGCTCCTGGTGGCACCACTGGTGTAGAAACTTCATCTAGATGCATGTCTTGAAGCTGGTAGCTTATCTGGTTCGAGTCTCTTTGTGTAGATGATGAAATGGTGGTGCAATCGGCTGGATCGGCTGTACCGGCTGGACTGTGCGAGGAGCTGGCCATATTGTCATCAGAGCCGGCCAAGTTGATCCCGGAGTCGGCGGTATCACCAATTGGGTCGGTGGTATCATCCACGTCACCGCCAGTTGGGCCGGAGGTTTGGGCCTCTCTGCCTGAATGATTGATCGGGTCGGCCCGGGTGGTCGTAGGCTTGGCGGTACCGCTTGGGCCGGCAGGCATGCCAAATGGCCCGACTGTCTTGGGCAAGCACTCTGGTCAGACAGATTGATCTCCTGGCTGGCCATACGATCTGATGCCCTCATCATCCCCTCCCGCTTCAGTAGGTTTTGACCTCAAAACTAGTTCATCTGCAAGGAAAGGATCTAAATCAGTTATGTTGAATGTGTTAGACACATTGAACTCACCTGGAAGCTCGATCCGGTAGGCGTTGTTGTTGATCCTCTCCAGTACTCTGAATGGTTCATCTCCTCTTGGGACGAGCTTGGAACTCCTTAGGTTGGGGAACCTCTCCTGTCGTAGGTGTAGCCACACCCGATCGCATGGTTGAAAAATCATCTCACTTCTCCCTTTGTTGGCATAGGTCACGCACTGCCCAGTCCTCTTCTCCAAATTTTCTGCTATTTTCTGGTGTGTATCTTCTTGATGAACTCTGCTTTGGATGCTCCATTGAGGTTGGTCATCTCTGCCGGTGGCAGTGGCATTTGCTCTAGGGGTGTTAGGGGGTTGAAGCCGTAGACTACTTCAAAATGGGTCTTCTTGGTTGCTGAGTGCACGGCTCGGTTGTATGCCAACTCTATGAATGGCAGGCACTCCACCCACGTCTTGAGGTTCTTCCCTAGTGTAGTACTGAGAAGAGATGAAAATGTCCGGTTAACTACTTCAGTTTGGCCATCGGTTTGAGAATGGCAGGTGGTAGAAAAGAGCAGCTTCATGCCTAGCTTCCTGCAGAGGGTCCTTCAGAAGTGGCTGAGGAATTTGGTGTCCCTATCTGACACGATGGTCCTTGGCATTCCGTGAAGCCGTACTATCTCCCTGAAGAACAGCTCAGCTGTTTGCGTGGCATCATTGACATTGGTACATGGGATGAAATGTGCCATCTTGGAGAATCTGTCCACCACTACAAAGATAGCATCTTTGTGGTTGATCTTGGGCAGACCTAGAATGAAGTCCATTGAGATGTGCACCCATGGATGTGTAGGTATGTGCAGAGGGAGGTACAACCCGTGAGGGTGCACTCGGAACTTCGCCTTTTTCCATGTGATGCACCTTGCACAATGGGCTTCTACTGACCTCTTGATGTGTGGCCAGTAGAAGTGCTCCTTCACCACTGCTAGTGTCTTTTCGACACCAAAGTGGCCCATGAGTCCTCCTTCATGAGCTTCTCGGATGATAAGCTCCCGTAACGATCCTTGTGATATGCACAGCCTTCTCTCTCGGAACAAGAATCCCTCATGGATGTAGAACTTGCCATGACTCCCTGTGCTACACTCCTTGTAGCTCTCAGCAAAGTCAGGATCATCTTTATATAAGTCCTTGATGTGCTCGAATTATTGACATAGGAAAATCAAATAAGACCTATCTTGACCTACAAGGCAAGTGTGAGCACGAAAATTCAGTTTGAATAACAAGGGAAATGAAAAAAGGATGGGTTATTATTAACCACATGGTTGAAATGGTTAAATAGCTACCTTGGGAGAAGAATCAAGGTGGAAAAGTCATGCCCA
>JAEVFF010001580.1:0-23538 GCA_018901945.1 Pugionium dolabratum
CGTCGGAATTAACCGACGGATCTGCGATGGTCCGGATACATCGGAAAATGCCGACGAATTTTCGAGGGCATTTTCCGATGACTTGTGCCGTTGGAAATATTGTCCAATGATATTTCCCGACGGTTTATAACCGTCGGGATGTACCAACACATTTCCGACGGACTTTTCCGTCGGGAATTTCCGACGACAGTAGCCGTCGGAAACACGAAATAATTGAAAAAATAAAAAAATTATTTTTTTAATATTTTTTTTAATATTTAATTATTTAATTAAATATTATAAAATATAAATATTAAAAAAATAATTTTTTTTATTTTTATTTTAATATTTAAATTAATATTACTAAAAATAATCATACAATTAATAAAAATAATATTATAAATATTAATATTATTAAACATTTATTTTAAATTACAAATTACAAAGGAGGAGCACGAGGAGAAGGAGGAGAGAAAAAGTCATCACGCAATTTATTTTTTATCATTTCTACAAAGTTTTTGAGATTATTCATTTCTATTTTCATGGACGCCATTTCTTCTTTTAACTGTTCATTTTCTTCGTTTCTAACTGCAGATGTTGCGCCACCAGTATCTGCAACTCTCCGGAGTCCTGGATGACGACCCTTTGAAAATGGTACTTCCTGTAAAAATAAGAAATATTATTAAAAAATTTAATAAAAATTATTATAATATTAATTATATATATTTTTTAAAAAAAACTTACATCAAGAACGAGACGGTTAATCTCAGAACGCGGCAATCAGCGACCGAAGATGAAGAACCAACTTGAGATTGCTGGGTTAGAATATCACTTTTTTTCTTTTTTACTTTTTCGATGATCTCACTAACGAGACCATTTTGGATACGACCAGTCTTTTTGTTTGTGTGGACGGCCTCGAGAAGTTGCAAGTGATCTGGAGGCGCTCCAATTTCTTGTGCCTAAAAATAAAAAAATTCTAAATTAATAATTTAAAAACTTTTAAATAATAATAAATAATTAATATAATAATTAATTTACCAATTGATCGGCTCGTCTGAGAAAACTAGTCGATCCGGCATTGTGAATATAAATGTCTTTGCCTCCTCGGTCGCTCTTCCGGTTTCCCGAATTAGTTTTCGAGATAACCTCAGCGGTGGAAGATTCCCAATAACGAATAAAGTCTTTCCAAACCGACTCATTCAACCCTCTTGGTTTATCTTTTCCCTTTTTCCATTTTTGTTTCCATTCGTTCATATGGCGGGAAAATTGTATTGCAGCCTCATTTTCGAAAGCGTCTTCCACCAATTTTGTGTTCATGGGATCCCATGTAAATTCTTGCTGCGAAATTTTAATATATATTACTAAAAAATTATTATTAAAAATATTTAAAATAATTATATATTTAAAGTTTAAATAACGTACCGCAAACGTCCTGAACCAAATCTGACGTTCTTCGTACGGAATATCTCGAAATTTGGTATATGATTTATTCAAAAGAGAATGAAGCATCTTTAATATAGATTTGCTTATTCCATTGTTTGAAATACCAAACCTACGAATTTTTATTACAATAGTATTAAAATTATTATTTTAAATATAATTATAGAATAGTATTAAAATAATTATTTTAAATATAATTATAGAAAATTTAATTTACCATGTCGAGTTTCCTTGACGTCTCGGATCGAGAAATATGAGAAGTTCACGACCAGGCTGCTGAACCAATTCTTCAATTGTCATTGGTCGGAAAGAATCATTTGCAGATTCTGGAACTTGAGTTGGTATAAAACTCGGAGTCGATGACTCACCACGTCTTTGGTAATCTTGATACGACCTATAATTAGGTCATTTTATCAATCTATCTACATTTACTATTTATCATTTTTTTTGAAATATTAAATTATTTAAAATAATATTCAAATATTTTTATTTTTATTTTTTGAAAAAATCAAGGTTTATTATTTGGAACTTTTTCAAATATAACAAAACCGAGACCAAACTAATATCATCAATAAACATATAAACTTTATTGTACCTACTTTTCTAAAACTATAAACTATTCTAATTTTAAAATTTTAAATATTTTCATTTAGTAGTTTTGAAACTTAGAAATAGGTAACATTAGTTTTTGGATCATTGTTTATAAGTTTCACTGTCATCTGAATAGATCATTTTTATAACCAGCATGTATGTATAAGTAATTTCTTTTGATGAATATGAATTCCACATCTGAAAAATTTCAAATCACATTTCAAATTTTTTTTCAAAATACTTTTAAGGTGAAATTGTGAATTGTCTAGACCAAGAAATATGGCAATATCGAGAGACAATGTGATTGAAAGATGTTGACTTGGTTCTGTCCTTTTTTACATCGAACTTTTTATTACTGATTTCCGAAAGATGATACGTTTTAAGAAAAGTTTTAATCGTAAATCGACAAATTTACATAGAAAAAGAAATAGCTTTGAGTACGTATTTTCTTAGAAGCCAAAAGCGTAATTAAACAAAAATTACACACTAACGATATGCCTCCAGATTCATATTTTTAGGTGTTCTTCAACAACTATAAAAAATGGATTCTTAAGAAATTTTTTCTTTGAAAAATAGACAACAAGTATATGTTTGGATTCAGAAGTGACTGTTAACTCTATAAATTATAATCTGACAAATTAATTTGAAAAACTAATCTGAAAAACTAAAACTTACATGTTGAGGACGAGAATCGGCGGCGACGAGGAGAAAACGGCGGCGAGGAGTAACGGCGACGAGGTCCTTCGGCGATCGACGAAAATTTTTAGGGTAACGTGAAACGGCGAGAGAGAAAGAGGAGAAGAAAAAGTCGTAGGTTATAATCGATATTTCCGACGGATGTTTTCGTCGGAAATCCGTCGGTACATCAATTAATTTTCGTGAAACCCCGTGTTTTTAATTTCGTTTACCGCGTAAATCCGTCGGAACTCCGTCGGATTTATTACAACACCGTGCATGATCGACACATGGTCTGCCCACGTTTGAAATACTTTTCCGACGGATATCCGACGGATATTTCAATTCCGTCGGATATCCGTCGGTATATAGAGTATGTATATTAATGTGTTAGATAAAACTTATACTATAAGGATATTTTTAACAAATTTCAAATAATTATATGTATATCAATTTTTAAATAAAATAATTTCAAATAAAATAACATATAATTATTAATATAATATATAATTTTCTAATTCACTTATTTTATCAAATAACTCTTAATTTTTGTATAACATGCATATTGGTTATCTATTATTCAAATAGACAACAACAGTTAATCCCACAAATTTAATGAGACAAGTTTTCAAACCAAACAAAGGAATTTGTACGAAACTACGTACACAATCCTAAAACATTATTTTTACAAATTATTTATCAGAAAAAGATAATGGAAAAAAATCTTATTATCACAAATTTAATCTGAATCTGATGAATATTCCGAATTTGCTGAATTTTGGTCGTCAAATTCGCCAATCTCTTCTTCTGAATCTTGAAACATGTTGTAATCTTCGTTCGTGGTGTCATCAACAACAAGGTTAACTTCAAGAGAAGTTTCTATTGAACCTAAGTTACCAATTGTGCTTTGTTGCATAGGCTCTTGTTCGGTAATACCACATACCATTCCTCTAGGATGTATTGAGGTCACTGTAATCCAAGGATCTTGCTTGTTTCTCACACGAGGATATCGAATGTAACAAACCTGGTCCGCTTGTGATGCAAGTATAAAAGGATCATATTTTCGATGTCGCTTACGAGAGTGGACAGATGTAACCCCGAATTCGTCTTCACGTTGACCCATGACAGGGTCATACCAGTCACAATAGAACACAATACACCTCAAATCAATCATTCCTGGATAGTGAACTTCTAATATTTCACGAAGAATACCATTGTATACAATTTCTCCCGATTGAGATGATACACCATAATTACAAGTTGTTTGTGAGTTTCCTTCGCGATGACTCTTAAAAGCATAACCACGAGTGCAGTACATTGGATAAGATTTTGCAGTAAATGTAGGACCACTCACCAACTCAACTAACCACGTGGGAAACGTTATGCCCCTAGAAGGACCTGTAGTAACCTACAAAATAATAGAATATATTAAATTATAAATATATATATATAGTAAACTATTATTGAAAATTATGTAATTAATTGTGGTAACACTAACATAAAAATGCAACCATTTTGCAAATTCGCTTTTTTTAAGTTCGGCCAACTCATTCTCGCTGTAATCTGAATAATGAACACGTATTTGTTCCATGTATATCCTGTTAATTATAAAAAAAATTAACAATAAATTATAATAATAACTAATTAAAAACAAAATTAAATTGAATGTACCTTTCATATTCCAAAACGTCATCGCAATTTGTCAAAATATACAAATGCAAGTGATTGTGTTCCTCCTCTGATAGACGTCGCATCTTCCCTTTTCCACTTAAACGTCCAATTTGTGCAAATATTTCTGGCACATACACTGGATAGCTTGGTTTTTCTCCTCCATCATCATGTCGTGAAGGCCGTCTATTTTTTGTTTGCACTTGCGATGGAAAATAGTAGCTAGCAAAGTTAGATGTTTCTTCATTAATACTTTGTGCGACGATTGAACCTTCAACCCTGGCAAGATTTTTAACTTTTTTCTTTAGGTGGAACATATATCTCTCAAAAGGATACATCCATCTGTACTGAACAGGTCCTCCAAGGGCTGACTTCTCTAGGGAGGTGAATAGGAAGATGCTCCATAACATCAAAAAATGCTGGTGGAAATATTTTCTCCAGGTTACAAATGAGAACCGGTATTTTTCCCTCCAAATTTCGGATATCTTCTACAGTAAGTGATCTTGTACATAAATCTCGGAAAAAAGCACCAATCCCTACATAAAAAATATATTTTAATATCATATAATATATGAAAATATTATTATATATATATATATAATGTAAATTTAACGTCGTACCTGCAATTGCTCCGTGGACGTTTTTAGGCAGTAGATCGCTAAAGGCAAATGGGAATAATCTTTGCATGACAACATGACAATCATGACTTTTCATCCCTGAAAATTTACCTTCAATAGTATCGACACAATTACGAAGATTAGATGCATATCCATCTGGAAATTTGACACTATGCTTAATCCAGTCAAAGAATTCATCTTTTGCATGCGCATCTAACCGGAATGCGGGAGACAATGATTTTCCATTTGACATTACATGTAGTTCCTTCCGGGAACAAATATCCGGCAAATCCAATCTAGCTTTCAAATTATCTTTTGTTTTTCCTTGCACATTTAGAACGGTATTCATTATGTTGTCGAAAAAATTCTTCTCAATGTGCATAACATCTAGATTATGGCGCAACAAATGGTCCTTCCAATATGTAAATCCCAAAAAATACTCTTCTTGTGCCAATTATGGTATTCGCCACAACCATCAACAGGGTAATGTCCGTTACCTCCACAAGAAGTCGTTCTCTCAGCACCAAAATCTCTAAGTTGAGTCAACATATAATTCCCGTCAAAAATAGGAGGTGGAGCATCAAAATTTTTTTGTTTTTCCTAAACAATGTCGTGCTCCGGCGATATGGATGATCTTGTGGTAGAAATCGACGATGACAATCGAACCAACTAGTCTTTCGTCCGTGTTTCAGTTGGAACGCATCAGTATTATCTTGACAATATGGGCATGCTAATCTTCCATGCGTCGACCATCCTGATAACATACCATATGCTGGAAAATCACTTATCGTCCACATAAGTACAGCTCGCATCAAGAAGTTCTGTTGGTTGGAAACATCGAATGCTTCGACACCATTTTCCCATAATATTTTTAACTCATGAATTAGTGGCTGCAAGAAAATATCAAGCGATCGCTTAGATGCTCTGGGCCAGGGACGAGAATTGTTAGAAATAAAAACTCTCGTTTCATGCACAAAGAAGGAGGCAAATTATAAGGTGTAACGATAACTGGCCACAACGAGTATTGCCTCCCATGCTTCCCAAAAGGATTGAATCCATCTGTAGATAACCCGAGGTATACGTTTCTAGGCTCATATGCAAAACTAGGATAAACTTGTTGAAAATGTTTCCATGCTTCTGCATCCGAGGGATGCACAATTTCTCCATTCGAATTATGTTCTGCATGCCATCTCATAGGTTTTGCCGTGTGTTCAGATTGATATAACCTCTTTAACCTCTCTGTTAATGGCAAATACCACATCCGTTTATGCGGAATAGGTACTCTACCGCTTCTCTCTTGAAATCGAGGTTTGTGACAAAATCGACACTTTATGCGGTTTTCATCATTTCTCCAATAGATCATGCAATTGTCAATACATACATCGATCATCTGATATGGCAATCCAAGACCAGATACAAGTTTTTGAACCTCGTAATATGAAGCAGGTGCAATATTATCTTCAGGTAAATATATCTCTAACAAAATCAGCTATCGCATTCACACAATCTTCAGGCAAGTTGAAATCCGTCTTTATCGTCATCAACCTGCTTGCAGCAGATAAAGGCGATAATCCATCTCTACATCCTTTATACAAAGGCTGCTTGGATGCATCTAACATATCAAAAAATTTTGGGCTTCCAAATTAGGTTCCTCTATTCTGCTAATATCTTCGATGTACGATTCTCTTTGTTCACGAAATGCATCATTCACCATCTGAACAGTACCTCCGTTTATATCAACTTCTGATGTCGGTTCCTCTACCCTAACATTAGTATTATCTATCCTTTTTGAAGTACTACCATAATATTGCATCGTTGCATCAGTTTCTCCATGTGAATACCAAATTTTGTAACCCGGCATAAATCCATTCCTATACAAATGATTACGTACTTCTCTAACAGAGATTAATCTATGATTTCGACATTTAATACACGGACAATACATTTTACCGTATTCCGATGTCATGCTATTCTTTGATGCAAATGTCATGAACTCTTCAACACCTTGCGCAAATTCATCAGTCAATTCCCCCGTGGTTGAATCATATCGAGGTTTATCCATCCACGATCGAAAATACTCAAAAGAACCCGAAGAACACATTTTTTAAAAAATTTTGGTTCTGTTAAAATTTTGAAAGATCATAGCTTATTTATACTGAAAAATAGATATTATCACGATTTTTTAACAGATTATTAAGAATTATTAACAGATAATTACGAACTGTAAAAAGATTATTCTTCAGAATATTCTCTATTTCCGACGGAATTCCGACGGTTACTGACCACAACCGGATATTCACGTATTTCGAATAAATCTTATCAAAATAAACCGACGGTTTTCCGACGGATGTCCGACCATCGACGGATAAACACAATTTTAACAAGGTACGTATATTTCCGACGGATTTCCGACTGTATCCGACAATGGTCGGATAGTTCCGATGTGTTTCCGACGACCTCTGCTGACGGATTCCCGACGGGCTATAAAATACATAATCCGTCACGAACTCGTCGGAATATTACCGACGTATCTGAAGCCGTCGGTAATATTCCGACGACTGCAAGAGGATATCCCGACGATTAGGATATCGTCGGAAACGCAACGGGTTACCGTCTGTTTTCACCATCGATTTACCGACGATCCCTACGGCGTCGGAAATTACCGACGGACCTCTGACGGTTTCAAATCCTTTGGTTATTTGTCGCTTATCCGTCGTAATGTCGTCGGAAAAGTCCGACGGTTTTTTGTCCGTCGGAAATGCCGTCGGAAATGTTAATGTTTTTTTGTAGTGAAAGGAAGTGTGATCTCAACTAGAGGTGGAGAAAATGCTCCTACAGAACAAGACAACGAAGAGGAAGTAAGGAACAAGACATGTGGTACTCAATCAGGAGATGATTAAAGAGATCACGAGTTGAGCCAATTCCAATTGGCTAGAGATCGTACAAGAAGACAGATAAGAGCTCCGTTAAGGTACGATGATTATGAAATCTTTGAAAGTGATGAAAGTGATGCAGGGTACGCGTACTTAACATCCGAAGATGGAGGTGAACTAGAACCAACAAATTATCAAGAAGCAGGTCAAAGTAAGGACAATATAGAATGGATGAAAGTTGCTGACGAGGAAATGAAATCTCTGGAAAAGAACAGAACTTGGATTTTAGTGGATAGGATAAAGACTCAAAAACCAATAGGCTGTAAGTGGGTTTTTAAAAGAAAAGCTGGTGTCCCAGGGGTAGAAGGTCCCAGGTTTAAGGCTAGGCTAGTGGCTAAGGGGTACTCCCAAAAGGAAGAGATAGATTATCAAGAGATTTTCTCACCCGTAGCTAAATATGTCTCCATAAGAGTAGTTCTATCCATAGTGGTTCAAGAAGACATGGAGCTGCAACAGTTAGATGTTAAGAGAGCCTTCCTACATGGATACTTAGAAGAAGATATATATATATGGACCAACCCGAGAGATATATAGATAAAGAACATCCGGACAAAGTGTGTCTTCTAAAAAGGTCTTTATATGGCCTAAAACAGTCGCCTAGGCAGTGGAACAACATGTTCGATGAATTCATGCGAGGAAATGGTTATAACAGAAGTCATTACGATAATTGTGTTTATTTCAAAAGGGATTCAGAAGGAATACACACGTATTTATTTCTGTATGTTGATGATATCTTGATAGCCTCGAAAGATAAGAGAAGGATCAACAGCTTAAAAGCTCTCCTGAATCAAGAATTCGACATGAAAGATTTTGGAGACACAAGGAAGATTTTAGGCATGGAGATAAGAAGGGATAGAGGACAGAATAGTCTATGGATTTCCCAACAAAACTATCTGTCAAAAGTGCTATGTAATTTTGGTATGGATTAGTCAAAAGCTGTTAGTACTCCCTTGGGTATGCACTTTAAGCTAAGAGCGGCAACAGACAAGGAGCTTCAAGATCAATGTGAAACAATGAGAAATATACCATATCAGAGTGCATTAGGCAACCTTATGTACTCCATGATAGGAACAAGGCCAGACTTAGCTTATTGTGTGGGATTAGTTTGCAGGTATATGAGCAAACCTATAAAGGATCATTGGCAAGCGGTTAAATGGGTGTTTAGATATGTGAATGGTTCTTTAAACAAGCAATTAAACTTCAGGCGAGAAGGAGACTTTGTTGTGACAGGATACTGCGATGCAGATTTCGCAGTTGATGTGGATAATAGGAGGCCAATTTCAGGATGAGTTTTCACGGTTGATGGAAATGTGGTTAGTTGGAAGTCAAATTTGCAGAAGGTGGTTGCTTTGTCGACGATAGAGGCAGATTACATTTCTTTAACAGAAGCTGCAAAAGAAGGTGTATGGCGTAAAAGATTCCTAGGGGAACTTGGTTATAGTCAGGGAGCTATTAGTATCCATTGTGATTCGCAAAGTGCAATAACACTTGCCAAGAGTGCGGTATATCACGATAGGACTAAACATATTGACGTAAAGTATCACTTTGTGAGGGATTTAGTTCAGAATGGTTTGATCAGAGTAGTGAAAATATCAACCGAGTACAACCCTGTAGATATATTTACTAAAATGTTGCCAGTGAACAAACTTCATAATGCTCTGAAGTTATTAAGGATGACAAATCAGTGATGAGGCAGAGCCTCGAGTATTTATTAAAGGCTCAGGAAAGTCAGCTCTGAGGATGGGTGGAGTTTTGCCCATAAGCCGGAATTGGAATCCAGGTAAACTAAATCGAGAATTCAGGGAACTTAATGCTAAGGATCAAGGTGGAGATTTGAAGAAAGGTGACCATATAGCATAAGTTGGTCGTAGACTCTAAGTCATTAAGAGTCTTTCCTGAAACGGGGAGTTTTGAATAATACACTCACTGTATAAAAGTCGCGTATTCTTCTTCTCTTTTTAGTCACTCTGTTTTTCTGGGTTTAGAGAGAAACAGAGAGAAAGTGAGTTGAAGAAAGTCGAGTTGTGACTTTCTTCAAAAGAAAAGATTAAAATTCAGTTCATCTTGATTTTAGTGGATTCCGGATTGATTCCGGGAAGACGTAGGAGATATTCTCCGAATTCTTAAAATTTCTTGGTATTCTTTTTTTTTCAAATCTTTTTATTTATTAGAACAAATTCTCTAAATCCGAGCTAATACAAGAAATAGGAACTTCCGATTCAAGTCGTGAGCCCTTACACATCACTTAATATTATAGTTTTGTGAATACAAAAATTAGCATCTCTTGCGTGTAAAACTTCAAAAGTAAAATAAAATGAAAAATGTAAATAGAGATGAAAAGGTACATTTCGTGTCAGTAAATGTATGGAATCTTAAATCGAGTCTGGTGTCAAAGACACATGTCGATACTTAATGGTTTAGCAATCGGATCGAATATTTTACGTCTCTGCCATTGGGGCATACGTAGCAGACCTTTTTTTTTTAAATATTAAACTAAATTGAGATTGAATTTCAAAACGATTGATTTTGATTAGAAAAATGAGAAAGTGGGTGTGTGTCAAAAGTGTGGGTGCGTTATTGGGTAGTAAAGAGAAATCTGAGAAAGAGAGCAACAAATCGAAATGGTCATCTAATCACCATCCAGCAACTTCATTTCCACACACAAAACTTTGGCCTACACAAAGTTCTTGTCTTTTCTCTTTTCATTTTTCCTTTTTTTTTATTTGAATATTTTCATCAAAATAGCATTTGGTAATCTGCAATGATTTTTTGGAGTCTCTTATAACTGTAGTGACGTGTGTGTATATATTACAGATCATGAGTTGTAGTCCTAAGCAACTCCAACGTTTTAGTATGAGTTCATTTTCAGAGTGAGGTTATTAGAAAATACTAATATATGTTTACATATATTAGATTACGTTTATTGTTATACCAATATGCACAAACAACATTGTGTAAGATTTTTGTGCAAATAATTAAGGGCCAATAATTAATTATTGGCATAACATTTGCATGTGGTTTCATATAAGTTTTTTTTTTTGATTTTTCGATATTTTTTAGTTGAAAGTAGTTCTTAAGAATACAACGAAATATTGTTTTAAAAATACTATCACTACTTTCTTTTTAAAAAAATATTACTAAAAGATTTTGGTGTTTCTAAAAAACCACAAAACTAAAATTAAACTTTAAAACTCTCAAATTGTAGCTTTAAATCCTACAAACTAAAATTTAAATCTAAAATATTGAACCCACATCCAAACATTTCTGTACTAAACCTCTAAATTTTTAATGATACTTTATAAAAAGAATCTAGTGTTGATATTTTTAAAATAAAATTTTATTTTAATGATATTATAAACCATTTTCTTGAATTGTTTGATTTAGGTTTGAGATCAATCATCTAGTATTTTCCAAAAAAAACCATTTAATCTGTAATAGGTCATCTATTATAGATGATTCTGAAAATCAGTTAGACCAAAATTTCTACTGATTATATCATATGGCATGATTAATCAAGATTAAAATTGATTGGTTCGGTCTTTGCATGTATAATTCCTCTATTTGTTTCTTTTCTACTTCAACCATGAATAAAAAAAGTTATACCACAAAAGTCACATTAATTATATACGACATTCAATGAAAAACTAACAAACAACTAAAAATTCTGTTTTTAAAGATTAGATAAAAATATTTTTTTTGACAAACTTTAAATTTTTGTTAATACTAGTTAAAGTTCATGTATATATGATGTACCTAAATGTCAAAAAAAATTATAAAAGAAGGTTATTTGTTTTGGATAAATTATAATTCCGTGGTATAGTTGAACAGAAGATAAAATTCAAAAAAGAGTAATACCCTAAAATAACATCTTTTAAAGTTTTTCTTCCAAATCTAGCATTATAAAATTAAATTCCTAAAAATAGTACAAATACTTATGTGAAAATACTTATTTATTCTAAATAAATTATACATAAACTTATTGTATTTGGGTTCATTATTTCCAATTTAGGGTTTTTTCTATTAAAATATAGTTTTAATGCATTTTAATCTTAAATTTGTGTTATTATTGGAAATTTAAACTAATGATGCTATTTTTGGAAAAAAACTTAAAAATGTGTTATTTTAGACATTTGCCCTTTAAAAAATCTATTTATAGGAGAATGTGTCGATCCATTTCCTTCATTAATTATTTTTGTGTTTTTGGATTGTTTTCCCTTTCTACTTCTTACTCGATCTTCCAAGCTTAACAAGTCCGGTAAAAATACAATACAGAGTTCTCTTCCAACTCTTTCTACTTACGATGCTATTCTCTACACTTAAACCCAACTGCAAGTCTGCAATAATACACAATGCCAAGGAAATACATTTCTTTGTTCACATTTCCATTTATGCACCAAAGCTAATTCATTCCATATATAGACAATATAGTCTAACTACTTCAAACATAGCCAAAACAAGAGTCCTCCAAAGGGCCTGTCTTACATGACTTTTAGATTGCAAACAATAATTAACATATGCAAATCTGTATTTTATATATAGATACGAATTCCCAACTCGCTCGTGAATATCATAGCTCGTGGTGCAGCAAGCTTAACAAGAGAGAGAGAGAGAGAGATCTAAACCAAAACGACACAGCAACAGGCTCATCCAATCATCAAGTCCATGACAAAAACGCAAATGACCAGCTGGGCTTCGACAAATATGACCATCAGAATATTGCCAAAAACAGAGCATCTGTTGCTCATAGGAAACGTGAATGTACGGCAAATAAAATCCAGCTGAGCAACCGATTTGATGCTCTTGAATCATGTGCAATCATTGGGAATTGAGGACACTTGTCAAAATCTGTTGCATTCTTCTTCTCCTTAAATAGTCTTGCTGTAAAACGCTTAATAATCAATCAAAGAGTATTTTCCAGAAACGTTCTTCTTCTTCATTCACAAAGCTTTAAGCTTTCTTATCTTTCATGGTATCAGAGCTATGGAAAATAGCTCCGAACCTTTTTCAGCTCCAACTCTAACGATATCACAGTGTGTCACTCTCAAACTAAATGAAAATAACTATCTTTCCTGGAAGCTTCAATTCGAACAATTCCTCTCTAGTCAAATGTTGCTCGGGTTTGTCACTGGAGCGATTCCAAGACCTCAGACTATCTTGACTGTAAGAAATGGAGAGCAAGTTACTGAAACCAGTAACCCAGAGTTTCTCAAATGGGTTAGAACAGACCAGCTAATCATGGCATGGCTCTTTGGATCTCTTTCAGAAGACGCATTAAAAAGCATTTATGGACTTCGAACGTCACAGGAGGTATGGTTTTATTTAGCAAAAAAATATAACCGTGTCTCTGCAACACGAAAACTTGATCTTCAAAGAAGGATCCAAACCACGAAGAAAATGCAGAAAACAATGGCTCAATATCTGTCAGAGATTAAATCCTTATGTGACCAGCTAGATTCTATAGGATCCCCTATTTCTGAACAAGAAAAAATTTATGGAGTTCTGAATGGTTTAGGGAAGGAATATGAGTCTATTTGTACTGTTATTGAGAATTCCATGGATTCATTTCCGGGGATTTCTTTTGAGGATGTTGTGTTCAAACTTACTGGGTTTGATGATAAACTTCAAAAATATGAAGTTGCTCCTGAGGTATCACCTCACCTGGCCTTTAATACCGAAAGAATGCCTTATCAAAATCAGTACAATGGTCGTGGATATCAGAACAATTTTGTTCAGAACAGAGGACAGTTTCGAGGAACATATCGCGGTAGAGGTTCTTTTTCAACTCGAGGAAGGGGTTTTCAACAGCAGTTCCCCTCTGCATCAAATGTTGAGGCACAGTCTCGACCCACTTGTCAAATTTGTGGGAAGTATGGTCATTCCGCGTTTAAGTGCTACAGTCGTTTTGATCCTCATTTTAAGGGTGCTGATACTAACACTGCACTATCTGCCTTGAGAACCTCAGAAGTTGACATAAGTTCTGGGCATGAGTGGTACCCCGACACGGGGGCAACAGCTCATATCATGAGTTCTGCAGATCAACTTCAAAACGTGCAACCATACGCTGGAAATGACACAGTTCTTGTTGGTAATGGAGATTTATTGCCTATAACTCACACTGGATCAACTACACTTACCACTTTACAAGGTACATTACCTCTCGATGATGTTTTGATTTGTCCAAATATTGCTAAGCCTCTTCTTTCTGTATCAAAATTGACTGCCGATTATCCTTGCTACTTTGTTTTCGATGCTGATTGTGTTTCTGTGAAGGACAAGAAAACAAACCAGCTCCTCACTCAAGGGAAGAGGCATAACAATCTTTATGTTTTGGAAAATCCAAGTTTTGTTGCTTATTATTCAACTCGGCAGCAGTCTACCAGTGATGAAGTATGGCATCAACGCTTGGGGCATCCAAATAAAGAGATTGTACAACATCTATCTAAAATAAAGGCAATCTTTGTGAATAAAACAAGCTCTCGGTTGTGTGATGCTTGTCAATTAGGAAAGCTTTCAAGACTTCCTTTTATTCCCTCCACTTTCGTTGCTTCTCATCCACTTGAACGAGTTCACTGTGATCTCTGGGGGCCAGCCCCTGTGATTTCAAATCAAGGTTTTTTGTATTATGTTATCTTCATTGATACATATTCTCGTTTCACGTGGTTCTATCCACTCAAAAGGAAGTCTGATTTCTATGATGTTTTCCTCCAGTTTCAACACTTAGTCGAAACACAATTAAGTCACAAGATCAAAATGTTTCAATGTGATGGAGGGGGAGAATTTATCAGTCAAAAGTTTGTAAATCATCTGGCTAGTAAGGGAATTAAACATCTAATATCATGCCCGTATACACCACAGCAGAATGGTTTGGCAGAACGAAAACATCGATATATAACTGAACTTGGTTTATCTATGTTGTATCACAGTCATGTACCTTTACACTTATGGGTGGAAGCCTTTTTTACAGCTGTGTTTTTGGGTAATCTACTGCCTTCCTCTGTTACAGCCGAGAACAAGAGTCCTTATGAACTGTTAAATGGGATGGCTCCTGTGTATACTGCACTACGGGTGTTTGGATGCTCGTGCTATCCCTATCTCCGGTCATATGCCACAAACAAGTTTGATCCTAAATCCTTACATTGTGTTTTTCTTGGTTACAATGTTAAGTATAAAGGATATCGTTGTTTGCATCCCCCAACAGGAAAAGTTTATATCAGTAGGCATGTTTTGTTTAATGAACATTCGTTTCCATTTGCTGATACCTACAAAACATACTCTACTGAGTCTTCTACTCCACTACGGTTAGCTTGGCTTCGACAAAACTCTCCTGTTATAAACGTGTCTGCAGACAATTCAGTTTCAGAATCTGATGCTCTCCCTTCTACCAGTCGTCTTCAGTCTTCTGTTATGCCTACTGCCAGTGTGAGCTTGAGTCCTGGGTGTACGGCAGACTTTGACTCTGTTCCTATAGGCAACAGCTCAAGTCTCACACTCAACAGGACAGGCACTTCAGAACATCTTCCTCCCTCTCCTGCACTTTCAGGCCTCTCTCCTACTTCAACAACTTCAGCAGCTCCAATTCTTAATAGTTCCTCAGTTCAAGCTTGTATACCATCTCCATCTGCACCACCAGCTGGTCATCCCATGCAGACTCGGGCTAAGTCTGGCATTGTTAAGCCTAACCCAAAGTATGCCTTACTGACTTCAAGCACTTCACATCCTGAACCAAAAAGTGTTAAAACTGCTCTCAAACATTCTGGTTGGCTCAACGCAATGCGTGAAGAAATGGACACAATGGAATTGGTTCACGCCTGGGATTTAGTTCCACCATCTTCTTCTGTTGTCCCACTCGGCTGCAGATGGGTATTTAAGACTAAACTTCTTGCTGATGGTTCTCTCGATCGTCTTAAAGCACGCCTTGTAGCTAAGGGATATGATCAACAAGAAGGAGTGGATTTCATTGAAACATTTAGTCCTGTTGTTCGCACAGCAACAATCAGGTTAGTTCTTCATATTGCAGTTACACAAAAGTGGAATATTAAACAACTTGATGTTAAAAACGCCTTTCTTCATGGCGATCTCAAAGAAGAAGTGTACATGATACAGCCTCCTGGTTTTGAAAATCCTTCAAAACCCAATCATATTTGCAAGCTTAATAAAGCGATTTATGGTCTCAAACAAGCACCACGTGCTTGGTTCGACAAGTTTAGTCTGTTTTTGCTCAGTGTTGGATTTACGTGCAGCATCTTAGACCCCTCTCTGTTCATATACAAGAAAAATTCAGTATTAATGTACTTGTTGCTCTACGTTGATGATATGGTACTTACTGGCAATGATAATAATGCTATTAATCAGCTTCTGCAAAGATTACACAGTGAGTTCAGAATGAAGGACATGGGTGCTTTACATTATTTCTTGGGTATACAAGCACTTTCTAAAGATACAGATTTGTTTCTTAGTCAGACTAAGTATGCTCAAGATCTTTTAATCCTTGCAGGTATGCAAGATTGTGCTCCCATGCCAACACCCTTGCCTCTTCAGCTAGATAAGGTGTTTGGTGATCATCTGAGTTTTCCGGATCCCTCTTATTATCGTAGTTTGGCAGGCAAACTTCAGTACCTTACTCTGACACGGCCAGATATCCAGTATGCTGTCAATTTAATCTGCCAACGAATGCATTCTCCTACGGTTGCTGATTTCAGTTTACTTAAACGAATTCTTCGGTATTTAAAGGGCACATTGTCGTTGGGAATTCATATTACTGCAGATACTGATTCCACATTACGAGCATACAGCGATTCCGATTGGGCAGGCTGTAAGACAACAAGGAGGTCTACTGGCGGTTTCTGCATATTTCTGGGCTCGAATGTTGTTTCATGGTCGGCTAAGAGACATCCAACTGTATCTCGCTCCTCCACCGAAGCGGAATACAGAACAATGTCTATTGCTGCTGCAGAACTCAAATGGGTTGTCTCCATGCTTCAGGAACTCGGGCTACGACAAACTGGAACTCCACAGCTGCTGTGTGATAACCTTTCGGCAGTATATTTGACTGCTAACCCTGCGCTTCACTCGAAGTCCAAACATTTTGATATTGACTTCCACTTTGTCCGAGAACGTGTCGCAATGGGTGCTCTGATTGTTAAACACATACCAGCTTCTCTACAGCTAGCCGACATTTTCACAAAATCACTTGGGCAAGAATCGTTCTGCAGTCTTCGGTTCAAACTTGGTGTCGTGATTACACCCGCCACAAGTTTGAGGGGGAGTCTAAACCAAAACGACACAGCAACAGGCTCAGCCAATCATCAAGCCCACGACAAAAACGCAAATGACCAGCTGGGCTTCGACAAATATGACCATCAGAATATTGCCAAAAACAGAGCATCTGTTGCTCATAGAAAACGTGAATGTACGGCAAATAAAATCCAGCTGAGCAACCGATTTGATGCTCTTGAATCATGTGCAATCATTGGGAATTGAGGACACTTGTCAAAATCTGTTGCATCCTTCTTTTCCTTAAATAGTCTTGCTGTAAAACGCTTAACAATTATTCAAAGAGTATTTTCCAGAAACGTTCTTCTTCTTCATTCACAAAGCTTTAAGCTTTCTTATCTTTCATGTATCCGTACGGAGATTTTTTCTTTTATGAGAAAACAAAATACTATGATTTATTACTACTATAAAATTTTTACATGTATAATAAGTTTTTGCCAAAAAATTGAAAGATAACAGTACGTATTTAAAAGTTAACTATCTAATACATTTTTTTACTAAAGATCTATATTTGTATATATAACAAGTTATAGATCGATTCTGAAAATACAGAATTGGAAATTTTGTTGTTTTTTTTTCTGTTTTGATCTAGGTTTTATTTAATACGGTTGCATACTTATTAATAGATTTTATTGAGAAGTTTTATGAACTTTGATTATATTTTTTTAATTGAATGTTTTTTTTCAGATTTGCTCATTTCTTTTTTCTTTTTTTTTTATCATAATGTCTAGATGTTTATGTAGATAACACTAATTAAGTTGAATTTTAAAAAAATTCCATGGATTAGTATATCATATTTTTAGAATTAGGAATTTGTATTTGAATCATTAATTTTTTAATGTTGTTCTTATTGTTTATTATGAATTCATCAATTAAAATATGATATTAGGATTAATCGTATATATTATAGTTAAATTTTAGAAATAATATTAGATAAGTAAATTTTGTAAGCATATTAGGTTTTGATGATAATATATATTTAAGAATATAAATTCAAACCACAATTTAAAAATATAAAACATTAATTATATTAGTTCAGTACAACAACGATAGTGATTAGTTAAATTTTTGTATTCTAAATTATGCATGATACTTAATTCAATCCCCAATTGAACCTCAATTGACGATCTTGATTTGATGTGAAACTCACTGAAACCTATCACTTTCATTTCATTAATTTAAATCTCTAGAAATCGTCTGTAATTAGAATAGTTGATCCTCAAAACAATCTTATTTTCTATGTTTTAGCTTAATTTCTTATCTAATAATTATATCGGTATATGATATCTATAGATTCAATTTCTATAATATTATAATATTTATTGTGCAATTACGTTAATATTTTAGGTTTAAAACTCTTTGTATCAAATGTTTGGTATTTGATCTTTACGGATTCGATTAATTATCAAAATATTATAATAAATATAGGCAATGAGTGTGTGTAGTGTTACATGGAATTTTGTTAGATTCTGCATTCAATGCTTCATTTCTGCATATGCAAGCCGTTAAATTAAATATTATAGATGGTAGATAGATGCATGATAGTCTATTAGTGTACTTAATTTTACTAGAAATTGACATGTGGATTATGCAGGTTTAATACTCCTATGTTCTAGAAAACTCTGTAGTACATAATCTTTAAGTTTCAGGTGAAAAATGGAAAAATAAAGTTATAGATTTTATTCAAAATTAGAATCCCTTTCATTACATGAATAAACATTTGTTCAATTATTAAAAATAATATCTTAAAATAATATTTCTTTGTTTTTTTCTAATTTAACACACTGATATTAAAATTTTAAAATTAACATAAATTTTATATAAAAATACTTATTTTTATAAATAAATTAAAATATTTGTTTGGATTTCTATTTTTCAGTTAGAATTTAAAAAATTGAATAATACCATAAAATAACATCTTTTAAAAGTTTTGTTTCAAATCTAGCAATTTAAAATTAACATTCCAAAAATAGCACAAATAATTATTTATTCTAAATAAATTATACATAAACTTAAAACATTATATTTAGGTTCATTTTTTATAATTTATGGTTTAATTTTTTTATTAAAATATAATTTAATGCTTTAATCTTAAATTTGTGCTATTATTGGATTTAAAGTAATGATGATATTTTTGTAACAAAAATGTTATTTTAGAAAATTGCCTAAATTTGTTTTAATATAAAGAAGTTTTATCTATTTTAGTATTATATTTGTGTTATTAATATAAATTAAAACTAATGATAATTAACTTTGGAAAAAAATGAAAATAAAATACGTTTAAATAGATTGATTTTTTCTATGTTCGAAGTAAAAAACAAATTCAAGCGATTGACAAAAAAGGGATGTGTGATAGTCTTATTTTTGTTGTCGGTTTACATTATATATTACTTTACGACAAATAACAAATTTGGTAGAACTAAAAAAGGCATCTATGAACTGATCATATTCATACAGCTTGACAAGGGTTTTAAATGTCTAGATGAGTTCCACTAGTGTTTGGTTGGCTGTCCAAAGGCATGTACTGCGCCATGATCGACCGAATCTCTGCGTCCATATAATTCTGCACATATGTTTCTTTTGCTTAAATATACTCAACATCTAAGTTCATTCAATATACCAAATCTCTATCAAGTGAACATTACCCTTATTTTGTATTTGTAGATTGCATATCCTGCGAGACTTACGGCAGCTAATGCAAGCACAAGATTCCACAGAAAGCTCCAGCTTAGTTTCATTGCTTCAAATTTTCCTTGACCATCAAAGAATATAGGCTAAAGTTGGAAGTTTCTTAATCGAAACAATTCAAGGTCGCATTTGGAATTTGAATGAATTGAGTTACCAATGCAAGTATCATGCTCACGCATGTAAAACAAACCCTTCTTGCATCTGCATTCATAGCTTCCCCATGTGTTTTTGCATTTACATTCAGGACACTGGCAAGCAAGTTCCTCTTTGCATTCATCCACATCTACCAAATTGCAAAACATATAATAACCGAATAAGATTAATACGAAAATCGATATCCAAAGTTTCAATCGTATAGTAACATCTGATTAATATGATGTTATAGCCTATGTGCAAATAGACCACATGCATAGAGGTAATAGTCAGTGTACCTTCACAGCTATTTACTCCGTCGCCTTTGAAGCCAGGCGGGCATTTGCAACCACTGGAATTATCATCCTAAAACCCCCCCCCATTTCAAAAAGAGTTTCTTCATTTTTGAAGTTGTAAAGATATTACAAGTTGAAAGTGGCATACATCAAAATACTCACAAGGCAAGAAGAGTATGTGTAGCCACCTCGGGTTTCTCTCCAGCACCCTCCATTGTTGATTTCACAGCGAAAAGCTCCAGAAGCTGTCAACACATACAGATTAGAACATATAATTTCAAAAAAGGAACTAGTAAGAAAGCAACTCTCCAAAGCAATAGTCTTTAACTTTTTTTTTTTTGGTCAAAGTAGTGAAACGTTTTCTTGTCTGTTACTACTTGTCGTTTATCAATGCCAAAATGTCAAATTTGACCGAGTAAAACCGGTTTACCTTTGCAATGAGTATAACCATCACCAACAAATTTGACACCTTGAACAGTAGGACACTCACACAGTCTTCCCCTAAACGTATCCTAAAACACCGATTCAGAGCAAAATAAGAGCAATAAGATTCAGCCAAACTAAAATATTAAAGCGTAAAAAACGATGAAGAAGAAGCTCAAGTTGATACCAAACATGCAGTAATGTTAGCAGCTTTGTCTTGCCAGCACCCACCATTGTTTTCTAAGCATTCATTAGTGTTTTGATCTGCAAAATACATAACCAAAAGACATTTCTCCTCTAAGTTATTAAAAACAAACTAATGTTTCAGGGGTAATCTTTGATAGAAATGAAACTTCTGTAAACTTTAGCTTAGGACTGTGAAAATGTGAATGAACCTTCAGTTAAACATATTGCTGGTTCCGTTGTCTCTTGAAACCCTGAACATAAAGCTTTGAGCACAGCTCCTTTTTCCAACTTACCTAAGACCACGAGAATTGAATCAGAACCAAAATGCTTTAGGAATAACTCAACATGGCTCCAGTGTACCTCTGTATTGCCTGTTGTTCAACACAAGTGTTGGCATGATAGTCACGTCTCCGCGGGAATCCTTGCCTATCTGAATCAGACTCGTTTAAGAACAGAAATGATGAGGGTTAACGTATATATTGCAAGTCTATAACAATGAGCTCCACATAAGTTATGTTACTTATGTATGATTCAATTGGCTCCAAAAAATAAAGACAAAACCTGTGACTCCTGCTCTGCTTTAAGAATTGGGTTCTCCACATCTGCTTCAGTGTCTCCAATACACTTGTCTACCTTCTCGAGATCAATGCCTGAAACCCAACATCACATAAACAAACTGTTGATAATATTAAGGAATAATAATATGGTCATGATCCTAAATAACATATAAGTGATATATGAACCCATAAGCTAATGAAGCATTACACTCACCAAGGGACCTGATAACTTGGTCTGCACATTCCTTTGTGTACTTGTTTTCTTTCATAGGACACCGGAAAGAAAAGTCAGTCACATAGTCCCACCAAATCCATGGCTTACCGGTCTCATTAACAACTCTATAGACACAAGCCTGACGTAAATTCTGAACCACAACATCTTTTCCATCGTACCCTTTTGTAAAATCCTGCTCAGGATCTGGAGCACAGTACCTTCCATGGTTAATGCACTGAGACTTGCACTGTTTACTCACCAGAAACGCCTCAGGGCAATACCAAGTGATAAAATGTGGTGTGAATTGAGTATACCCTCCTTTTTCAAGAATCTGTGCTGCTCCTTTGAAATTCTTGAGAAAGTTAATCTGTGTGTCACATTTTTTTCCGCACTCATCGTTGCTATTGACCCACAGCTCATATTCCACACGCTCGTCGGGATGTGGAACCGACTCAGTCCAGTCTAGGTTCATGTTAACCATGTTCCCATCAGATAGAGCAGTCTTTATGCTATCTCCCAGCGATTTGGTGATCAAAGCAGAAGGAATGTTAATGTTTTCGAGATAATCAGCATCAGCATTGTCTTCTTCAGGTGTATCCATTGTGATTAATGGCTCGATTCTGTTATCAGCCACTAGAATAGCCGCTGCACCGGCTTTCTGGGCGTTCCATGCCTTTAAGGTAAAATAACAATCTGTTTCATAGAGATTTAACTTAGTTCCAGACAACAAAATGTAAACAACACAAAATAGATATGATTAACTACTAAACACATCACTGATTTTTGCAGTCTTTTCAACAAAATCTACGGAGGGTTCCCGATTATGAAGAAAGTTAAATTTGCCACTTAACTAAAATATCTACGAAAATAGCTCATTTCTATGCAAACAGCAAAACACAGCAAATGCACAATAAACAAATTTAGGATATAGATGTAGAGAGAGAGAGAGAGAAAAGAAGTCGAAAGACCTCCTCGATCAATCAGAAGGAAAGTGGGTAATCCTCCAGGTCTGGATTTGAAGGAGACGCCGAAATCGCTGAAGCTCTTACATGCCTTATGGTTCGATGTGGGATGTACGACGGTTCCGACAAGTGTTCCTCCGTATTTAGGAATTCCAAAATTCCCAATGGCACATTCGTAAACACCTTTGATGGTCTCAGGTGATGTCACTTTTAGATTGTTCTTCTCCACCAAAAATTTACCCAAAGCCAGTTCCAATATCAGTACAAACGAGAGTGTTACAACTCCAAACTTGTCCTTCATGATTTTTAATCAAGCACTTTTAGATTCACTGATTCTTCTCCCCAATAGCAACTATATCAGATCCCAAAACGTAGGAAGACGTAAAGGATGATTCGTAAACGACACAAAAATATCAACTTGGAAGCTTGAAGCTTTTGTCAAAGAATCAAACAGGATCTTATAAAATGTGAATGTTTCCTAAGTTTCCTGTTTCTAACACAACACAGTGATTGAAAATTACAAAAAGTCAAGCAGAGAAGAGCCTTCTATAGTAACGAAGATATAATCCTAACTCCTTTACTTGCTAATCACGTTTTAGTTTCGCCACTATTCACGTTCTAAACTTTTACTACATATTACTTTGATGAATTAATTCATATATGAGAATGCATGGGAAGCATGTGTTTCACGTCGGTGCGCACGAGGACGTCTAAGAATGGTCCTTGCCTTTATCTCTCACGTGTTGTCTATTTTCAAAGTTCATTCTCTTTTTCTACGTCAACGTGATACTTGCCTAATTTGACGGTAACTCATGACACTCATTAGACTAGACTCTAGTACACTAGACCTCAGCACATAATCCGAACTGAATAAACCAAAACGAAACTGAATCGAAAAATAAAT
>JAEVFF010001580.1:30154-42963 GCA_018901945.1 Pugionium dolabratum
GACGAGCCTCCTCCCCTAGTTACGTTTGCTCCCTTAGCAGGCTGTTCCCATGGGCCTGAAGTCTTTAAAAAAATAGGCCCATTTCCTCCACGGGCCTCTTTCTCTTCAAATCGAACTCTTGGCCCAGAATAGCTTCTTCCTCCTTGCGCTTCACCTCCAGCTCCCGATCGAGTCCACTCCTCCACGCCGTGTGCCATGCTCATCATTTTATCCAAGCCCCAAGGCTCGAATAGCTTCACCCCGGCGCGTATGTTGTGGTGGAGGCCGATCATGAACAGTTTTTCGAGGGTCGACTCTCGCATGTCGACAGCCTGCGCCGCGAGTACCTTAAACTCCCTGCAGTAGTCTTTGACGGTGCCAGTCTGCCGGAGAATGAGCAGGCGCTCATCAGGAGTCGCCATACCACTTGGAGTGAAATGACTCAACGCACGCTCCTTCAGTTGTTCCCAGCTCCGGATGGGATGTCGGTCTCGTTCCCATCGGAACCATTCCAAAGCTTCTCCGTCTAGGCTGATACTAGCAGCCCTTAGCTTCTCTCCGGCAGTGAAGTCACCCATCTCAAAGTATTGTTCTAGGCGAAATACCCAGCTATCGACTTTTTCTCCGTCGAATGTAGGCATCTCCACCCTCCTAACCATAGGCTCTTGGCGCTGACGCATCCCCTGCAGCTCGTCACGACTGGTTTCCCTCTGCGGCTCCGTAGTCACCTCTTGGCTCCTCTGCCTACTTGTTTCACCGAGCTGGTCCGGGGTGTCTTCCACCACGTTTTTCCCTGTGAGTATCGAGCGTACGTCCCCTTGGTTTAGGAGCTCCTCGAGGCGGTCCAACACACTTAAGCGCCCCAGTTGCTTCCTGATATCCGCAACGTTTTTCTCCAGCTCGTCCAGACGCTCGGCGTCAGTTGCTCGTCGCTCCTCACCCTCTCTAGCCATTCCTTCCACCTCTTTCATTTTTTCGATTTTTTTCACCATAGTCCCAGGTTGGTTGCTCTGATACCACGTTGATAAGAACAGAATGATAAGAACAGAAATTAGAACAGAAATTAGAACAGAAAGGTTCCTTTGTATTTCACTCGATCAAGCTAAATACAACCCAAGAATGCTTTTGCACCCTTCCCAAGTTTATTCCAAAAAGAAAAACGATCCCCTCTCGCTACTTCCCTCCCCACTACTTATATTTTCCCCTCTCTCTCTCTTCCCCCCCATGTGTCGCCTTCTCCTTCTTGCATGCTCCTCACCCATACTCTTGCATGCTTCTCACCCATACTCTTGCATGCTTCTCACCCATACTTCCTGGTCCCCCCCCCGTGCTCCTGCGACTATAGGTGTGTATAATTGGGGGTCTTACTTCGTTCCTATCATGGAAGTGCATTGCATATCCAAAGAGATGATGTGATAGTCATAGCTGTGACGATTTACCAAGATAAGTGGGATCCAACAGTAGTGATAGATAAGTAGTCCTCCTCTCTCTTCTCTTGCATCTCAGGGCGTGTAGGAGCATTATTCTTCTTGTTCTTTTTCTCTCTGACAATTCCTTTGTTTTCTACATAATTCCTCATCGTAATATGGGCCAAAAATGTTAAGCCCATTTTAAATATCTGGGCCGTGTCCAATTCTAAGCAAGAGAAACGGGAAACCCTAGTTGGATATATACATTCTTTAGAGAAGAGTATCGGTGAACAGAGAGAGAGGGAGCATCTGAGTTCGGCGATTTCACGATGAGAGCAAAGGTATGCTAATTTTTATGCTGCTCTATAGCTTTCCTTGTTGATATGCATTGATTCTCTTACATGTAGAGAGCAAAATCTATAGCTTGCTACGATAATTGGATTCTCCTCTGCGGTTTTCATCTAGGGAAAAATTGGTAGCAGATGGTTGCATGTTTTTGCTTTTTTTTTTGTGAAAATTCTTATCGAATTCTGCATTTCGTTTAGCAATTTCTCATTGCGGTTCGCTTAGCTTAAGGATCGATGATAGTTTCTCAAAAATTCAACATTTGTTAGAAATGTTAAATTGTAAATTACACTTCTTGATCGAACGAAAAACAAAAGTCATTCTTGTGGTTTAATCATTTTTTTTTGCAGTGGAAGAAGAAGCGCATGAGGAGACTGAAGAGGAAGCGCAGAAAGATGAGACAGAGATCCAAGTAACCAGTCAGAGAGGCCTATCTCCAAAATATCTCAATTTCTTATCATGTATCTCGAGTTTAACCATAAATCCTGAACCTTTACGTCTCTGTTTTTTTTTACATCAAGTTCAGACAATCGTGTGTAGAAGATGGTTTGCTCACTCCCTTTTATATATGTCACTTCGTATCTTAGCAGCTGTTTATATAGTTTCTGATTATGTTCTTGTTTATTGGAGGTTAGTGATTTAAGTAATGGTTGAATGATCAGAGCGTACTCCGCCCTTTTTTATTTAGAAAGCGACATACCCAAATATATGTATTTATATATAGACAGAGAGAGGGAGAGAACCGACTCTTCAACGTGCACTATCGTCTGTACGCATTCCTTTGATGTCTTTGACGTCGCGGGTTATTTGCGTTTGATTCTCGGTCGCTGCAGTGGCTGACTGATCTTTTCCTTTTTCAATACATTCAGCGCTTGAAAACAGCTCTACAGGCTCGGACTCAGCGATCTTGCCTCCCTCTAATGGTGTCCCGTGTTTGTATCTTACTCGAATCGGCTCGTCTTCTGATAGCTTCGCTTGTGCCGTTGCGTAATCTATGTCATCCTTGTTCTTCGCCATTTTTAGGGTTTAAGAGATCTTGAGGGCACATGTGACAGTATATAAAGGGATAGAGGGTTTGACGTGTCCAATCTCTGGACTTTCGTGCTGGCTTATTTCTGCTTCTTCGTTTCTCTTTTGTTGACACGTTCTCTCTATGTTTCAATGCATTTTCTTTGAATGCAAGTATATTCTTTGGTGGATTAAGATGACAAAATCTATGAATAATAAAATAGGATTTGGTGTTTTTCTTTCTCAGCGGATGTCTCTGAAGACAAAGTAGTGTTGATGAAGTTTATGAACTAAGTCAAGAAATTAGTTTTGGAACCTTGATTATAAACAAAAATATCTTAAAACTTGAGACGTAGCACCAACCTTCTCCCTCCTTTAATACCCTTTATCTCTTTCTGAGTATTTCTCAAGTATCTTCTTCAAACAGCAAAATAAAGAGAGAGTGGGGGTTGGTCGGATAGAATTGAATCAATGATGAAAAAGATGAGGTTGATGATGATGCTAAGGAGATGCAAGAGCGTTTCCATACATCTGGGTCGCTCATATTCTTACACCAGTCTTAGATCCCAATCCGCTAGAAAAAATCCACAAGACCATCTTGAAGACGTCGACCGAAGCCCTACACAGTCTTTGTACCAGACAGTGTTGGTCGGACGTACGAAGAAACCTTACTTGATAAGTAAGCAACACTTGAAGCACCCTCTGCTTAACGCTCTCGTAGAGAAGCAACAAAGATATGAAGAAGACGATAATGAAGATGGCAGTTGTGTGATTACGGTAAAATGCGAGGTCGTTTTGTTCGATCACCTCTTGTGGATGCTTGAAAACGGTGACCAGAGTCACATACTTGAGTCTCTTGATGACTTTGCCCATCTCTATCTCTCCCCTTGATTATGCTTCACAATGTTCCTTTTCTACTTTCTTCGATTATAAGTTTCATCTGTTTAAACTTCCTTTTCCCCCTGAAATATATGCTTTATCGATAGTTAATTGACAAGACATTTTACCAAAGTGCTGTTGTTTTTCCACAACTAAGTCGAATCGATTTATTCCCCCTGAAATATATGCAATCAACAGAATCAGAAAATACAAGGTTTCTGAGTTTCAATTACAGATAAATTTGATTGTATAGACTAGAAAAAGAAGTCGTACTTTACTCTTTAATGTGCTAGCGAACTAACAAGTTCTAATAAACTGGCATTGTGTGGAGTTATGGCCGCTACACGATTACTGCTTCTTCAACTACGATTTCACCAGTTGCAGAAAAATCCCAACCTTGAAATGGAAATTGAGTAATTTGGTTTTAATACATCCAGGTAAGTTCATTGAACCTTCTTTTCTCACTGTTGGTTTTTCTCTGCATCAATAGCCTTCAAATTCACAATTTTGTTCGTCTATCGGATCATAAACGCCCAGAAATGCTTCCGAATGTTGTGCTCGGATTGGATTAGATTCTCATATGTCCTCCTTAGGTCCTCTTGTGAATGGCGTGATTTCCCATCAATACGAAAAAGACGAGATTTTGTTGATCATCTCTAATAATCAGTCATTTTTAGTCTGTATTAGAATGTGTAAAGTTCCACATTGGAAGTTGGGTACTTTCTACACAAATATATAAGATGCATGGGCTATTACACTTATTGGTTGGATGTTCATTTTTCCTAATAGTCTGGTTTTCTGGAATGATCACAAAGTCTGATAACTTATATATGGCAAACCAAAGACTTGTGGGACTTTGGGGGCAATAGTGAGGAAGTCAGAGTGGAGATAGACAAGTATGGTTTGTGACTAACTGCGATGTTGCTGTCAAGTTAGATTATCCGAGCCAGAAGATGTTTCATCCTCTCCCTCCTGCCCTTGCCCCTGACGTGTACTTTGGAGCAGTCGAGGGAGCCACTTCCTTCATCACAAACGACATCTCTGGTTTGGCATTTTCGCTGGCAGCAACCGCACGCAATAACGTTACCTTATTTTGCAGAGATTTTTGTCAGAGCAGACGGTGCATTGGTGATTGTGGACACCAAATTTAATCCCAAAATCCAAATGTGCTAACATCAAGATGGACCAAAAATAAGTTAAATCGGTTATTTTAATTATGTAACGGTCAAAAGAATTAATTACTTTGTAACGGACAATAATCAATACTGTAACGTTCAAGAATTAATTATGTTGTAACCGTTAAATCCATAATTAATTCTATATATGAAGTTAATTGTGGATTATAGTAGAAAAGGAGCACAACCCTTATGTAATAGAGAATATTCAGAAATAAAAATAACTATTCAGAAAATATTTAGAGAATCTGTGTTAGAGCCGAATAAAGTGTAAATTCGGTTCCAGCATTTGGCGCCGTAAAGAGTGCAAGCAGTTCCTCGTAAAGAATACGGACATGTAACTGTTACAGAAACGAGTAGCACTTCGCTAAAATAAAGAAGCGCAAGCAGCTCCTCGTAAAAAATACGGACACATAGCCGTTATAGAAACGAGGAGTACTTCGCTAAAAAAAAGTGCAAGCAACTCCTCGTAAAAAATACGGACACGTAGCCGTTACACAAACGAGGAACACTTCGCTAAAATAAAAAAACGCAAGCAGCTTCTCGTAAAGAATACGGACACGTAGCCGTTACAGAAACGAGGAGCACTTCGTTAAAATAAAAAAAACGTAAGCAGCTCCTCGTAAGAATACGGACACGTAACCGTTACAGAAACGAAGAGCACTTCGCTAAAATAAGAAAACCAGCACAACTATGCACGAACCCTAAAAGGGAATTAAATCACAAGGAACTCTTCGTAAAAATACGGACACGTAGCCGTTACAGAAACGAGGAACATTCCGAAAAAGTAAGATAGCCAACATAAAACAAGCATGACAAAGACAAAATAAAGTTTCCCGAATCGACGCTTCACGAAACTTGGAGGGCTTATTGTGGGCACCAGATTTAATCCCAAAATCCAAATCCGCTAACCAGACTAAGATGAACCAAAAAAAAGTCAAACCAGTTATTTTAATAGAGAACATTTAAAAATAAAAATAACTATTCAGAGAATATTTAGAAAATTTGTGTTAAAACCGATAAAGTGCATTCGGTTCCAACAGTGACCGTGTCTCTCAAAGGAGAGAGTGGAGGGGTCAAAAAGCGGCGTCAACAACGGGAATCAGTTCAATGGTTGCAGACTCATCACCTCCTTAAGTTAGAGGCATCATTAGCTCCTTTCCACGTCCAACAAATAGATATAGAAGAGATAATTAGAATCAAAAGGAGGTCCTCCAAGTGTGGACACCAGTTCATCCCGGGCTTTAGCTGTAAATGTTTAGCATCTGCTTGGCCTGAGACTGCTAGAGAGGATATTGTTGCCGCGCTTTCAAATGGTGGCTGCCATGGGGATTAGAGATCAATTTCTCTATTGGACAATCGGACCTGACAAAAGCACAAGATGGGTTCTGCTTCAACCTTTAAGCTGTCTGAACGGCTCTTATTGTTCGATCGACTTCTTGAAAATTGCGTTTTTGTATGATATATCTCAGCACCGCATGTTCTGTGATCTATGCACATAAACCTTCTTCATATAGAAACATTTTACATGAATTTTGTTGATCATTAAAATAGAGTTCTTTTCATTTGAAGATCGACTGATAATATTCTAATTGGCTAACCTATAAGAATTTTGTTGCTGTGAAATCACACAGCTGAATTACATAACACCATCAAGAAACCAGCCTTAAAGCAGAATGGTCTAATTCTATTCTACCCAGAATTAGAAACATATCTGAGATATTCGGAGTTCTAATGGACCAGCTTAGCCAGCAAAAATCCATCAACCCATCACGCCGAGAGCTGTGTAGAGTATTAAAGCAATGCGCTGGACATACAAATTGAAAACATGAAAGCCTTCTTGTTTATGACAAATGGAGCCCGTAATGAAAAAATCAACAGACTTGTTACAAAATTGATCATATAAGCATATAATCAACACGAATTTAAAAAAATGTTATTTTAGATATTGTTTTTAAATTAAAAACAATAATTTTTAAAGAATAATACTGTAAAATAGTAATTTTTAAGTTTTTGTTTCAAATTTAACATTATAAATTTAAAATTTCAAAATAACACAAATTATTTTTTGAAAATACATATTTATCATAAATAAATTATAAATATAATTAAAATATTATATTTAAAATATTTTTTCTAAATTAAGGTTTAATTTTTCCTTAATAAAAAGTTTTAACATATTTTAACATTAAAATTGTGCTATTTTTGAAAATTTAAAAGTAAATGTGCTATATTTAGAAGAAAAAAACTTAAAATAGTGTTATTTTGTCAATTGTCTAATTTTAAACAATACTATTTTATATAAATTTTTTATTTTCAGATTAAATTAAGATCGGTAGATAGTAACAACGATAAAAAAATTAAATGAATATTTTGTAGATATTATATTTAAAAATGAAACAATATTTAACTGTGTATGATCCAAAAACATCATCTAAGTGATATGTTTGAAAAGAGAACAACCTACCAATTTCACGAGTTTCTGTTTACATGTGTAGTGGATGGGTGGGTGAGGTGATGATTCACTTATCTTCACCGAAAGATTTTATGATTTCGAACATCAGCCATATGTTAATCAAATCCTGGCACCCAATTAACAAGTTACTTAATTAATTAAATATGACAAGTTTAGTGAGATTAGAGCCATCGACAGAGGATAAAATGATACATATCTAACCTGGAAAGTGAGATTAGCTGTTTGGTATCTGATTCCAAAATGGAATGTTAACGTGGGGATGTGTCATAAGGATTTATTAGGTGAAAGCATTATAGTGATAGATAATAATATAGATGGCTTTTTAAAAATTTAGTACATTATATACGTCCATATTCGATTACAAAATTGCCTTGGATCAACGTAACATCTGTAAGACTTTGAAAATTCATATGACATCTTAATGGGTCACATGGGTGCATGAAATCGAATGCAACGGTCAAATAAATCGCATTTGCTCTTAGAAGTCATAGGAAAACTAATGCACCTAATTCCTCTCACTAATGAATTATTTAGGGTTTTAAAAAAAGAAAGAAACTTAAACCTTAATTTAAACTAATAATGAGATGATGAGCATGTGGATACCCTTATAAGTTTAAATTTTTAAATACCTCGGACATGAGACTCATTCAAATAATCTTTCAATAATTTAATCCCATGGGAATATATCTCGTTGATTGTGACATCAATAATATAGTTAAGAATAAGACTCAACTTTTGCTACTAGGCAAACCTGTATTTTCCTTATTAATTTTTAATTAGTTGAGTTGTCATAAGATAATAAATAGATAATGATACTATTATACGATGTCAGATCGATCCAAACAATAATAAAATGCATGGATACGACTAAACGGTAAAGTCGTAAAGACAATGTTCTGAAAAGCAGATTATACAAAAGGGCAATGCCCATTTTAATGCGTTTGGTAATGCTAATCTCGCTATTCAATGTCTCTCTTCATGATCTACCATTTCCAAGATAACTTAGTTTATCTGTCGGTGGCTTCTATAGTATATAAATGATAGTGTGCATCAAATATAATTTAATTCATAAACTGTAATAGTTCGACATTAGTTTTATTTCTTCATTCGTACGTCGTGACATCCGCTTTAACAAACAAAAAAGCTGTAAATTCGTGTAAATGGCTGTAAATTATAAATTTGAATAGATTACGAATTTATTATGGGTTTACTTCCATCAAATATATAAAATTATACGATTAAATCTATTTACACATGTATATTTTGGTTTTTTTTTAATTATATAAATTATATTTTTCTTTTATAAATTACACAAACATAATAAATTATTCTAATTATAAAAACTATATTAATTTTTATAGGTTAAATAACTACTAAATATTATTTTAATTCAAAAATCTAGTTTTAATTTGGGTTTATTTTGAAATTAAAATCAGATTTTGAAAAACAATGTTTAATAACAATTTAACATGTAAACATTAACGGAATTTCTGTAATTAGAATAATTTATGAAATTTATGTAATTTATATAAAAAACATATAATTTATATAATTTATAAAAAATTCAAAAAATATAGATAAAAATATATTTATTCATATAAATTCGTATATTTAACTTAAATAAACCCAAAAATCATTCATATGATTTTTTTTGGTTTGTCGCTAGCCGTAATGTGGCAATGACACTAGTCGTAATAAGGACGAGAGGTAAGCGGGACACGTGGCGCAATTCAAGGTCAAAAGACGTGGCAAAGAGAACCATGAAAGTAACAGCCAAAACATAATCAATTGATTGTTTATAAGAAAGCAAACTTAGAAAGAGTTAAAAGAAGCAGCGGTGGGTACACCGTACCTTTCTCAACGGCTGCATATCGTTCTTGTTTTATAGATACATATATTTACAAGTATATTTAGAATAATGCCAAGCTGGCACTACACACGTGCCCACGAGACTCTCGTATCTCGGCACTTCCACCACACGTGGACTATTGGTCCCACATCATTAGATTTTGTCTTCTTTGACACGTGGCTTTGTCAGGGACCGTCCGTTATCTAGTCTTTTGCTTCATTTATGGAGTCGCCCCGTTGGAATCTAACGGGCTTGTCCAAGTCTGTCCCAACGGATAAGGCACTCTCCTCGTTTTTTGTATTTTTCGTTTAGGTTTCAATAAAATAATTTCAACTGTTTTCCGAAATTTCAGAGTCTGGATTTTAAATGCATACAGGCAAAGTAGTTATCGTGATTTTTTTGAAATTATCAAAATTCAATTTAGAGAGAATCGAATTGTGCCATGTTTAAAAATAAGAGTTGATCTTGTTTTATGTGTTGATTTTGTAAAAATGATACGGCAATTAATAATATAAGGTACATGACACACACATCTCTTGTCACATGAACCATCTCTTTTGTAGTACCATTATTTTTTGGCGTTTATACACACATTAGCATTTACGAATGTACACATACAATGAATCTTCCACGGTTGCATTTTTGTTACCAGTAGAGGTTCACTTTTGACCAGAAAAATTACGTATACACACTCTCTTTTTTAGTTTAGCTACAGTATCACTGTAACAAAACACTAAAACTGTTACTGTTTTCTCAAATTACATTTAAATTTAGTGTTAATGGAATTGAGAGAAAAAAGGAGAGAACGATTAGAAAGTAAAGGATGCAAATATGGATATTATGAATTAGACCGTAATTATGAGTCAGAGATTTACAGCTGTCATTGTCATTTGTTTTTTCTTATGAAGAAGCGCTGAAAAGGCAACTTCTTTTATGGTCACTGGTCATCCGGATAACCGAAGAATCCTCACTTTTTTTAAAAAATATTAAAACAATCTACAAAACAACAAAACTGCAAATAAAAGATAATCGAATAAGCATCATATCGTCCCCCTCCTCTCTGTTCTCTATAAATTGGCAGGCAAGGGTGTGTTGGGGTTCTGCTTAGATATTTGTTTATTAGTTTTTCCCTCTGCGAAATCGTAGTTTAAAACCTCCCATTACTTCGTCTATTTTTCGTTGCATTCACGTTCTTAGAGGTTCTCTGAATCCTTCATTAAATAGTTTTGAACGAGTTTACCGGTAAAAAAACGCAGAGTCAAAACGTTGATGGCCGTTGAAGCTCACCAGCTAAATCAGTTGTTTGCCTCTAACAGGTTTTTTTTCCTTCTTTTGCTTCCTTTTTTCTCCTAGCTTTGATTTTTAAACGATCTTAACAACAGAGTTTGTTATTTTACAGAGAGATGATTCATCCTGTTGAAGCAAATGGTTTGGCCTACAAGACCCAGTCTAGATACGACACCGTCCCGTTGACATCCACGACGTTTAATCACAGTTCTCTCCTGAATCCCACTTACAACATCTCGCCGGTTGATTGTTTGGTTCATCAATCAATGAAACCAATGATTCAGTCCGTTGATAGTTCCGTCACATTCAACAGCGACAATAATGTCGATTTTCTTCGTCATGTGTCGTCTTCTTCTTTGAGAAAACGTCCAAGAGAAGAATCTGTCGTTGTTAATCCTCCGGCTTATATGCAAAGCCAGAAAAATTCTACCGATCCTCTAATGTTTCTCGGCCAAGACTTGTCTTATAACGTCCAACAGCAGCATCACTTTGATATCGATCGCTTGATATCTAATCATGTGAGTATTTTTCATCGGATTTATTAAAAACAATAACTTGTTTTCCGTTCTCACATCGATTAACGGTTTCTTGAACAATTTTTTTTATCAGGTGGGGAGAATGAGAATGGAGATGGAAGAGAAGAGAAAAACGCAAAGGAGGAAGATAATGGATGCCATCGAACAAGGGTTAATGAAGACATTAAGAGCTAAAGACGAAGAGATCAATCACATCGGTAAACTAAACCTCTTACTAGAAGAGAAGGTCAAGTCGCTGTGCGTAGAGAATCAAATATGGCGAGACGTGGCACATACTAATGAAGTCGCTGTAAACGCTCTTCGATCAAATCTACAACAGGTTCTGGCCGCCATGGAAAGCAACCGGTGGGAGGAGCCAACGGTGGCCGACGATGCGCAGTCTTGTTGCGGAAGCAACGACGATGGTGATAGCGACGAGCGGTGGAAGATAGCAGAAGAGGCGCATGATAATAAAAGGGTGCGTATGATAGCGAGGACTATGTGTAGTAGGTGTGGAAAAGGAGAAGCGAGTGTTTTACTGTTACCGTGCAGACACATGTGTCTATGTACTGTTTGTGGTTCTTCGCTTAACACTTGTCCAGTCTGTAAATCTCCAAAGAACGCTAGTCTCCATGTTAATCTTTTATCATGAAACTAACAATACTAGTAATTGTAAATAAACAGTAAATAGTTGCAATACTTTCTATCAATCTTTGGTTGTTAAAACTGTTGGTTCTTTAACCTTTTTAAATTTCTTGGATGGTAATGGTGGTGATGGAACACGAATCTTTGACAGATCTTTAATTTCGAAAGGGGTCATCTGTTGCTAGAAAATCGTGGGTTAGGTTCATAACCCACTTTCCAATGTCATTTCCCATCTTTATATGAACCTACACCAGAAAAGGAGCAAGTTTTGTGGTTCAACAACTATTTTTTTCTCTATATATCAACGTCACTTTTTTCACGAGATGGGCTTGCACTAACATATACTTTTTGTTGGAATCGTTATTATGTTTTGTTTTTATTCTTGTTTGTTTTCTAGAATTTTATATTCGATATAAAAAAAGGTAAGTGGTCGAAATCGTGGGTTATGCATGACACACCATTAAACAAAAAGCATTTCAACTTTATAGAGAACCGATACTAAAAGACTTAAGGAGTGGGTCGGTGCAGTTTAGCGAGGAGATTAAAGTGCAAGTTAGAAGAGACACTAATGTTTGACTTGTCGTTACATATCGGATTGAACTGGCAAGGCAGGACGAGCGTAAATATCGATGTGGCAAAGAGTGGGTCCGATTTTGGTAGTAAAGATAGTGTGTAAGAGAGACCATCAAAATCTCGTCTAGCGGTTCGGTCTGTTCCTCTTCTTCCGGCGTTTTTACTTTCTCAAAACGGCTCTGTTATCAAATTATTTTAACTAAGAATTATTATTATTGCCATTGTGAATATTTTCTTCTTTTCTTGGACCAAAATATTCCAGTAAGGAAGATAACACGTATATATATATATATATATTATCTTGGAGCGAGTATAGATTCGTACGGTGGTGAAAAGATTGATAATTTGGTAAGATAGGGTTAAAAATATAATAACAAAGGTTTGAATTTGAGAATGGAATTAGAGAGAACAAAAATGGAATTAGAGAATCGTGGCGTTTGAAGAACACGCCTGTATTATCCTCTTTCAAAACAAAGCAATGACTTTTTTTAATTTTCATAGATTAAGTATTTGACCGCCTCTAGTAAACAACATATTTTTGGTTATAAAATATTGGAATGTCATATTTGTTGTGAATCATTCAATGCTGAATTTATATGTTATCATGCAATCAACCACGGGACCATATAATTCAGGAATTCGAGGGTAGTTTGACTGAGAATAATAATA
>JAEVFF010001581.1:0-15304 GCA_018901945.1 Pugionium dolabratum
TACAAGAGACCAAGGTGCGTATTTAAAATTCTTATGTTTGAATTAACAAGTTTATTTGCTTGTTTTTGCAAGAATGTGACTGTTAAGTTTAAGAGTCTTTTATTTGTCATTAGGTCCTAATGTCTTGTTGTTATTTTTGCTTTAGTCCTTTCATTATAATTTATTTTCAGCCCTAGAAGGCACCTGCTGCTGGACTAGTATATAAAGTCCCTTCTCAGCATGTAAGTTTTATGAAATAAAAACCTAGTTTTTCTTCCTTTGAAAGGAGCTGACGCCTCCAGCCTTCTTGTGTGAGAATCCTTGAAGCTTGAGTGCTCTAAACTTATCACAGACCTTCCATAATCTGTGTGGTGTCTCTCGATCTATCTCTCTACTCAATCCTCACTTAGATCCTCCAGAAAGTGCTCTACAGCCAGCTGAAGGGTCACCATCAACCCATCACTCTTGAGTCTCTAGAAAGTGTTGTACAGCCAGCTAGAGTCTCTCCAGCAGTTCCCTTGCTTGAACAAGTCCTCTTGTTCCTGCATCACCTTTGCCATGATGTCTATCGTAGGAATTTGAGGTATCTCCCTCTGTGGCTTATCTACAGTTGTGCTCTTCTTTTTCCGTGTTGCACACATCGGCTTCTTGCCTTGCACTTTAGAGCTGGACGTACCCTTTTTCGATGAAACATGTGAACCATTTGCCTAACTAATCAAAGTAGCACCATAAGTCACAACCCTACATACCGCAATGGACCAATTCTAAAGTTATGCTCAGTTTACTAAGTCTCAATGGAGTCTAACAATTCAGAGTACAAGTTTAGTTTTCTTTTTCTTCCTCAATCCCTAATTTCGTCCCTTAACGCCCAATCATCAATTTTTTACAACAGTATTGATCTTATGAGAAATCCAATCCATAGTTCTCATATTCACTAGTCCAATTAACTTTTCCAAACCAAATTAACAAACAACCCCACAATTCCCAACTTCCAAAATTTCTCAAAAACCCTAAATCTCCGAAATTTCTATTTGTTCGAGGAAACATGAAATTAGTGTCAAAATTAATGAACCCAAGTATAAGAGAACAATCTTGACTCTAAAATCACAAGTTTCCATGGGCAACGTTTCCTTGAATAATTTTTTTTTTGAGAAAGTGAATATTATAAGGAATAATGTTCAGACCTTGGATTTGATGATGACAATAAATAAGGAGATGAATGTAGGGATCTAGAATCTTACTTGAAGTTCAAGGAATGAGGTGGAAGTGGTGTCACTACAAGAAAACTGCCAATTTGCGACTACATACGTGGTCACAATTTTTGCGACCACATTTGCCACAGTTTAGCGACTAATTTGCGTCTACGGCGAAGTGGTCGCAAATTGGTCGCAAAAATGTGTCCAATAAGTGTGGTCGCAAATCAGTCGCAATATGCAACCAATTAGCGACTGAAATGCGACTGCCTTGAGACTGACCCAGGTAGTCGCTAATCACTCACAAAATAGCGACTGATTAGCGACTACATATGGAAAATCAGGTGGTAGTCGCTTATTGGTCGCTAAAAATGCGACCAATTTGCGACTACGGTATGTAGTGGCTCTGCAGTCACAAAGTGGTGGCAAAGTACCAACATAAAAAACATGTGCGTGTTAGGTATAACGACATTTAAGCGACTACATCGCTGTAGTCGCAAAGTAGTGGCAAATCAGTGGCAAAGTAGTGGCAAAGTAGTCCCAAAATGTTGTATATATATGCACCATCCCATTCTCTCATTTTTGAAATCAAAGGTAAAAATTTATGTAAAACATGTGGGGAAATTATAACAATTCGAGAGATTGGATGTATAGAAGAATTGATAATGAAACAAGAAATATCTCGGCGGAATTTGCACAAGGCATGGAGCAGTTCATGAATTTTGCAAGTAGTCAACCTATAGCTCAAAGTAGCGGAGGTATGTTTTTCTGTCCTTATATTAATTGCAAAAATGATAAATTTATTCTGGGACAAAAAATATGGAGTCATCTATATAATTGAGGGTTTATGCCAAATTATTATATTTTGTATAAACATGGAGAGGAGCTGAATGTTCAGTTAGGGACAAGTACTAGTCGGGGTGATGTACAAAGAAATCAGGGACGTGATTGTAGTAGTGATGAAACAGTTGGTATATCTGGTAATATATATGTTGAAATGGTGACGGATGCATTTCATGAGACAAAGACTGATGATCATCAGTACTATAATCAGAACGAAGAAAATTATAATTATAATTATGAAGAAGAACGGCCTAATGAAGAAGCACAAATTTTTTACAACATGTTAGAAGCTGCGAAAAATCCATTGTATGATGGTTGTCATGAAGGGCACTCACAGTTATCTTTAGCTGCTCGGTTTATGAAATCAAGTCTGATTTTAATTTACCAGAAAAATGTATGGATTCTTGGGCGGAGCTGTTGACAGAATATTTACCCGAGGAGAATCAGGCGACAAGTTCATATTATGAAACCAAAAAATTGATGCGAAATTTAGGCCTCCCGTTTTATACAATTGACGTGTGTGTTCAAAATTGTATGATATTTTGGAAAGAAGATGAGAAATCGGAAAAATGCAAATTTTGCAATTCCCCCTGGTATAAGCCAAGCGAGGGCAGGACGAGAATACCTTTCAGTCGTATGTGGTATTTACCTATAGGTGATAGACTTAAAAGAATGTATCAAAGCGAAAAAACCGCAGAGGCAATGAGGTGGCATGCAGAGCATGAAGCAGAAGACTGAGAAATGAGTCATCCATCTGATGCTGCAGAGTGGAAAATTTTTCAATATCTACATCCTAGATTTGCTGCTGAATCTCGAAACGTTTATCTTGGCTTATGTACTGATGGGTTCAACCCATTTGGGATGCCTCGTAATCATTCATTATGCCCGGTGATTATCACTCCATATAATTTGCCACCGGAGATGTGTATGAAGAAAGAGTATTTATTTATAACTATTTTGAATTCGGGGCCAAATCATCCGCGTGCTAGTCTGGACATATTCCTATGACCTTTGATTGATGAGTTGAAAGAATTATGGTCTACGAGAGTTGATGCATACGATGTATCGTTGAACCAAAATTTCAATCTAAAATCTGTGTTACTTTGGACGATAAGCGATTTTCCCGCTTATGGAATGTTGTCAGGATGGACAACGCATGGAAGGCTGGCCTGTCCAATTTGTATGGATGATACGAAGGCATTTCAATTACCAAATGGGAGAAAGACATGTTGGTTTGATTGTCATCGAAGGTTTCTTCCTAATGGTCACCCGTTACGGAAAAATAAAACAAATTTTTTAAAAGGGAAGCACGCTTTGAATGACTGTCCTCCACAATCATTGACAAGAGAACAAGTTTTATACGAGCAAATAAAAACTGTCAATCCTTTAAGAACATCTGAGTGCAGCGGAAACGGTCATGAATGTAAAGAAGAAGGTTACGGCAGCTGGCATAATTGGCACAAAGAAAGTATATTTTGGGAGTTGCCATGCTGGACGGATCCCAACCTTCGACATAATCTTGATGTGATGCATATAGAGAAGAATTTCTTCGATAACATCATTAATACTGTTATGAATGTGAAAGAGAAATCAAAAGATACAGTTAAGTCAAGTTTGGATATTGCGAAGTTTTGCTCTCGAAAAGAGTTGCGCGTGGATGGTCGGGGTAATGCTCCATTCCCTATATTTCGATTGCCCAAAAAGCGAAAGAACGGTTATTGGAATGTATAAAAAATGATGTCAAATTTTCGGACGGCTATGCGGCAGATTTAGCAAATTGTGTGGATATGGATGGACTAAAGTTCTCGGGGATGAAAAGCCATGAGTGCCATGTTTTTATGGAAAGACTTCTCCCTTTTATATGTGCAGAACTTTTACCACGGAACGTTCATCTTGTATTATCAGGTAAATATAGTAATAACTATATTTTTAATTAGAAATACATAAATTAATAATAATTGCCTGAACTAATTAATTGTCGATGGTAATTAATATATATATATATATATAGGGATTGGAGGATTTTTTCCGTGATGTATGCTCTAGATCATTACAACAAAACCGTGTCCAAATTCTGAAGGAAAACATAGTCATAATTTTGTGCAATTTGGAAAAGATCTTTCCGCCTTCATTTTTCGACGTCATGGAGAATCTTCCTGTACATCTACCATACGAAGCTGAACTTGGTGGACTTGTGCAATATAGGTGTATGTATCCATTTGAAAGGTTTTTTAAAAAACTTAAAAGCAAGGCGAAGAACAAACGATATGCTGCTGGGTCGATTGTTGAATCATATGTGAATGATGAGATATCTTACTTCTCGGAACATTACTTTGCTGAGCACATACGCACGAAAAACTGGTAACCTAAATTAATTGTTATGTTTATGAATTAATTATTTTATTATATATATATATATATATGAATTTAAGTAATATAATATATATAAACAGGTCTACAAGATTCGATGAAGGTGACGTGCCTGTATATCCAGATTCCGGAGTACCGGATATATTTACGCACATGGGTCGTCCAAGTGGTAAATGTAAAGAAATATGGATCTCCGAAAAAGAATATAAATCTGCACATGCATATGTATTACGGAATTGTGAATATTTTCGGCCACTAGAGAGGTATATGAAAACAATTAATTGCATTTATTACATTTCATTTCATTGTATTAAGAAATATATAATAATTTTCAATATTTACTGCTGTAGCATGTTTGAAGATCATATTCGATGTACGTATCCATATCTTTCGGAAAATGACATTTCATCGAAAAGAGAGGAAGAGTTCCACATATGGGTTAGGGATTATGTATGTTTAATTAATTATTTGACATATATATTATATTTTATTTATTAATTTGGAAATACTAATTAAGTTTAATTTTTGATATATAATCATAGGTCAATTCATGCACTTCCACAGATTCACGTGTCTTTCCTATATGGGCTCAAGAATTCGTTCATGGTCCGATGAATAAAGAGTTCACTTGGCCGATGTATTTTACAAGAGGTTATATGTTCCACACGAAGAAACATGGACATAGGAGAAAGACATGTAACTACGGTATTTGTGTGAAGGGGGACAATTACTCAGATGCATCTGATGAAACTGATTTTTATGGTATTTTAACAGATATCATTCAACTTGAGTATGTCGGACTCCTAAATTTGAAGATCACGCTTTTTAAATGTGAATGGTACGATCCTACGCCCTCGAAAAGTATTCGAAAGTCGGAAAATGGCGACGTTGATGTCTTATCATCGGGGAAATACTACAAATACGAACCATTTATTCTCGGTACGTACGTATTCGTTAATAATTTACTATATATATGATTTTTTTCCTACAAATTTATAACTAATTTATATTTCAATACTTGTGATGTATCAGCATCACAAGCAGATCAAGTTTGTTATATTCCCTATCCGCACACTAAATCATCATCAAAACAAACATGGCTCAATGTTTTGAAAGTTAATCCAAGATCTAACATTTTGGGAAAATACAAAAACAAAGACGAGATTGGCCTCTTGCAACAAGAAAATGATGAAGAGGTAATGCTTGTTCAAGAGATAGAAGTAGATCGGTTGGTCGATAGAGTTAACCATACGGAAGAAATTGATTTCGATGTCGGAGATGCAGAACTAGAAGATGAATTTCAATGTAATATTTCATCTTCAGATGATGACGAGAACGAAGAAATGTAATAAATATAGTTATGCTATTATGTATTTTGTACATATGATTTTTATATAATTTAATGTATTAGCAATAACCATATAAATATAATTTTTTTAAGTAATTGTGACTGATTTGCCACCACTTTGCCACTGCATTGGCAATGTGGTGGCATTTCAGTCACAAAAATTAATCGTGGTCGCAAATCAGTCGCAAATTTGAGACTGATTTGCGACCACATTCTAAACATTTAATGTGAAGTCACAAATCAGTCGTAAATTTGCGACTGATTTGCCACCACATATGGTAAATTCACATTTCCCCTAAGTATTTTCCACATTTAAAACTTGTATTTCCAAATTAATGTGACTGCTAACCATTATACGTGATAACATATATTGAAAACCATATTTCTAATGATTTCATATTTAGAAAACATTTGAAATGTATATAAGAAGTATAAAGTTAAGTATATTTGTTAAGTATTTTAGGTAAGTTATTTGCAAATTGGGAAATGTTATTGTTTTCATAGTAATTGAAATTTGTATAACTTATAATCAATTAATCAATCTTATATAATTATATGTATTCATCAAAATCTCAAAATTTAGAGTTTAGGGTATTATTTGTGACTGACTTGCCACCACTTTGCCACTGCATTGGCACTGTGGTGGCATTTCAGTCACAAAAATTAATCGTGGTCGCAAATCAGTCGCAAATTTGTGACTGATTTGCGACCACATTCTAAAAATTTGATGTCAAGTCGCAAATCAGTCGTAAATTTGCGACTGAGTTGCGATCACATATGGTAAATTCACATTTCCCCTAACTATTTTCCACATTTAAAACTTGTATTTCTATACAAATGAGACTACTAACCATTATAAGTGATAACATATATTGAAAACCATATTTCTAATGATTTCATATTTAGAAAACATTTGAAATGTATATAAGAAGTATAAGGTTAAGTAAATTTGTTAAGTGTTTGAGGTAAGTTATTTGAAAATTTGGGAAATGTTATTGTTTTCATTTTAATTGAAATTTGTATAACTTATAATCAATTAATCAATCTTATATAATTATATGTATTCATCAAAATCTCAAAATTTATGATTTAAGGTAAGTAATTGTGACTGATTTGCCACCACTTTGCCACTGCATTGGCAATGTGATGGCATTTCAGTCACAAAAATTAAACGTGGTCGCAAATCAGTCGCAAATTTGCGACTGGTTTGCGACCACATTCTAAAAATTTGATGTGAGGTCGCAAATCAGTCGCAAATTTGCGACTGATTTGCAACCACATATGGTATATTCACATTTCCCCTAAGTATTTTGCACATTTAAAACTTGTATTTCTATACAAATGAGACTACTATCCATTATAAGTGATAACATATATTGAAAAACATATTTCTAATGATTTCATATTTAGTTAACATTTGAAATGTATATAAGAAGTATAAGGTTAAGTAAATTTGTTAAGTGTTTTAGGTAAGTTATTTGAAAATTTGGGAAATGTTATTGTTTTCATAGTAATTGAAATTTGTATAACTTATAATCAATTAATCAATCTTATATATTTATATGTATTCATCAAAATCTCAAAATTTAGGGTTTAGGGTATTATTTGTGACTGATTTGCCACTGGGTTGGCAATGTGGTGGCATTTCAGTCACAAAAAAATTAAACGTGGTCGCAAATCAGTCGCAAATTTGCGACTGGTTTGCGACCACATTCTAAAAATTTGATGTGAGGTCGCAAATCAGTCGCAAGTTTGCGACTGAGTTGCGACCACATATGGTAAATTCACATTTCCCCAAACTATTTTCCACATTTAAAACTTGTATTTCTATACAAATGAGACTACTAACCATTATAAGTGATAACATATATTGAAAACCATATTTCTAATGATTTCATATTTAGAAAACATTTGGAATGTATATAAGAAGTATAAGGTTAAGTAAATTTGTTAAATGATTTAGGTAAGTTATTTGAAAATTTGGGAAATGTTATTGTTTTCATAGTAATTGAAAATTTTATAACTTATAATCAATTAATCAATCTTACATAATTATATGTATTCATCAAAATCTCAAAATTTAGGGTTTAGGGTATTATTTGTGACTGATTTGCCACCACTTTGCCACTGCATTGGCAATGTGGTGGCATTTCAGTCACAAAAATTAATTGTGGTCACAAATCAGTCACAAATTTGCGACTGATTTGCGACCATATTCTAAAAATTTGATGTGAAGTCGCAAATCAGTCGCAAATTTGCGACTGATATGCAACCACATATGGTAAATTCACATTTCCCCTAAGTATTTTCCACATTTAAAACTTGTATTTCTATACTAATGAGACTACTAACCATTATAAGTGATAACATATATTGAAAACTATATTTCTAATGATTTCATATTTAGAAAACATTTGAAATGTATATAAGAAGTATAAGGTTAAGTAAATTTGTTAAGTGTTTTAAGTAAGTTATTTGAAAATTTGGGAAATGTTATTGTTTTCATAGTAATTGAAATTTGTATAACTTATAATCAATTAATCAATCTTATATAATTATATGTATTCATCAAAATCTCAAAATTTAGTGTTTAGGGTATTATTTGTGACTGATTTGCCACCACTTCGCCACTACATTGGCAATGTGGTGGCATTTTAGTCAGAAAAATTAATCGTGGTCGCAAATCAGTTGCAAATTTGAACAGATGGTCGCAAATCAGTCGCAAATGTGTGACTGATTTGCGACCACCATTTAATTGTGTGGGAGTTTGAAAGTTTTCGAAAATTCAACTCCCTCCAAATTAATTGGTAGTGACAAATCATTCGCAAATGTGCAACTGATTTGCGACCACCTGTTCATTTATCGAAAACTGTAAATGTGGTCGCAAATCAGTCACAAATTTGCGACTGATTTGCGACCACCAATTAATTTGGTGGGAGTTTGAACGTTTTCGTTTCCCACCAAATTAATTGGTAGTCACAAATCAGTCACAAAAAATTGTGACTGATTTGCGACTACAGGACAAATGTAGTCGCAAATCAGTCACACTTTTTTGAAACTGATTTGCGACTACAGGAGAATCGCAGTCGCAAATCAGTCATAATTTTTTGTGACTGATTTGCGACTACAGGAGAACCGCAGTCGTAAAAAGTCACAAAATTTTGTGACTGATTTGTGACTACGAGAGTTGTGCAGTCGCAAATCAGTCACAAAAAATTTAGCAACCACATATGTAGTCGCAAAACAGTAGCAAAATTTGTTACGGAAATTCAATGGCAAATTAGTCGCAAAAATAGTTACCACCTTGTGGTCGCAAATTAGTCGCAAAAAGAACTACTATTTCCGTGGTCGCAAATCAGTCGCAAATTTGCGACTGATTTGCGACTACTTTTTTTTTGTGACTAGTATTTTGCGACCACTTCACATGGTCGCAAAGTAGTCGCAAAATACAGTTTTGCGACTACATTGCGACCACTACCATGGTCGCAAACTGCATGTTTTCTTATAGTGTGTGTATAAAGGGAGGTGCTTTCTCTCTCTCTCTCTCACTCTCTCACTCTCTCACTCTCTCTCCCTCTCTCTCTCTCTCACTCTCTCTCCTCTCTCTATCTCTCTCTCACTCTTTTTTTCCTTGTAGGGTTGCAACTAGATTCAAGAGAATGAAGATGAAGAATGCATATTTATAAGAGAAAAAAATATACTTGCCCTCTGTTGGATCCTGGTGTGGGTGACCAGAGTGGGCGATCAGCCTGGCTGATATCATAAGTCCAGAAAATTTCCCGTGTTCCGCCTCTGCGCAATAGGTTTATGCGATCGGTTGATCACACAAATGAAGCAGCTCATTCATGCTCATGCGATCGGCTAGATTACCAATCACACAACTCCAGGGAATCCGTGCTCAGCCATGCTCACACGATCGGCTGGATGTCTAATCACACAACTCTAGGGACTCCACGATCGGCTGGATGGCCAATCACACAACTCCAGGGACTCCATGCTTGGACATGCTCGCGATTGGCTAACAGAATTGGTCCATGCTAAGCCTGCCAGAGATCGGTCAACTGGCTGATCGCTTAGGCACATCCATGTTGTGCATGTTCCGCCTGAAAATACAAACCACTAAAACAAGCCAAGCCAAAACAAAAAATAGCAAACCATAAAAATTAAATGTCTTAGGTACAATGATAACATGGGAATGCCTCCCATACACGCTTGTTTAACATCTATAAGCATGATGGTGACAATCCTTAGCCATTCGGGACATCCAGGAGAGAGATTGTAGCAGTGTCCTCTAATGCCATATTGACAAGGTAGGGCTTGCAGCATTGCCCGTTCACGGTAAACTCTTCTCCAAAGTGGCTCATCAGCACGATTGTTCCATAAGGCCAGACCTCTTTTATCTCAAAGGGTGCTGACTATCTTGATTGGAGCTTCCCATGAAAAAACTTCAACCGGGAGTTAAAAGAGTAGCACTTGATCCCCTGCTCTGAAATTGCGTTTAATGAGCTTTTTATCATGAAATGCGTTGGTCTTTTCTTTGTAGATCCTAGAACTTTCATACGCATCTTTTCTGATCTCCTCAAGTTCCTCCAGATATATCAGACATTTCTCATTGGCTCTCTTGAGAGTTCAGAAATTTTGTATCCCAAAGTTCCTTGTACTCGAGTTCCACAGGAAGATGGCAGTATTTCCCACACAAGAGGTTGAAAGGGGGTTGTTCCAATAGGCATCTTGTACACTGTCCGGCACACCCACAAAGCATCGTCTAGTTTAGCTGCTCAATCCTTTTTGATTTTCCTTACTGTCTTTTCCAAAATGGATTTTATGTAACGATTCAAAAATTCCACCTGACCTGATGTCTGAGGGTGATACGGTGTTGATTCCTTGTGCTTAACCCCATGCTTCTTGAAAAGATTCTCAAAGACCTTGTTGATGAAGTAGGATCCTCCATCACTTATCACCACCCTGGTAACTCCAAACTGCGGGAAAGTGATCGTCTTGAATAGTTTAAGAATGACCTTTGCATCATTTTTTGGGAAGGCTATAGCTTCTACCTATTTGGAGACATACTATACTGCTACCAGAATGTACTGGTTCCCGTAAGAAGGCAACAACCCCACGAACTCAATACCTTAGTTGTCGAACAGTTCAACCTCGAGAATTAGGATCTGCTCATTCTTCTTGCCAATACTACCCTTTCTCTGACAAAGATCACACCTGGAAATGAAGTAGTTGGTCCTTAAACATGGTTGGCCACAAAAGACCTGCATGAAGCACCTTTGCATCCATCTTGTATGTAGAAAAATGTCCCCCATAATCTGAACCGTGAAAGTGGAAAAGGACTCTGAGTACTTCCTCCTAAGATAAACATCTCCTGAACAGCTTGTCCTTCACTTGCTTGTAAAGAAAAGTTCATCCCAGTAATAGTGCTGGACATTCTTGGAGAAATTTTTCCTGTGATAACTTTGGAGGTTTGTTGGATCTGTATCTTAAGCCATGTAATTCACAAGGTCTGCACAGCATGGGAGACTCACTTCAATTGAATTTTCCTCTATTGGCTCATCCAAATCAGTATTCACCTTGACGACTTTAACCAAATTGAATTTCTCTTATGGTAGGGAATTATTGGTTGGTATCAACTCATCGACCCTTACCCTTGATAGGTGGCTTGCTACTCTATTTTTGACCCCCTTACTATCTTTAATTACCAAGTCATATTGTTGTAGAAGAAAAATCAAGCTCAAGAGCCTTGGTTTGGTGTCTTTCTTAGCCAGACAATGTCACAATGCTGCATGAACTTTTCAAAAGCAAATACTATGGCCAACAATTCCTTCTTAGTGGTTGCATACTTTGTCTGAGCCTCATCAAGGATTCTACTAGCGTAGTAGATGACATGAAACTTACGATCCTTCCTCTGCCCTAGAGCTGCTCCAATAACATAGTAGCTTGCACCACATTACCTCGAAAGGAAGATCCCAATTAGGCAGCTTGACTATAGGTGCACTCACCAATGCCTCTTTCAATATCACAAAAGCATCCTGGCATTCTTGATCAGAGAGAAAATCCACATCCTTATACAACAGCTTAGTCAGCAGCCTAGAATACTGGAGAAGTCCTTTATAAACCTTCGGTAAAACCCAGCATGACCCAAGAAGCTTCTTACTCCTTTAACTGAGATTGGGGCTGCATGGTTTGTCATCACATCTATCTTTGCCTTGTCAACCTCTATGCCACTCGCTGATATTCTATGCCTCAGCACGATACCCTCATGAACCATGAAAGGGCATTTCTCCCAGTTGAGAACGAGGTTTGCTTCCTCAGAACGCTTGAGTACCTTGCATAGGTTAGAAAGACACACACCAAAAAAAGAACCATACACAGAGAAATCGTCCATGAAAATTTGCACTATGTCTTCAATTAGATCGGAGAAAATAGACATCATACACCTCTGAAAAGTAGCTGGTGCGTTACATAACCCAAATGGCATTCTTCGATATGCAAAGGTACCATAAGGGCATGTGAAAATCGTTTTTTCCTGATCTTGAGAATGGATACGGAACTGAGAGAAACCTGAATATCCATCTAAGAAGCAATAGAAAAAGTGATTAGATAATCTCTCAAACATTTGATCAATGAAAGGTAAATGGAAGTGGTCTTTCCTAGTGGATACATTTAACTTCCGGTAATCAATGCACATGCAATGTCCAATTATAGTCCTAGTGTGGATCAATTCATCTTTTTCATTCTTAACAAAAATGATTCCTCCTTTCTTGGGAACTACACGAATGGGGGAAATCCAAGTACTATCTGAAATTGGATAGATTACCCCGAGTTAAGCAATTTTAGGATCTCTTTCTTAAACATTTTTTTAAGGTTAGGGTTGGTACTCTATGGACGACTTTGATAGATTATCCCGAGTTAAGGTTCTACGTTGGTGCTCTATGGACGACTTTGATTCATCTTCTAGGTATATCCTATACATGCAAAAGAAGGCTCTATACCGTTAATGTCATGTAGTGAATAACCTATAGCCTTCCTATATCTTCTCAGTTCATTCAAAAGCATGGATGTCTCATCAATAATCAAGGCATCATTCACTATCATAGGATATGTTTAATTAGGACCAAAAAATTCATATCTAGCCCACTCGGCAGTGGTTCAGATCCAACTTTGGTGCCTTGAGCTCACTCTAGTCTTCATCACTGCTAGACTTACCCTTGCTAGAATTATTTGACTTCGCAGCCTCTCCGTCCTCAAGCAGCTCTAGTCAGCAGCCTCTCCGTCCTCAAGCAGCTCTAGTCAGCAGCCTCTCCGTCCTCAAGCAGCTCTAGTCAGCAGCCTGCTCCTTTCAGGATTGTGTGTGAATCCAGTATCTTCTTGTATTCCATAGCCTTCTAATTCGTGATCACACAAGCCTCTCCCCTTTTTGTGATAGCTATCTGATGAGGACATCAGGTCGTACATCCAGCCAGGAGACCATACTGGCCGACCAGGAAGCTTGCCCGAACAGCCGGACCATCTGGCACGCCTGCCGGCCCAAGCAGTACCGCCGGACCCTCGACCACAAGGACCAGAGCAACCAGCATTGCCGGCAGAGAGGCCCAAGCTTCCGGCACACTTAGTGGCAACGTGGATGACACCGCCGGTCCCTCTGGTGATGCCACCAACTCCAGGATCAACTTGGCCGGTCCTGAAGGCATTCCAGCCAATACCTCGCACAGTCCAGCCGGTACAGCCGATCCAGCCGAGTACACACGTATTTCCACTTCTACACAAGAAGACTCGGACCAAATGAGCTACCAGCTCCAGGAAATGCACCTAGAGGAAGTCTCTACACCAGTGGTACCTCAAGGAGCAATGACAAGAAGCAGATCAAGGGCACTCTTCCACAAATTCAGCTTATGGGGCGACAAGCTCCTAGAGGAAGATCGACTAAGGACAATGGGCCAAAAGTGCAAGGAAGAGTCCAATGGCTTCTCAACAACACAAGGGACATCAGAGACTTGGGCTTTAGTGGCAAGAGAGGTCAGAGCCCAAAGATTCTTAACCCTACTCCAAGTCGAAGACTAGGAGCAAGGCGCGTGCATGCCACAAGGACGGCCACCTTCCATTTCTTGGCCATGAGGTAAGTTAAGGTAAGTTCCAATTCGAATATATGCCTCTTTCTGTTTTGCAGGGTAGGATCTAGAATATTTACTTTTATTGAGTCAAAGACATTTTAGGAATAGGTTCTTTTTCGATTATACACTTTTGTATCTTTTCCTTTTGTGCACTTTTGTAAGTTTTCCTTTTCTTATTTGGGTCAACCCTAGAAGGTCAAGCTGTCGAGCATATTAATAAGGCTCCTTCCAGCATTGTAGTTCGACAACCTTTTTGATATTAATAAAGATAAAACTTTTTCCCCAACAAGTTTTCTCTCAAGAATCTTGTGCGCTTAGAATCTAGTTGAGACCAGCCCTCCTAGCTCTAATTTTGTGATTTATCACGAGGTTCATCACCCCTCGTGTGGTTCACTTCACCCTTCCATCGTTTACCAACCAGAAAACCCCTATCAAGAAGCCTAAGGTTGAGTTTCTCACCTAATCTTCTACAAACAGCCCACGCGCATACATCCTTGAATCAAGGCTTGTATCATTTTGGTATCAGAGCTTAAAGCTCCTAAACTAGGTTGTTTCTATCCTTTAGCTTGTTCTGTTTTTAGTTCTTGCATTAGTTTAAGTCGCATTCAAGAGAAATAAAAAAAACATCAAACTCCAAACCGAGTGCATCTAGCCTTCTACGTGTATCACTAGGGTTTAGATTCACTTTTGCATTGCCATTCAGGTTTTCCTTTTTGTTTAAGTCATATTTCCATTATTTTTAAGTTAAAATAAAAAGAAAAGAAAAAGAAAAGAAAAAGAAAAAAAATGAAAATAGGAAAAATACCAAAAGATTTCGAATTGGACAGCTAGCAATAGTTGTCAAGAAAGTTTCCTTTTTTCCTTTTATTCGAATTTTCCATTCCTTAGAATTTTCCTTTTGCATTTTTTTCGAATCCCTTATAAAAAGAAAACCCTCCTAACAATTTAGGAGTAGCATAACTTGTTTTCTTCTTTGTAGTACGCAATGGGAGAAGAAAATAGAGATGCAGCCGAGGCCATGATGGCCATGTTCACCACACTCCAAACACAACTCGCATCCATAGGCGAGAGACTAGAGCGCGTGGAGAGGCTTCTAAGATTCCAGGCCATAAGGCACGTGAGAGCTGAGCAAGACCGTCCTGAGGGTCCTGAACACCTTAGGACACGGCACGAACAGGAGGAACCCCAGCCAGATGGAGATGAGGACACACAACCTCATAACTATCACCATAGGCCGAGAGGACCTGCACGGCGACCAGAGGCAGAAGATGATGGCTTCGAGCCATATGGTCTTCACCAGAGACCAAGGATGCCTCCTAGACATCATGAGGATGGAGATGAACACGCCTACAACCGGGTAACTCATCCTGATGTCAAGCTAACTCCTCCAAGTTTTGCAGGAAAAGTAGACCCCGAGGCTTACCTAGATTGGGAGAGAAGAATGGATCATA
>JAEVFF010001581.1:22285-42738 GCA_018901945.1 Pugionium dolabratum
TTATTCAACCAAGCCATGTCCGGAGAGCTTTAGCCTCGAAGGATTTAATGTTACTAATGGTTTTCAAGGAAATGTTGAATGTAGAAAAAAGAACAGGTAGAGCTACCTCCTGAAGTAGCAACTCTCCTCAACAAGTTCCAGGATGTATTTCCAGAGGAGATACCAGCAGGCTTGCCTCCTTTACGTGGCATAGAACACCAGATTGATCTAGTGCCCGGAGCAGCCCTGCCCAACCGGCCAGCCCACCGGATGAGTCCAGAGGAGTCCAAGGAGCTTGACAAGCAAGTCAAGGAGCTCCTGGAGAAAGGATATGTTCAAGAGAGCCTCAGTCCATGTGCCGTACCAGTGCTACTAGTGCCCAAGAAGGATGGGACTTGGCGCATGTGCGTGGACTGCCGAGCAATCAACAACATCACAGTCAAGTACCGGCATCCAATACCACGGCTGGATGACATGCTAGATGAGCTGAGTGGAGCCACGGTCTTCTCCAAGATAGACCTCAAGAGTGGATACCACCAGGTCAGGATGAAAGAAGGTGATGAATGGAAGACTGCTTTCAAGACAAAGCAAGGGCTCTACGAGTGGACAGTCATGCCATTTGGCTTGACTAATGCCCCAAGCACCTTCATGCGCCTTATGAACCAAGTTCTTAGGGCGTACATCAGTAAGTTTGTAGTGGTTTACTTTGATGACATACTAGTTTATAGTAAGTGCCTACGGGAACACCTCACACATCTTGAGATGGTACTTAAAACCCTTCGACAAGAAGAGCTTTATGCCAATCTCAAGAAGTGCATCTTTTGTACTGATAAACTTGTCTTTTTAGGTTTTGTTGTAAGTTCACAGGGCCTACAGGTTGATGAAGAGAAGATTCGAGCCATACAAGAATGGCCAACACCAGGCAACATCAGCCAAGTAAGGAGCTTCCACGGACTGGCCAGCTTCTATAGGAGATTCGTGCCCAACTTCAGCAGTATTGCCTCACCATTGACGGCAGTAGTGAAGAAGAACGTGGGATTCAGCTGGGGAGAAGCTCAGGAGAAGGCATTCCAGGCCTTGAAGGACAGCCTTACACATGCACCAGTGCTAGTCCTGCCCGACTTCAACAAGACGTTTGAAGTGGAGTGTGATGCCTCTGGAATAGGCATAGGAGCAGTGCTAACCCAAGGAGGGAGACCAGTGGCATACTTCAGTGAGAAGCTAGGTGGTGCCTCACTGAACTACCCCACTTATGACAAGGAGCTCTATGCCCTTGTCCGAGCATTGGAGACTTGGCAGCATTACTTGCTGTCCAAGGAGTTTGTGATCCACACTGATCACGAGACTCTCAAACACCTCAGAGGGCAAACCAATCTCAAGAGGAGACATGCCAGGTGGATGGAGTTCATAGAGACCTTCCCGTACGTCATCAAGTACAAGAAGGGCAAAGACAATGTGGTAGCCGATGCACTATCAAGGAGGTTTGCCTTGATATCAACCATGGAGGCAAAGGTCCTAGGATTCGAGCACATCAAGGACCTATACAAGGATGATCCTGACTTTGCTGAGAGCTACAAGGAGTGTGGCACAGGGAGTCATGGCAAGTTCTACATCCATGAGGGATTCTTGTTCCGAGAAAGAAGGCTGTGCATACCACAAGGATCATTAAGGGAGCTTATCATCCGAGAAGCTCATGGAGGAGGACTCATGGGCCACTTTGGTGTCGACAAGACTCTAGCAGTGGTCAAGGAGCACTTCTACTGGCCACACATCAAGAGGACAGTAGAAGCACATTGTGCAAGATGCATCACTTGCAAGAAGGCAAAGTCCCGAGTGCAACCTCACGGGTTGTATCTCCCACTGCCCATACCAACACATCCATGGGTGGACATCTCGATGGATTTTGTTCTAGGTCTGCCCAAGATCAACCACAAAGATGCAATCTTTGTAGTGGTGGACAGATTCTCCAAGATGGCACACTTCATCCCATGTGCCAATGTCAATGATGCCACACAAACAGCTGAGCTGTTCTTCAGGGAGATAGTACGGCTTCATGGAGTGCCAAGGACCATCGTATCAGACAGGGACACCAAGTTCCTCAGCCATTTCTGGAGGACCCTTTGGAGAAAGCTAGGCACGAAGCTACTCTTCTCTACCACCTGCCATCCTCAAACCGATGGCCAAACTGAAGTTGTCAACAGGACACAATCAACTCTTCTCAGAACTACACTAGGGAAGAACCTAAAGACTTGGGTGGAGTGCCTGCCATTCATTGAGTTCGCCTACAACCGAGCCGTGCACTCAGCAACCAAGAAGACACCATTTGAAGTGGTATACGGCTTCAACCCTCTCACCCCATTGGAGCAAACACCACTGCCACCAGCTGAGATGACCAACCTCAACGGAGCATCCAAAGCAGAGTTCATAAGGAGGTTACACCAGAAGGTAGCAGAGAACTTGGAGAAGAGGACCGGACAGTACGTGACTCATGCCAACAAAGGGAAGAAAGGAGGTGATCTTTCAACCAGGCGATTGGGTGTGGCTACACCTACGGCAGGAGAGGTTCCCAAACCTAAGGAGTTCCAAGCTAGCACCAAGAGGAGATGGACCATTCAGAGTGCTCGAGAGGATCAACAACAATGCCTACCGGATCGAGCTCCCAGGTGAGTTTAATGTGTCCAATACGTTCAATGTTACTGACTTAGCCCTTTCCATGCAGATGAACCAGTTTTGAGGACAAAACCTACTGAAGAGGGAGGGAATGATGAGGACATCAGGTCGTACATCCAGCCAGGAGACCAGACTGGCCGACCAGGAAGCTTGCCCGAGACAGCCGGACCATCTGGCACGCCTGCCGGTCCGAGCAGTACCGCCGGACCCTTGACCACAAGGACCAGAGCAACCAGCACTGGCGACGGAGAGGCCCAAGCATCCGGCACACTTGGTGGCGACATGGATGACACCGCCGGTCCCTCTGGTGATGCCGCCAACTCCGGGATCAACTTGACCGGTCCTGAAGGCATCCCGGCCAGTACCGCGCACAATCCAGCTGGTACAGCCGATCCAGCCGAGTACACGCGCATTTCCACTTCTACACAAGAAGACTCGGATCAAATGAGCTACCAGCTCCAAGACATGTACCTAGAGGAAGTATCTACACCAGTGGTACCTCAGGGAGCAATGACAAGAAGCAGATCAAGGGCACTCTTCCACAAATTCAGCTTATGGGTCGACAAGCTCCTAGAGGAAGATCGACTAAGGACAATGGGACAAAAGTGCAAGGAAGAGTCCAATGGCTTCTCAACAACACAAGGGACATCAGAGACTTGGGTTTTAGTGGCAAGAGAGGTCAGGGGCCAAAGATTCTTAAACCTACTCCAAGTCGAAGACTAGGAGCAAGGCGCGTGCATGCCAGAAGGACGGCCACCTTCCATTTCTTGGCCATGAGGTAAGTTAATGTAAGTTTCAATTCGAATATATGCCTCTTTCTGTTTTGTGGGGTAGGATCTAGAATATTTACTTTTATTGAGTCAAAGACATTTTAGGAATATGTCCTTTTTCAATTATACACTTTTGTATCTTTTCCTTTTGTGCATTTCTGTAAGTTTTCCTTTTCTTATTTGAGTCGACCCTAGAAGGTCAAGCTGTCGAGCATATTAATAAGGCTTCTTCCAGCATTGTAGTTGGACAACCTTTTTGATATTAATAAAGATAAAACTTTTTCCCCAACAAGTTTTCTCTCAAGAATTTTGTGCGCTTAGAATCTAGTTGAGACCAGCCCTCCTAGCTCTAAGTTTGTGATTTATCACGAGGTTCATCACCCTTCATGTTGTTCACTTCACCTTTCCATCGAATACCAACCCAAAACCCCCTATCCAAGAAGTCTAAGGTCGAGTTTCTCACCTAAACTTCTCCAAACAGCCCACGCGCATACATCCTTGAATCAAGGCTTGTATCACTATCTCTAAGGGATATTTCATGGTTAGTTCTTTTAGATAGTCCTCTCCCAATCTATGAATTTTTTTAACATAGCAAACCTTTCCTTCAATTGTCAATTTCTTTATTGCATCCATGATGTTGAAATTCAGAGTTACAGTTCCCAAATTGAGATCTATGATGCCCTTGTTCACATCAGTGATTGCCCCAGCAGTATCCAAAAATGGTCTCCCATGGATTATGACATCGGTTGGCTCTTTATCCATTTTCAGCATGAAAAAAATCTGTGGATAGTATCACGTTTCCGACCTTCAATGGCAAGTTCTCCAAGACTCTTATAGGGTATCTTATATTCATGTCTACAAGTACTAGTGAGATATGAGTTTTCTTGAAATTTGATAGGCCAAGTATTTTTGAGACTGTCAATGGTATCAAGATCACACTTGCTCCAAGGTCAACTAAACACTTCCCAATGAACAGAGGCACATAGTACACGGTAGGGTGAAACTCCCTGGATCCTGGAATTTCTTTGGCATAGAGTTCTAAATGATAGCGCTGCACTCATGGTTAATCATCACCATTCTCTCCTCAAGAACTCTTCTCTTTTCTAGCATTTCCTAAATGATTCAATATGCCTTTGACGTAAATAAGAAAGCTTAAGTGTCATATTGCTTATAAGAATTTGTTTACGCATAAATTTTTATAGAAAATGAGAAGTTAATGTTAGTAATTCAGAATAACAAATGATGTTTTTTAAAATCAACCAAAATCTCTTATCTTTCTATGTGTTCTCTTGCACTCTAAAGGATCTAAAGCTCATCTCTCCGTTTCTCGAAATCCAGAAACCCTAGAATTTTGAGATCTAAAGAGCCATGTCGCTGACGATCCCGAAGCATCTCATTCTAAATTCGAGATCTAACAAATCTCTATCTCAATCCGCCCTGAGAATCGTCTACTCCGATGACAAGCCCGCATGGCGACGCAGCATCAGCCCATGAAGGTGCTCTCTTCCATCCTCCTCTCAGCTCCAATGCTCTTAATCCACAGATCGAAAAGGATTCTGATGCCTATGGGTGATTGATTAAATGATTCAATATAGAGTTACAAGGATTGAACTTATCAAGCTCTTGTACTTCTCATAGTGCTTGTCGATAATCTGCTTTTTGAACCTTCCTAGGAATGGGAGTTTTGGCTTGTAAGGTGGTAGAGTGAATGTTAATTCTTCTCCATCATTCACCTCACTAGCATTTGGAGTGGTTTCTTCATCCCCTTTTACCCTTTCATCAACCCTTTTTTTGTAATCCATTTGTGGGGGATCAATTTCTCCTTTGGTCTCATTCTCCTCAATCTCTACTAAATCCAATGTAGGTGGGAGTTCCTTCCCATTTCTCGGTTTGATCGCTTAACAATACTCTCTTGGGTTTGCTTCAGGTTTACCAGGACTTTTTCCTTTTGGTGCAGAAGAAGTCGAAGCCATCTGAGCTATCTAGCTGTCTTGTGCTGTCATATGAGATGACATGTGCTCATACTTGGCACTGAATTCCGCAAAAGCCTTATCCACTTTGTTGTTGATCTTAGTCATCTTTTTGTTCAGCTTCCATCACTAATTTTCCCTGATCTTACAAGAGTTTTTGCAATAAGACTTTGGTGTCATCTTCTTGAGCTGGCTTGGGTGTAGGTAGGGAATTGAGTTGAAGGGATTGCGGATAGTAATTGAATGCCATCCTGGGTTGAAAGCCTGGTTGGGTGTCATTGCATACTCTTCCTGAAAACATTGAGATTGAGGACTGTAGGACTGGTAGCCTTGGTCTTGTGGCTTGTAAGGAAGGAAAGTCAGATCACGTGGGTTCTTCACATTAGTGCTCATGTAGGTGAAGTTGAGATGGTTCTTGTAGTTTTGATTGAAACCTTTTTGGTACCCTGATGGCCCCACAATATAGTTAATCTTCTCATGACCTTTTGGAACTTCATTTCCTTCTTCTTGATATCCACGGTACCCATCTGATGAGGACACCAGATCAAATGGCTGGCCAGATTGTGAAGATGGCCGACCAGAAGGCCTGCCCGAGACAGCCAGCCCGATAGGCGACTTGGCCGGGCCAAGAGATACCGCTGGCCCAATGAGCAATAGGGCCGACCAACACCGCCGGCGAAGCGGCCCAAATGGCCAGCCCAACAGGCGGCAAGGTGGCCAACACCGCTGGCTCGGCTGGTGATACGGCCAGCTCACCTAGTATTCTGGCCGACTCCAATAACATCTCGGCTAGCTCAACCCACGGCACAGCCAGTTCTCATGGCAACACGGCCAGCTCGAGCTCCACACAAAGAGACTCGGACCAAATCACCAGCCAGCTTCAGGGCATGGATCAAGAGGAGAGTTCTGCCACAATGGTACAACCAGGAACAATGACAAGAAGCAGAACTCGGGCACTTTTCCACAAGTTCAGCTTGTGGGTGGAAAAGCTCCTAGAAGACCAAAGACAAGCAGCAATGGGCCAAGAGTGCAACAATCAAGTCAAGAGCTTCTCAACTCAACAAAGTGCTCCAGAAGCTTGAGCTCTCGTGGCAAAGGAGGTCAAGGCCCAACAATACATTAACCTACTCCAAATACAAGACTAGGAGCGTGCAAGCCACAAGGTCAGCCAACTTCCATTTCTTGGCCGAAAGGTAAGAAGGTAAGTTTTCAAATTTCTGTTTTGCAGGATAAGAACTAGTAGTTTTCTTTTTTTGTTGAGTCAAGAACAATTAAGTAGTTGTCCTTTTTTGGTTGTTTCCATTTTGTAAATTTCCTTTATGTACTTTTGTAACTTTTCCGTTTTCTTTTGAGTCAACCCTAGAAGGTCAAGCTGTCGAGCATATTAATAAGGCTCCTTTCAGCATTGTAGTTCGACAACCTTTTTGATATTAATAAAGATAGTATTTTCTTCTAAGAGTTTTTGTCACAAAACTCTTGTTGTCTAGACCTAGTCGAGCCCAGCCCTACTAGCTCTAAGCTTGTGATTTATCACGAGGCCCCTCATACCTCATGTGGTTCACCTCACCGCACCATCCAACACACACGCCAAAACCCAACCTAAGAAGCCTAAGGCCGAGTTTCTCGCCTAAGTTTCTTGTAACCTGTCCGAGAGTATCACGGTCGTATAATAAGGCTTGTAACACCATCAAACTCCTCTAAAAAATTACTGCACGTTAAGAGACTTGTAGTACCCTGTATAGCTTCTCATTCAGTGCTTTTATCTCCCTCCTTTGCTCATCCTCATAATCTCTGCTCCTCGTGAAGCTCTGTCATAATCTTCCCCACAATTCCATCACTTTGGGCTAGATTCTCCACAAGAGTCATTCCACTTTCATCTTCTTGCCCCAAGAAATTCCATTGCTCGTAGTCTCCAGGCGCATATGGATCCTAGGGAGCACCACTCTGTATAGGGTGCTCAGCAATGACTCATTAGAGAATCCATGGTGGGGAGGAGGGGGGGGGGGACTGTTTTATGTAACCATTGAATCGTTCCCATGCTTCGGAGAAGCTTTCAGTATAATGTTGCACAAAACTAGAGATCTCATTCCTCAACCTTGCAGTCAATGAGGTTAAGAAGAACTTAGCCAGGAAGACCTTCTTGCACTGATCCCATGAATTGATGGCATCGTGGGGCAGACTCTTTTCCCATTTGTGTGCTTTATCTCCCAGAGAGAATGGGAACAACATCAGCTTAAATGCCTCCATAGAGACACCATTGATCTTAACAGTCCCACAAAACCTTTCAAATTGATACAAGTGATCAAGTGGATCTTCCATTGGTAGACCATGTAATTTTCTCCCCTACACCATGTTAAGTAAGCTCGTCTTGATTTCGGAGTTGATGTTCTCCACAGGGGGTGGGTAAATCCCAATCCGTGTCCCATAGACTGTCGGGCCATCAAAAGCTCCGATCACTCTTTGGGGTCTTTACGGGTGTACTAAACCTCTTTCTCTACACACATTTTAACTATCAACCTAGCTCCTTGGGCTTCATTCTCAGTATTTTGTGGTAAGTGCTGCTCGAGGTTCTCCATATCTCTTAGTGTTCTTGGCTGGTTCAAACGCTCTCTCTTAGCTCTTGCTGCTTCCCTTTCTAACTGTTGTACTTCGACTTCCCTTTCTAATTTCCCTCTCCTTCTCATGTTCATACACCTACAAGACCAAAGAAAAAATCAACAGAAAACAAAAACTAGTCTCTAAGTGAATGAAAATTCTAATGGCTATTGCTAACTTCCTTGGCAACAACGCCAAAAAGCTTGATGGGGTTTTAAATATTAGTCCCCAATAAAACTCCAAGTGCAGAGCACTCGAAGTAGTGGTTAGGTATTGAATCCACAAGGAAGAAAGATTAACACACTAGGAATGCATGAAACACCGAAATCTAGCTTCTAAATTAGAGGTGGGTTTTAGTTGGTTTTGTATTATCTAGATGGCAGAAAAAAACAACAAGATTAGTTCAATGGATGAAATTTATGGACCATATCCAAGGCATTCGACTCGAGGAAATTTTCCATTGACTAATTATGCTACATGATCTATTAGTTGAATCCCTAAGACAAAACAATTCTACTGGCTAATCCACTTTGGTGGCAATAGCCCATTTCCTAACCTATAGTTAATCAAGTCTTTTGAACCGTAATTTATTGACTACCAGTCCTCAAGTTTAAGTCTATCTTAGGCTACCTATCACCTTAAACATCAACTACCGGTGGCAAAGATGTGATTGGCATGTTTAGGCTTTACCTCCATGATACAAGCTTGGGATCATGGCCGTGTTGCTCTCGGACTGGGTCCAAAGAGCTTGGGCGAGAAACTAGCTTGAAGCTTCTTAGGATGGTTTTTGTGAATGTTTGGGGGTGGGGGTGAAGTGAACCACACGAGGTGTGAGAGGCCTCTTGATAAATGACAGCTCTAACTCAGGAGTTTGGGTCTCAACTAGGTTTAGAGAAAGCAAGAGGGCTTTGTGCACAAAGGCTCTTGAAAGAAAATTCGTCTCTATATTGATATGTGGGAAAATATTTGTTGAACTACAATGCTGAAGGAGCCTTAGTAATATGCTTGGTAGCCTTGATCTTCTAGGGTCAACACACAAAAGAAAAGGAAAAGATACAAAAGTGGAAAAAGGAAATATACAACAAATGGAAACGACCGAAAAGTAAAACTACTTATTGTTCATGACTCAATAAAAGGAAAAATGCTAAGTCCTATCCTGAAAAACACAAAAGGCAATAAATAATTTTAAAACGTACCTACTTACTTTCCAGCCAAGAAATGGAAAGTGGCAGACTTTATGGAAGACAGGTGCCTAGCTCTTTCAATTGTGCACTTGAAGTAAGGTTACATACTTTTGGGTCTTGACCTCCTTTGCCATGAGAGCCCATGCTTCTGGAGCAGCCTGGTGAAGTGGTACGTCTTTGGCTTGCTTGCTGCATTCCTGGCCCGTGGTGGAGGCCCTCTAGAAGTCTGATACAAGCCTCGATTCAAGGCTTGGATGCGCGTGGGCTGCTTGGAGAAGTTTAGGTGAGAAACTCGACCTTAAGCTTCTGGATAGGGGTTTTCTGATTGGTATTGGATGTTGGGGTGAAGTGAACCACACGAGGGGTGATGAACCTCGTGATAAATCACAAACTTAGAGCTAGGAGGGCTGGTCTCAACTAGGTTCTAAGCGCACAAATCTCTTTTGAGAGAAAGCTTGTAGGAAGAAAGTTCTACTTTGTTAATATGAAAAAGGTTGTCGAACTACAATGCTGGAAGGAGCCTTATTAATATGCTCAACAGCTTGACCTTCTAGGGTCGACTCAAATAAAGAAAAGGAAAGTTTACAAAAGTGCTCAAATGGAGAAGATACAAAAGTGCATAACCGAAAAAGGACCTATTCCTAAAATGTTCTTGACTCAAAAATGTAAACAATCTAGATCCTACCCTGCAAAACAGAAAGAGGCATATATTGGAATTGAAACTTACCTTACTTACCTCACGGCCAAGAAATGGAAGGTGGCCGCCCTTGTGGCATGCACGCACCTTGCTCCTAGTCTTCGACTTGGAGTAGGGTTAGGAATCTTTGGGCCCTGACATCTCTTGCCACTAAAGCCCAAGTCTCTGAAGTCCCTTGCATTGTTGAGAAGCCTTTGGACTCTTCTTTGCACTTCTGGCCCATTGACCTTAGTCGATCTTCCTCTAGGAGCTTGTCGACCCATAAGCTGAACTTGTGGAAGAGTGCTCTTGACCTGCTCCTTTTCATTGCTCCTGGTGGCACTACTGGTGTGGAGACTTCCTCTAGATGCATGTCCTGAAGCTGGTAGCTTATCTGGTACGAGTTCCCTTGTGTAGAAGTTGAAATGCTCGTGCACTCGGCTGGATCGGCTGTACCGGCTGGAATGTGCGAGGTACTGGCCAGAATGCCTTCAAGACCGGCCAAATTGATCCTGGAGTCGGTGGCATCACCAAGGGGACCGGCGGTGTCATCCACGTCGCCACCAAGTGTGCCGGAAGCTTGGGCCTCTCCGCCGGCAATGCTGATTGGTCTGGTCCTATTGGTCGAGGGTCCAGTGGTACTGCTTGGGCCGGCAGACGTGCCAAATGGCCCGGCTGTCTCGGGCAAGCTTCCTGGTCGGCCAGTCTGGTCTCATGGCTGGACATACGACCTGATGTCCTCATCAAAGTCCTTCCACGAACAAGGTGAGAATTTGTGGTAGAGTGCACGAGTCCTAATTNAAGGTTGAGTTTCTCACCTAATCTTCTACAAACAGCCCACGCGCATACATCCTTGAATCAAGGCTTGTATCACCGGGCCGACCAACTTTTCCGGCGGAGAGGCCAAAACCTCCAGCCCAACTAGCGGCGACGTGAATGACACCTCCAGCCCAACTGGTGACGCCGCTGGTTACAAATCAATCTGGCCGGCTCCAATCTCAACTCGGCCAACTCCACGCACAATCCAGCCAGCTCACCCGATTGCACCACCATTTCCACCTCTACATAAGGAGACTCAGATCAACTTAGCTACCAGCTTCAAGGCATGAACCTCAATGAAGTCTCTACACTAGTGGTGCCACCAGGAGCCATGACAAGGAGCAGAATAAGGGCATTCTTCCACAAGTTCAGCTTGTGGGTAGACAAAGTCCTAGAAGACCAACGACAAGGAGCATTCGGCCAAGAGTACAAAGAATAAACCAAGGGCTTCTCAACATTGCAAAGGACTCCAGAGACTTGGGCTCTCGTGGAAAAAGAGGTCAAGGCGCAACATTTCGTAACCCTACTCAAAGTTAAAGACTAGGAGCTAGGCGCGTGCAACCCACAACGTTGGCCACCATCCATTTCTTGGCCGAAAGGTATGCTTGCTGCATTCCTGGCCCGTGGTGGAGGCCCTCTAGAAGTCTGATACAAGCCTCAATTCAAGGCTTGGATGCGCGTGGGCCGTTTGGAGAAGTTTAGGTGAGAAACTCGACCATAAGCTTCTGGATAGGGGTTTTCTGATAGGTATTGGATGTAGGGGTGAAGTGAAACACACGAGGGGTGATGAACCTCGTGATAAATCACAAACTTAGAGCTAGGAGGGCTGGTCTCAACTAGGTTCTAAGCACACAAGTCTCTCTTGAGAGAAAGCTCGTAGGGAAAAAGTTCTACTTTATTAATAATCAAAAAGGTTGTCGAACTACAATGCTGGAAGGAGCCATATTAATATGCTCGACAGCTTGACCTTCTAGGGTCGACTCAAATAAAGAAAAGGAAAGTTTACAAAAGTGCACAAATGGAAAAGATACAAAAGTGCATAACCGAAAAGGACCTATTCCTAAAATGTTCTTGACTCAAAAATGTAAACAATCTAGATCCTACCCTGCAAAACAGAAAGAGGCATATATTGGAATTGAAACTTACCTTACTTACCTCACGGCGAAGAAATGGAAGGTGGCCGCCCTTGTGGCATGCACGCGCCTTGCTCCTAGTCTTCGACTTGGAGTAGGGTTAGAAATCTTTGGGCCCTGACCTCTCTTGCCACTAAAGCCCAAGGCTCTGAAGTCCCTTGCATTGTTGAGAAGCCATTGGACTCTTCTTTGCACTTCTGGCCCATTGACCTTAGTCGATCTTCCTCTAGGAGCTTGTCGACCCATAAGCTGAACTTGTGGAAGAGTGCTCTTGATCTGCTCCTTGTCATTGCTCCTAGTGGCACTACTAGTGTGAAGACTTCCTCTAGATGCATGTCCTGAAGCTGGTAGCTTATCTGGTACGAGTTCCCTTGTGTAGAAGTTGAAATGCTCGTGTACTCGGCTGGATCGGCTGTACCGGCTGGACTGTGCGATGTACTGGCCAGAATGCCTTCAGGACCGGCCACGTTGATCCCGGAGTCGGCGGCATCACCAAGGGGACCGGCAGTGTCATCCACGTCGCCACCAAGTGTGCCGGAAGCTTGGGCCTCTCCGCCGGCAATGCGGATCGGTCTGGTCCTATTGGTCGAGGGTCCGGCGGTACTGCTTGGGCCAGCAGACGTGCCAAATGGCCCGGCTGTCTCGGGCAAACTTCCTGGTCGGCCAGTCTGGTCTCATGGCTGTACATACGACCTGATTTCCTCATCAAAGTCCTTCCACGAACAAGGTGAATTTGTGGTAGAGTGCACGAGTCCTAATTTTGGTCATTACTCCTTGTGGCACCATTGAGGATGAATTCTATTCTAGATCCATGCATTGTAGCTGGCTGTTAAGTTAGTCAGAGTCTTCAATGGTGTTGCTAGTGCTGGCCATCTCGCCACTTGATCCGGCCATTTCACCTATGTCATCGCTTGGGCCGGCCATGTCCCTAATTGAGCCGCCCGTGTCGGGCAGAAAAGTCAGCCATCTTCTTGGTCAGGTCTTTCTGGGAGGCCATTGGATCTGGTGCCCTCATCATCCCCTCCCTCTTCAGTAGGTTTTGTCCTTAAAACTGGATCATATGCAAGAAAGGGAGCTAAATCAGTCACGTTGAAACTGTTAGACACATTAAACTCACCTGGAAGCTCAAGCCGGTAGGCGTTGTTGTTTATCCTCTCGAGGAATCTGAATGGCCTATCTCCTCTTGTGGCTAGCTTGGAACTCCTTAAGTGGGGTAACCTCTCCTACCTTAGGTGTAGCGACACCCAATCGCCTGGTTGGAAGATCATCTCCTTTTGCCCCCTTGTTGGCATGAGCTACATACTGTTCGGTCCTCTTCTCTACGTTCTCCATGACCTTCTGGTGTAGCTTCTTGACAAATTCTGCTTTGGACTCTTCGTTCAGGTTGGTGATCTGAACTGGTGGCAGTGGGGTCTGCTCCAAAGGCATTTGAGGATTGAAGCCATTGACAACTTCAAAAGGTGTCTTCCTAGTGGCCGAGTACATGGCCCTGTTGTAGGAAAATTCTATGAATCGCACGCACTCCATCCATTTTTGAGGTTTTTCCCAAGTATGGTTCTGAGAAGAGTAGACAAAGTCCCCAAAGATCCTTTAGGTATGCACAACCTCCTTTCTTGGAACAAGAATCCATCATCAAAATAGAATTTCTCATGACTCCCTTTGCCACTCTCCTTGTAGCATTCAGAAAAGTCTAAATCATCCTTGTAAAGATATTTGATGTGTTTAAACCCTAAGATCTTAGCTTCCATGGTCGAAATCAAGGCATATCTCCTTGATAGTGCATCAACCACTACATTGTCCTTGCCCTTTTTGTACTTGTTGACGTAGGGGAAGGTCTCAATGGACTCCATCCATCTAGCCTGCCTCCTTTTGAGGTTGGTCTGCCCTCTGAGGTGCTTGAGGGTCTCGTGATCAGTGTGGATTACGAACTCTTTGGACAACAGATAGTGCTGCCATGTCTCTAATGCACGTACTAAGGCATAGAGCTCCTTGTCGTAGGTGGGATAATTTAGTGAGGCCCCATGATGAGGACATCACATCGTCTGGCCGTCCAGAAGACCAAAATGGCCAACCAGAAGGCTTGCCCAAGACAGCCGGGCCATTTGGCGAGTCAGCTGGGCCAAGCGGTACCGCCGGCCCTATGATCAGCTGGACCGGGCCGACCAACTTTTCCGGCGGAGAGGCCAAAACTTCCAGCCCAACTAGCGGCGACGTGAATGACACCTCCAGCCCAACTGGTGACGCCGCTGGCTACAAATCAATCTGGCTGGCTCCAATCTCAACTCCGCCAACTCCACGCACAATCCAGCCAGCTCACCCGATTGCACCACCATTTCCACCTCTACATAAGGAGACTCGGATCAACTTAACTACCAGCTTCAAGGCATGAACCTGGATGAAGTCTCTACACTAGTGGTGCCACCAGGAGCCATGACAAGGAGCAGAATAAGGGCATTCTTCCACAAGTTCAGCGTGTGGGTAGACAAGCTCCTAGAAGACCAATGACAAGGAGCATTCGGCCAAGAGTACAAAGAATAAACCAAGGGCTTCTCAACATTGCAAAGGACTCCAGAGACTTGGGCTCTCGTGGCAAAAGAGGTCAAGGCGCAACATTTCGTAACCCTACTCAAAGTTAAAGACTAGGAGCTAGGCGCGTGCAACCCACAACGTTGGCTACCATCCATTTCTTGGCCGAAAGGTAAGAAAGGTTAGTTTTCAATTATATACTTTCCTTTTCTGTTTTGCAGGGTAGGAATTAGTAGTTTTCCATTTTTGAGTCAAGAACAATTTAGGTAGTTGTCCTTTTTCGGTTATTTCCTTTTTGTAATTTTCCTTTTGCACTTTTGTAACTTTTCCATTTTTTATTTGGGTCAAACCTAGAAGGTCAAAGCTGCCGAGCATATTAATAAGGCTCCTGCAGCATTGTAGTTCGCCAACCTTTTGATATTAATAAAGATAGAACTTTTTTCTTACGAGTTTTTCTCCTAAAACTCTATCGTTTAGAACCCTAGTATAGACCAGCCCTCCTAGCTTCTAAGTTGTGATTTATCACGAGATTCATCACCCCTCGTGTGGTTCACTTTACCTCTCCATCTAATACCCACCAGAAAACCCCCATCCAGAAGCCTAAGGCCGAATTTTTTGCCTAATCTTCTCCAACCAGTCCGCGAGTGTTACTGCCTTGATTCAAGGCTTGTATCATTTTAGTATCAGAGATTAATCTCCTAAAACCAGGTTGTTTCTATCCTTTGCTTTATTCTTATTTCCAGTTCGTGCATTAGTTTTAGTTTCATTCAAAAAAATCAAAAAAATAACACCTAAAAATGGAACCGAGTGCATCTAGCTCCTATGTGCATTACTAGGGTCTAGATTCATCCTTTTTCACAACTTCGTTTTCCTTTTGTTAAAAGCATATTTTCTATTATTAACTAGATTAAATAAAAAAAAGAAAATCAAGAAAATTCGACCAAAAACAGAAATATAGGAGATTTGCATTAATTGCTAGGATTTGCAACATGAATTGTTAGAATCTTTCCTTTTTTCTAATTTTTCCTTTTCTATTTGCATCTACTTCTATTATAAAAGAAAACCCCCTCCTAAAAAATTCTTAGGAGCAAACTAACCTTGTTTTTCTTCTTGTAGCACACGATGGCTGAAGGAAATCAAGATGCAACCGAGACAATGATGGCCATGTTCACCACTCTCCAAACACAACTCGCATCAATCAGCGAGTGGCTGGAGCGTTGTGGAGAGGCCGGTGAGATTCCAGGTCATAAGGCACGTGAGGGCTGACCAAGACCCTGCTGAAGATCCTGACCACCCTAGGACACGGCCAGAATAGGAGGAGCCCCAGCCAGATGGAGATGAGGACCCACAGCCTCACGGCTATCACCCTAGGCCGAGAGAACCTCCACGGCAACCAGAAGCAGAGGGCAATGGCTACGAGCCCTATGATCATCACCAGAGGCCAAGGATGCCCCCTAGACATCATGAGGATGGAGATGACTATTCCTACAATCGGGTAAACAGTCACGGTGTCAAGCTAACACCTCCTTAGTTTTGCAGGAAAAGTAGACCCTGAGGACAATCTAGATTGTGAAAGGAGGATGGATCACATCTTCGACCATTACAACCAACCAGGCCCTAAGAGAGTCTCCATGGCAGTAGCACAACTCACGGATAATGCCCTCATCTGGTGGGATCGTGAGGCTTCTGACCGTAGGAGAAGGAGATTGAGACCCGTAGATTCTTGGGTCGACTTGAAGGATCTCATGAGACAAAGGTTTGTCCTACCTTATTTCCATAGAGATTTGCAACGCTGTTTTCGTACTCTTAAGCAGGGCACAAGATCAGTAGAGGAGTACTACGAGGATTTTGAGAGACTAAGGAATAGACTGGAGCTCAATGACGATGAGGAAGCATTGATATCTCAATTCTTGGATGGATTGCAAGAGGGGATCCGCCGAAAAGTGGAGAGACAAATCTACAATGATTTCAATGACTTGTTCCACCTCTCTGGCCAGGCTGAGCATCACATCAAGGGTAAGATCCAAAACATACGCAGAAAACCTAAGATCCCTTGGGCACCAAGCATTAGCACCAAGCCCGTAGACAAGGGCAAGAGCATAGAAATCGAATCATGGTTCAAGAGCAAGCCTCCTGAGCAAACCCGTGACCAGAGAGACCCTAATAAGTCTTCTAACCCTCAGAGATCACGTGATATCACTTGCTTTAAGTGTAGAGGTTGCGGTCACATCTCAAGGGAGTGCCCAAACAACCGAGTCATGCTCATCACGGAAGCTAGAGAGTATGAGTGTCAAGATGAAGAGGACTTTGAACCAGAAGCAGAATACGGTGACATTGGGTACCCTGATGTGGGGGAAGTCCTGGTCACTAGACGCATCCTCAGTGCAATGGTAGACCCCTCCGAGACCATTCAAAGGGAGAACATCTTCCACAGCCGGTGCACCATCAAGGGAAAGGTATGTAATCTCATCATAGATGGTGGTTCTTGCACTAACGTGGCCAGTGTCTATATGGTTGATTAGCTAGGTCTAGAGAAGACAAAGCACCCCCGGCCATATCGACTGAGATGGCTAGATTACAAGGTGGAGCTCAAGATCCATGAGCAAGTAACCGTGCCATTCAGTGTGGGCAGATACCAAGATCAGGTAGTTTGTGACGTAGTACCTATGCAAGCTGGCCATCTTCTGCTAGGAAGACCATGGCAGTTCGACAAGGAGACAAGGCATGATGGTCGAACCAATCTCTACACATTTGTGAATGATAAGAGAAAGGTCAGTCTAGTTCCTCTCACACCTGCCCAGGTACACGAGCTGCAACAACAAATGAGTAAGGAAAAGAAACTCATTAAGTGTAATTTTCTCATTCAACTGAGTCATGTCCGGAGAGCTTTAGCCTCAAAGGATTTAATGTTACTAATGGTTTTCAAAGAAGTTTTGAGTGTAGAAAAAGAACAGGTAGAGCTACCTCCTGAAGTAGCAGCCCTCCTCAACAAGTTCCAGGATGTATTCCCTGAGGAGATACCAGCAGGCTTGCCTCCCTTACGCGGCATAGAGCACCAGATCGATCTCATGCCCGGAGCAGCCTTACCCAATCGACCAGCCTACCGGATGAGTCCAGAGGAGTCCAAGGAGCTTGAGAAACAGGTTAAGGAGCTCCTGGAGAAAGGCTATGTTCGAGAGAGCCTCAGTCCATGTGCCATACCAGTGTTGCTAGTCCCAAAGAAGAATGGGACTTGGCGAATGTGCGTAGACTGCCGAGCAATCAACAACATCACAGTAAAGTACCGGCATCCATACCACGGCTGGATGACATGCTAGATGAGCTGAGTGGAGCCACGGTCTTCTCCAAGATAGACCTAAAGAGTGGATACCACCAGGTCAGAATGAAAGAGGGTGATGAATGGAAGACTGCTTTCAAGACAAAGCAAGGCCTCTACGAGTGGACAGTCATGCCATTTGGCTTGACTAATGCCCCCAAGCACCTTCATGCGCCTTATGAACCAAGTTCTTAGGGCGTACATCAGTAAGTTTGTAGTAGTCTATTTTGATGACGTACTTGTTTACTGTAAATGCCTACGGGAACACCTTAGACATCTTCAAATGGTGCTTAAAACCCTTCGACAAGAAGAGCTTTATGCCAATCTCAAGAAGTGCACCTTTTGTACTGACAAGCTTGTTTTCTTAGGCTTTGTTGTAACTTCACAGGACTTACAGGTTGATGAAGAAAAGATTCGAGCCATAGAAGAATGGCCAACACCGAGCAACATCAGCCAAGTGAGAAGCTTCCACAGCCTGGCCAGCTTCTACAGAAGATTTGTGCCCAAATTCAGTAGCATTGCCTAACCATTGACAGCAGTAGTGAAGAAGAATGTGGGATTCATCTGGGGAGAATGATACAAGCCTTGAATCAAGGCCGTAACACTCGCGGACTGCTTGGAGAAGATTAGGCGAGAAACTCGGCCTTAGGCTTGTGGATGGGGGTTTCTGGTGGGTATTGGATGGAGAGATGAAGTGAACCACACGAGGGGTGATGAACATCATGATAAATCACAACTTAGAAGCTAGGAGGGCTGGTCTCAACTAGGGTTCTAAGCGCAAGAGCTTTAGGAGAAAATTCTTAGGAAGAAAGTTCTATCTTTATGAATATCAAAAATTTGTTGAACTATAATGCTGAAGGAGCCTTATTAATATGCTCGGCAGCCTTGGCCTTCTAGGGTCGACTCAAAATAAAAATGGAAAAGTTACAAAAGTGCACAAGGAAAATTACAAAAAAAAATAACCGAAAAAGGACAACTACCTAAATTGTTCTTGACTCAAAAATGTAAAACTTACTATTCCTATCCTACAAAACAGAAAAGGCAAGTATATAATTGAAAACTTATCATTCTTACCTTTCGGCCAAGTAATGGAAGGTGGCCTACCTTGTGGCATGCACGCGCCTAGCTCCTAGTATTCGACTTGGAGTACGGTTATGAATTGTTGGGCCCTGACCTCTTTTGCCATGAAAGCCCAAGTATATGGAGTCCTTTGTAATGTTGAGAAGCCTTTGGATTCTTCCTTGTACTCTTGGCCCAATGCTCCTTGTCGATGATCTTCTACGAGCTTGTCTACCCACAAACTGAACTTGTGGAAGAGTGCCCTTGTTCTGCTCCTTGTCATTGCTCCTGGTGGCACCACTGGTGTAGAGACTTCATCCAGGTTCATGCCTTGAAGCTGGTAGCTTAGTTGATCTGAATCTCCTTGTGTAGATGTGGAAATGGTGGTGCAATCGGCTGGATTGGCTGGATGGTGCGAGGAGCTGGCCGAGTTGTCATCGGAGTCTGATGAGGACATCAGGTCGTACATCCAGCCAGGAGACCAGACTGGCCGACCAGGAAGCTTGCCCGAGACAGCAGGACCATCTGGCGCGCCTGCCGGACCAAACAGTACCGCCGGACCCTCGACCTATAGGACCAGACCGGTCAACATCGCCGGCGGAGAGGCCCAAGCTTCCGGCACACTTGGTGGGGACTTGAATGACACCGCCGGTCCCCCTGATGACACCGCCGACTCCGGGATCAACTTGGCCGGTCCTGAAGTCATTCCGGCCAGTACTGCGCACAATCCAGCCGGTACAGGCCATCAAGCCGAGTACACGCACACTTCCACTTCTACACAAGAGGACTCGGACCAAATGAGCTACCAGCTCCAGGACATGCACTTAGAGGAAGTATCTACACCAGTGGTACTTCCAGGAGCAATGACAAGGAGCAAATCAAGAGCACTCTTCCACAAGTTCAGCTTATGGGTCGACAAGCTCCTAGAGGAAGATCAGCTAAGGACAATGGGCCAGAAGTGCAAAGTAGAGTCCAAAGGCTTCTCAACAACAAAAGGGACATCAGAGACTTGGGCTTTAGTGGCAAGAGAGGTCAGGGCCCAAAGATTCCTAATTCTACTCCAAGTCGAAGACTAGGAGCAAGGCGCGTGCATGCCACAAGGACGGCCACCTTCCATTTCTTGGCCGTGAGGTAAGTAAGGTAATTTTTTAATAAGAATATTTGCCTCTTTCTGTTTTTCAGGGTAGGATCTAGAATATTTACATTTATTGAGTCAAAGACATTTTAGGAATAGGTCCTTTTTCGATTATACACTTTTGTTTCTTTTCCTTCTGTGCACTTTTGTAAATTTTCCTTTTCTTATTTGAGTCGACCCTAGTAGGTCAAGCTCTCGAGCATATTAATAAGGCTCCTTCCAGCATTGTAGTTTGACTCCCTTTTTGATATTAATAAAGTAGAACTTTTCTTCCAACAAGTTTTCTCTCAAGAATCTTGTGCGCTTAGAATCAAGTTGAGACCAGCCCTCCCAGCTCTAAGTTTGTGATTTATCACGAAGTTCATCACCCCTCGTGTGGTTCACTTCACCTTTCCATCGAATACCAACCCAAAAACCCCTATCCAAGAAGTCTAAGGTCGAGTTTCTCACTTAAACTTCTCCAAACAGCCCACGCGCATACATCCTTGAATCAAGGCTTGTATCATTTTGGTATCAGAGCTTAAAGCTCCCAAACCAGGTTGTTTCTATCCTTTTGCTTGTTTTGTTTTGTGTTCTTGCATTAGTTTAAGTCGCATTCAAGAAAAATCAAAAAAAATTACC